>VZTG01010315.1:100000-197307 GCA_013397845.1 Melanocharis versteri
GGGGCTTTTTCCCCCTCAAAAAAGATCCTATTAAATAAACTGCTTTGAATGCTTAGTTTGAGAAATTCATTATTTTGGGTTACTACTTTTCAAAACTTACATTAATGCCTTTTCTTTAAAATGGTTTAAAATATTATCACTCTTCCTCGCCTATTAACCGAGACAGCATCAGTTGGCACACAAACCTCTATGCAGCACAGGAATAAAGAGAGATATACTGAATTATCAACATATATCCAGAAAAAAAAGAAATGCTTGAAATGCCTGGCCCCATATACTACTGATTATTTTGAATGCATTAGTTTAATTGATTTATGAACACTAAAGTTTTCTTCCAAGTACTTCCTAATATTCTTAAACATCATTTATTTAAGTATTAAGAGAATTACAGTACACAGATGCTTTATATTTTAACCAGAAGAAAAAAAGCAGGGAAGACTCATAACTCTTTAGGGAGGATGAAGGAATCAGACATTATTTTCAGATTAAACTTGAACACGGTAACAAAGTAAACCAAAGCAGTTAAGAGAGATTTCAAAGGGTTGTTACTGAATGACACAAGACAAACAGGCAAGATCATTCAACATGGAACTGAACTCAGCAAGGCCACAAAACAAAGAACAGTTGTGTTGCAGAAGAGGCCTGATGTTACAGAACTGCCAAATGCAGAAAGGAGCCCCATCCTGCAAACCCTTGCATGGATCAACCAGTGCTGAGCTCCGGGTGCTTCTGCCTCAGCTCGCAGTGCAGCCTGGGGTAAAGCTGCCATCACTGCCTAACTGCAGGAAAACACAGCAGGAACTGAATATTCTAAAAGTTAGTAATATATAAACTCAGTGGTTTTTACCTTTTAAAGGCTTTCCTTTAATTAAGAGGAATTTCACAGTGGCCCAGAGAGTTTAAAAGTCGGGGTGAAATCACAGGAGCCTGGCTGTTCTAGGTGCTCTCTCCAGGATGGTGTGAAAAGTGGAGACACAAACAGGTAGCCCTCAACTTCACACAGAAAGGAACCCTACTCCAATACCAGAAAGGTGGCATAACCAATTAATAAAAACTGTAATGTTATCACACTTTTATGTACATAAAAGGTTCGTTTGTTTGTTTCTTGATCACTAATTTACCATTTATAACCTTTACCATGAAGCCTAAAACAGAAAAAGTTCGGCAACTCTTCCATCTGCAACAAAATTTAAATGTTCACGGCCTAAAACTTTTTAAATTCCTGTCAAAAAGTTACACAAGCACTGAGTGAAGAAAACACAAGCACTTGAAAGGGAAAAACAAAACAGCAAATAAGTCAGAAAGCATCAGCGAAATAAAGATTTAATTTCACAACCTAATGACAATCCCTCAAATTTAACAGAGCTCAAAATATCTACCCACAGGGAAAGAGCAGGAATCCCTCAGGATTTAAGTTTCTACCGTTTTACAAAGAGGTTTTGCTGGCAACAAGTGGTTTCTCAAGTCCCAGAGCCAGAGCTGGCAGTCTGCAGGTTGGTCTGGAGGGAAGGGCAGGTTTNGGAACTGAACTCAGCAAGGCCACAAAACAAAGAACAGTTGTGTTGCAGAAGAGGCCTGATGTTACAGAACTGCCAAATGCAGAAAGGAGCCCCATCCTGCAAACCCTTGCATGGATCAACCAGTGCTGAGCTCCGGGTGCTTCTGCCTCAGCTCGCAGTGCAGCCTGGGGTAAAGCTGCCATCACTGCCTAACTGCAGGAAAACACAGCAGGAACTGAATATTCTAAAAGTTAGTAATATATAAACTCAGTGGTTTTTACCTTTTAAAGGCTTTCCTTTAATTAAGAGGAATTTCACAGTGGCCCAGAGAGTTTAAAAGTCGGGGTGAAATCACAGGAGCCTGGCTGTTCTAGGTGCTCTCTCCAGGATGGTGTGAAAAGTGGAGACACAAACAGGTAGCCCTCAACTTCACACAGAAAGGAACCCTACTCCAATACTAGAAAGGTGGCATAACCAATTAATAAAAATCGTAATTTTATCACAGTTTTATGTATATAAAAGGTTCGTTTGTTTCTTAATCACTAATTTACCGTTTATAACCTTTACCATGAAGCCTAAAACGGAAAAAGTTCGGCAACTCTTCCATCTGCAACAAAATTTAAATGTTCACGGCCTAAAACTTTTTAAATTCCTGTCAAAAAGTTACACAAGCACTGAGTGAAGAAAACACAAGCACTTGAAAGGGAAAAACAAAACAGCAAATAAGTCAGAAAGCATCAGCGAAATAAAGATTTAATTTCACAACCTAATGACAATCCCTCAAATTTAACAGAGCTCAAAATATCTACCCACAGGGAAAGAGCAGGAATCCCTCAGGATTTAAGTTTCTACCGTTTTACAAAGAGGTTTTGCTGGCAACAAGTGGTTTCTCAAGTCCCAGAGCCAGAGCTGGCAGTCTGCAGGTTGGTCTGGAGGGAAGGGCAGGTTTTCCCTTGTGTGCCTGAAGGCAGGAGAAGCCCTGAGCTCTTGGTTTCACAAGGTACAACGAGTCAGCTTGCTATAAACTTCACTTTTCTGTACACTGGGAATTCTCAAAAGGATCAGCATTATGTTTTTATTCACTGTTACTGGATTTTAATTGCAGTGTTTTATGTAGGAAGGCCCTAGAAAGCCAGTGGCATATGACATACTATAAACTAGGAAGTGTACCACTAACTCAATAATATGAAGTTTCTCCTTTATTCTAATTTCAGATACTAGCAAAGCAACAGGAACAAGCTGTATCAACGATATTTCAAAGACACAAGTGAAAAAAATTAAATCATTTAAAGCAAGCTGTATGGACCATGTATTCTTTCTTCATGCCTTTCTATAAACCCTCTAAAGATTGGTATTCAAAAGATAACTTATCAATGGAGACTTGCACGAGACACAGTAAGCACAGAGTCCACACAAGGAAAATGCCTGTTTCCAACAACTATCCCTGCAATGAATGAAGCAGCACAATTCTTTTCGCTTTCCATAACTCATTTGCATGAATTTACTTTTTTGCCTTAAGAGGTTGTTGTAATGTGTGTTAAAACACACAGTGCAATTTTAACTCCATAATATCACGAAAGAAATACAGTGTTAGTATAAAGTGTAAAAATATGAGTGCTGTTAAAGTCTTTGAACAGAAACAACGGCACAGCACTGCTCAAAAGCACCACCCAAAGGTAGAAGGGATGTAAAGACATTCATGGAATTATCTTTTTTCTTTTTTTTTTTTCTTTTTTTTTTTAATTTCAGCAAAACCTGAATGTAAAAAATGACAGTGAAGTGAAACTTGACAGAAGCTTTTGATTGAAGTCACTGATTTCCACAGCTGCACCTGTAGGAAATTGATGATAATGCTGTCTAAACCATTCATTATGATTTGGAACTTTACTCAAATGAGCACTGGATTTATAAATTTGCTAGACATGTGTTGTAGATAATATGACAAAGTACTGTTTTCAATTGAAAATTCCTTTGACCTAATTTTATAAAAAATCATGCAAAACTGGGGAAGAGAATTTATTTCTAAAGCATTCTGAAACAGCTGAAGTTGTATTTTTGGAACAGCATGCATGGAAATGAAATATATTCATAGGAGAAATTCAGCTATCAATTGTACACCTTCATTATAATTATAAAGATACAGGATAAGACTTTTTCATATTACCAACAATCAGTTGCTTCTTAGACAAATAATATTTATCTTTCTGCTAATCATACTTGCAGTATTTCCAAGGCTGAAATAAGCAATAACATAGCATTTAAAAATATACATGGGCATAAAGTTTGAGTATAAACCATCGGATGATAATCATGAACTGTTAACTGGTCTTATATTTTGATGGAATAATCATTTTAACAGCCTATTAGCCAGATACTTTAAATGTGAGGAATTTGATACACTCTTGTTCAAAACACTGCATTACACTAATATAAAGCAAATTAACATATTATTTCTTTTAACTTTTGCATAAAGACTCCAGATATAAGGAATCGTAATGCTGCCATGGAATGGATTTAAGTAGGGTAATTTGCTGGGGGATGGTTTTGCCCTTTTTACTGACATTCATTGCTCACAAAGAAAAGTTGAGAAACTGTGAAGCGAGAGATGCACTGAAACACCAAGTCACTGGAGCACAGATCAAGCACCAGAAATGTTAGGAAAAGACAGCGCTTGGCATGGAATACAGATCTCTCACCTGCAGCCACAGCTACACAAATACCTTCCACAGGAACATTTTTCTTACTAAAGTTGCCTTTGTCTGCATAAGTGATTAGAGCCAAAAACATGCAGAATGATTATTTATTAATGCAGGAAGGATGCAGGGTAGAGTTCTCTGCATGCGTCTGTTGCAAGAATACAAAAATGAGCTAATTTACAAAACTTCCTCATCAAAGAAACAAGACTTGTAGTATTTCTGTTCTTGTAAGTATGCCTACACTGTGATTTTACCACCAACTGGATAATTTCTTCCTGCTTTTTATTTCTCTTTGTCGAGGAAGCCAGCGAAATAACTAGTTATTAGGATAAACACAACACTGAATAGCAAAATTGGGTTTTCACAAATGTATTGTAACATAAAATCACATTTCAGCCTGAAAAATATACTGAGGTTTGTTAAATCCACAAAGGATTCTTCAATATGTTCCCTTTTTCTTTAAGCCTTGATACATTTCTGCAAAGCAAACTTACAGAGGGTTTTTTAAGAATATCGGCATAATGTGATATAAGGTGCCGGAACTTCAGATTTTACAGACCCTGCAAAATGGGAAGAGACTTCCTTTAGTTAAAGGAACTTGGTGTTTTTAAGTGAAAATCCCCTGTAAGACGGCACATCTCCTGCAGGCTGAGGAAAGCTCAGGGCCCAGGACTGCACCTGTAAGGATGCTACAGGCTCAGGCAGGACCTGCAGGAGGTCAGAGGCCCCTGAGCCTTTCCCCTCAACAGGAGCCAATGGCACACTCCAAAAACATCTTTAACTGTGTAAAGGGGGAAGAAACTGAGTGTACCCTGAGCTCTTTCTGTCAGGAAAATTCCAGGCAACAGGAGAGACTTTCAAGTACTGTGATATGCCCTCTCTCCCATCCATGCACATGCTGCAGGAGGCAGATCCTTGGTTTCCTCTTTGCAGAGAAAGCAGGGACATTTCATTTTTAAATGCCATAGTCCAGTCCCACCTCCCTAAAACTTCAGCATATTCCACAATAATATGTCACAATTTTAGCTCAAACAAGCTTTACAGACCATATGAACATTATTTACAGGAATGGGTGCAAAAGGGAAGACATAGCCCCCCACATCTTCTCTAGAATCAAAAGATTTGGCAGTGGGCATTTGGAGACCGTTTCAAAAGAATTAGTAATTCTTTAAGAAGCAGTAAACTACAGTTTGAAACAAGCACATATATACACACATGGTCTAGATGCCACCAAGTTTGGCCTTCACACTAGACTGACCTTAGCAATTTACTGAAGGAGCAGGGATCCTTCTCGGGCAGCCAGCAGACACCTCTCACTGCAAAGCATATGCTCACTTTTCCTCAATTGTTACCCAATTTGTGCACCAAAATCCCTTTCTTATATGGTGTCATTAGGAAATTCACAGGACAATGACCTTCTAGAGTACGTACCAATTTCAGCCATCAGAAAAATCAGTAATTAAATTACCTGCAATTTTCAGCTTTCTCACCCTTTGAAGGACAATACGCAGTTACAAAACAAAATAGTTCATATAGAGATTTCTGCCAAACCTCAAGCCTGCTTGGAATTTTTACAAGATGGTCAGTCTTTTGTGATAAAGAGGTCAAATTCCCTGTTAGAATTACCCAAGAAGTCACATTCTCTGTAGGATTTCAAGCAGGCAGTTCACTCATTTACAAGGTGTCATTCAGAGAAGCCTGTTTTGCCACTATAAATAGAATTGTTCAATATCACACTAACTCATCGTATGAGATCCCCCACAACATATTCATTAAAAGTTAGCTTAAATTTTCTGGGTTTGATTCTTTCAGTGTTCCTGAGCCTGGTTCCTCTTACCTGCCCTTTCCCTTTCTGGTTGACTCTTTTTAATTCATAAGCTTTTCATTAGAAGTCGACCCAAACAGGAACCATGCATCCAACTTGATGATGCTGATTCAAACCTACTTTGATTTCAGACTTCCATGAGGAATGCTTTCAGTACTCCTACAGGATTTGACTAACAACTTCTGACAAACTCAAAGATTCAGCATCTGGGAGTTCATTATCTACACCAACACACGAGCAGGAGCTCAGTGTAACACCCTTGTCTTTAGCTCTGAAAGAACACTCAGGCATGTCTAGCAGAAATAATTGAGACAGGAGATCATAATACCAGCACACACAAGCAGATGAGTTAAAAAGATCGTCTGGGCTCCCTCATGACTCCCTCTGTGATGGACCTTAGACAGTGGGGAGAACATCCTGTTCCTTAGTACAGGACAAGTGTCTCAGATGGCTTCTCAGTCTTTGCCTTTTCAAATACATCAGTGTTGGCACTTGACACTGGTACAGGCCTTGTGGTGTTCAACTTGGGGATCAGTGATTATTGCTCAGATCTCCTGCAAGTCACTCATTTGTTCTTAACAAGTTTGTGAATTGAGGATACCCAAGGCAGAACCAGCCACACTAATTACAGGTATGTATGAAAAGTTATGAGACGCTTGGTGAGAATCACTAAAGGTAATACAGGCAGCAGATATATCTGAAGTAAGAAAATGACAGGAACAAAACATTTTCAGATCCTGAAAAAAAAGAAGATTTAAATCTTTACTCTCTAACTGGGATATCGTATTCGTATTAAATAAAATTAGATAAGGCTGGGTAGCAGTCTTCAGCCAAAGCATATTTTCATCATCAATGGTCAACACCTAAATCTCACGGAACACAGTGCTGGGAGAAAATTATATCAGCAGCCCTCCAACAGGTGAGGAAAGTGGGATGAAGACTCGTGGCTGTGCTTTCATTCATACCTCGCATATACCTACAAGAAAGCAGGGAGAAAGGAACACCTCTAAATGGGCTTTTAATGTTAAAACTCCACCAAGGGCCTCCCCAGACTCTACTCCAGTGGCTCTACAAGCCCTAGTAACCTTAGAATCAAACTGACTTACACTGAGGATCAATCAAGAAAAGAAATACAAATAAAATGCAAAAGGTAAAGAGACAGACAGAAAGGAGAGGAGGGTTTGAAAAAAAATAAATAGCTATTTCAGAAGAAGAGATGCTCAACCTGTCAAGGACCATGCATCCAGGGGTACACAAGAATCAAAAAATTCCACCCAACCAAAAGAACCAAAAGTATTCACGAGCCTGAATTCAGATGCTGAAAAGCAATACCTACAAATTGATCTCTCTCACTGAGAGATTTCTCTCGCTTTTCATTCAAGCATTTTATTCATCGCAATTTCAAAATTACTTTTTGTGAATTGCTTTTGAAAATTGGTGATATTCCAGCTCACAAAGTAAATTTTACAAAATGAGATTATTATGTATTTTAAATTTTTAAATTCTTAACTCATTTGCACTGATTTTTTTCAAAATACAATTAAAGTATGTGTTTGACCAAATGGACATAATGTTTTTTCTCCTTGAGTTCTGTAAACATGACAAAAAATAAATATGAGGCTAAGAATGTCTTCTCTGTTAGTAATTAAGTAGTATCCTTTTGCATAAATTAAAAATTGCAAAATCTAAAATCTCATTAAACAGATAAAAATTGCAGAGGCTTTATAAGCCAATAAGTAAGATCAGAATGGGGTGATTTTTTTTTTATTATATGCATCTTCTGTTACCAGCGTTTCACATGTTCACAATATTTTCCCCAATGTATTGACATGAAATCACTCTGGCAGGGGGGAGTGGAAGAGGTGTGAAGATTACTGCTACCATGTGTACATGAGGGGGTAGCAACACACAAACAGTCTCCAGTCATCCAAGAGGACCAACACTTAGCACCATTTCTAAAATCACTATAAATAAATACCCTGCAATGGATCACGCACCACATCCCCACAGCTCCCGTTTTCCTGGGAAAAGCACAGCACACACTATGCATGAGAAAAACAACACAATTCTTCGAGATCCACCATTCCTGCAGTGTAGAGAAAGGACTCAAGATTTCTAATTTTATTTAAACCTGTAACTTGCAAAATCCATCGGCTCTCCTTGAACTAAAAGCTGTGGATCTGCCCTTTTCTCCTCTGTACTTTCAACATAATAGGTATTATTACCCATAACTTTTTATTTAAAAAGAATTGTGCAGCCAGGAAAATGAATGAATTTAATTATCAATGCAGTGTGAAAAAAATCATTAGAGCAAGAGCCTGGAACACTACGTATTAAAAATAAACAAAGGCTATTAAAAACTGTTTTTAAAAGTGTCATTCTTTCTTCAATTCTTAAAATGTAAGTAATATAAACACAGAAACAACAGAACCATATGTAAACAACTGTAGTTACTGGCAAAAGATGGCCTAAGAAAATGCTAAGTGACTGACTGGATCATTTAACTTTAAATCTATACTTTATGTGGCAATACGGAGAGGTCATTTGATTGCTATGCATAAAAAATTTAGAATTCTAATACGATCTAAAAGTTTCACCTTCATAAGACAAAATTTTCATTATAAAATTGTATTTAGTGGCATTCATACATATCTGCCACCTCCGTTTTATAGTATTATATTTCTGTGGGCTGTCAACTGGGCATTATAGAGATGACTATTTAAAAATAGAGCAGAACTTTTTTCCTTTATACTTTACAAATTTCTCTGGTTTGCTTAATAGTTGTAAAATAAAAATGTGTGGCCTCAAACACAAACTGCAGGTTGTTGCACAAAATTATTTTACCACCTAGAAATCAACATTTTCACCTGAATTTTTTCATCAAAAAGGGGTTCTCAGCCAAAAGCTTTAGGTTCCATTCACTGCATGTGGACATTTATATCGAGTCATCATTCAGCTTTTGAGGATTTGGAAAGAGATTTTCGTATTTTCACTTATGATTTCACATAATGAATAATCTGGGCCAAATGTTTTCCTCTCCAGCAGCATGAAAAGCCTCCTCTATACGCAAGAGAAAAATTTAAACCAAAAACTGGGGCCTCTGAAATTTTGTTATCGAAGGAAAAAAAAAAGTTACATTACATGTGTACTGTTGCTGCGAAAAAGCAGTTCAAAATCTCAATTCCAGGTAGATGGGAGTAGTTGCTACCAAAATTTACAAATGCGCTTCCAGAAATAATTTAGCCTTGCTGATTAAACAGCAATTTACCGAAATCCTGACTCAGAGCTGCTTTTCAAAGTACTCCTACTTACTTCGATATTTGGTTAAAACTGTACATATGTAAAATACTTCTTCTCTATGAGTTTAATTTTTTAAAAAAAAATCCAAAAGGATGCTAGTAGATATCACAGCTACACACCCACCAGAACAGCTGGTTGTTAGTTGGGTTGGGAGGGAATGCAGCAAAACTGACCAATGGGAAGTGGCCACAGAAGATTATAAATGAGGGCAGAGAACATTGCATAAAACCTATCAAAGATCAGATTTGATTTTCTCATGTGTTCTTGAAACAAGCACTATTTCAAAGTTGAAATATTTAAGCTGATATTTTAACAAAGCCCCCGTTGATGTTGTAAATAAAGACAACTAGAAAATCAAATAGTTTCCAAAATTACTTACTGTCTCACTTTCTGAACATAAGTTCATTAGTGGTTACTTAGGATGGGGTTTCTTTTTTTTTGTGGTGATGCCCTTTGTAATGAAGTCATACAACATTCTGTAATGTTTCCCAGCCTTAGGCTTTATTGTGTAAGACATTTCAGACTCTTTGACTTTACTACTGGGAATGCTCCCTATTGATTTCAAAGGGATTACTTGTAGAAGTAACTACAAGCAGAAGGATTTGCAGAAGTGGAATCTCGGACATGCTTTCCCACCCTTTTCCACTGGAGACATCAGAAGGGAATCCAGAGTTTGAGAGACATCATGCAAGCGAGCTAAGATGTTACAGAGAACAAGAATTTTAGGACAACCAGACTGCATGCCAAGAAATCTTCCCAAGTGCTGGGCTAGAAATTACAGAGCTTTACCAGGGAAGAATGAAACAGGTAAGAAAGACACAGCTTAATGGAAAATAAATGTGAACCAGATTTACCCATATTGTTCAGCAGTCAAACTACTGAAGGATTTCATTTAACAGCATTACTGATACTCCTGACAATCAAAACTTGCACATCTCATTTGGCAGATTGCACAGGTTTCATCTGCAGTCAAAGGGGAAAAGTTTCCTTCTGAGAGGACAATTATGAGTCTAGAGCTTGGTAATGGGGTTACTCCAGACAGATGTCAACAGAGCCTTCCCATCCACAGACTCTGAAAGAAACCCAGGAAACTATCACATTTCAGCCTAGAGGAGAAAGAAGTCAGGAATATCCTGCAGAAGCACCTCTGCCCTGTCTACTCCCCACTGCTATTTCATAAATACCAAACTTGCCTGTGGCACCTCTCTAGAGAACCTGCTGAGCCCTGACTGTGACTGTCCCATGGCCAGTTCTGTGGCCAATGCACAGAGGAACCTGTCCAGCTTACCAGGAATAAAATGGAGATCAGGCTAAACCACGTCCATCACATCATCTCCTACCTGTGTTGTTTTCCCACTTAATCATCCAGTCAGAGTGGACACACAATATTTGATTGATTGATTGATCTCAGACTTTGAAGCGTTGAGGATTTCTTTCACACAAATTTTGTGTGAGATAAATTTCAGCTCTCCAGAGTGGGTGGGGCTCAGGAGTCAGGTTTGTGTGGGTCCTGCTTGCACTGCTGTGCAGGCTCCCTGGGCAGTCCTCAGCAAGGGGCAGCTTTCCAGGAGATGTGTCCTACTCCCTCTCCTAATCAACAACCCTACAAAGCCATCTTGCAAAGTACTTCAGTACTTCCTTGGATGGAGGGCATCCATCAAAGGCTTTTTCTCATATTATCTGCGAGAAAATTAGTAGAATAAAGATGGTCCTCTCTCTTGCCCACTTACAGCAGCAATTACAGAAAAGATACACTTCATATGCCACTATTTGAATCAATAGTGGAGCAGTGACAAAGAACCAACATCAAAGAAAATATTTTGGAGGAATGTAATTTATTTTTCATGATTTTATACATAATGCTGCCAAATCATTGTTCAATCTTCTGATTTGCAAGTGAATAACCTCTATATGGAAGTACAATTCGTATGTGAGCTGAAAAGAAAATGTCTTTCTTCAGCATTCCCACTATTAGGCAAGCAGATGGCTCAATCTAAATGACCACGTGAAAGAAAGAAAGAAAAAAAAGACCAGCACAGATCAATATCCTCACCATGATTCCTGCATTCCAATAAATACCAAACCATCAGGAGCAACAGCAGAGAGAAAAAGAGCATCAAAATATCATTTTAGGAAACACAGTAAATAACTGAAACCAATCTGAAAACAAACAGCCAATAGATTTAATAAGAAGAATGTAAACAAAAGGCAAATGAGCTTCACTCTTAACATCAGTGCCTGCAGTTATCTTGAATGTAAGTAACAAAATAAACCACCACAAACCTCAGTGTATCACATACATATGCCACAGGGAGAAATATATCAAAAAGAAAGAAAAAATATTACTTCTACATAAATGAGTCACTGTATTTCTGTGTTTGGGGGTTGTTTAGATTTTTTTGTGGGATTTTGGTTTTGGTTTGGTTGGTTTGGGGTTTTTAATTACAGACAAGAAATAAGAATTTCTTATTTTTCTAAGGGGCAAAACATACCCTTTTAGGTACACCATGATGATGTCAAACAAAGAAATGCCAGATACTAAACAGATTAGAGCTATCTCAGCAATGGGAAAAACACCAAGAGCTGTCAGAGACTCAGCAGCAAAGTCCCTTGCTGCACACAGACCCCTCTGCCAGCCCTGTGGCCCTGGATCACACAGCTCCTCCGCGGGTGGCATCAAGGTGCAGATCCATCGATCTGCCAGCATTTCCTGCTCTGAGGCACAGCCTTTACCCGTGTGTGTGCTCAGTGGATTAAACACCAGGAAACCTCCTCCTGTCCTCACCTAGGCCTGAACTCACAAGAGGGAAAGAACCAATTCTCTCAAGCCAGGCCCAGGGAAGTTCACACCTGCAGATTGCACCTCCTGCAGGAAGCAAGTTACTCTGCTGCAGCAGGTTCTGTCAGGTTCAGCTGATCTCTGCATGTCCACTCACTGCTCCCCTTCCCAGTGCAGCTCATTAAAACAGAAAACAAAACCAGGCAAGAATCCACCTCGAGTAAACAGCAGGAACCTAAGAGAGCTGGAAAACTATTTATCCCCGCACAATAACTGCAAGTATTAATAACTTACTCAATTCAGAGCACTTCGTTTCTGGGTGCAGGTAAGTATCTGTCTTACAATGAAAGACAAGATCATCTCACCTTCTTCAGCCTTTCCTCCCGCAAGCTAAAGCCATGGAGTTGAACAAAAAAAATTCTATTTGGAACTACTGATGAGGACCAGAAACTGAGGACATGCATCTGCTGCACAGATTGAGTGTAGTCTAAGATATAGTCCAGAAACTTAATTAAGCACATAAGTCATCCTCCAGTGGAATTTACTGGTAAACTTCACCTGACAAAGCATGAAGTTACGGAGGAAAAGGGAAGATGAAAAGATTAATTTTAAAAGATATTCCAAAGTATTCCACATAGATATTTTGGGCCTGGGCACATCCACTTGTCACTGTCCGGCACTTGGTAAGGAAATTTCAGTGGTTGTGTCTTGTACTAAAAATGTTTTTCTTCCCACAACACTTAAGTGAAATTCTGCCAAGGAAAGCTGAATTTCAGACTCCTTAAAAGGTTCCAAAAGACAATTCCTTGCTGAACAAGTTATTAAAGGTTGAGTAATCATCTGGGCAATCAAACAAGCCAGTAGAAAGCATCTTAACTACTGGCTGTGCAAATTCTCCAAATTCTTGAGCAGAATGTCAGATACCTGGGCTCGAAAGGGAACAGACTGAGATGCACATCCAGAGACCACACAAAAGCTCTGTGCAGCCCTGACAGAGCTGTCCTCGGTTGTGCAGCACTTGAACCTAGAGCTGGCATACAGGATAACCACTAGAATAAGGTTGTCTGTACTTTGATGCAGGACACAAAGAGGGGGAAACTCTGTTGCTTAAAATCGATGGGTTTTGAAACAGATACTTGATGAACCACTTCTGTCTACTGAAGTATAAGTGAAAAAAAAAAACATAACATAAAGAAATTTAAATTCTCATATTGCACTTTCATCCTTGTTTATTTCACCACCTTCTACTAGGAACTTATATCTCTACTGACTACACTCCACTGTCATTCAGAGATCTGAGCGAACCAGTGATTCATAGAGTTCATTCTAACCCAAGAATTATCAGTATACCAAGATCACACTTCTCCTTAGAGATGCCTATGGATAGCAGTGTGAGCTGGCTGATGAACATACTTGATTTTTCAATTTTCAAAAACAGGACATGCTAACAGCATGAATTACTCTATATTATAAAGAAATAGGAGTAATTTTAAAAGCAGGTCAAGTATATAATATTCATAATTTCAGTAATTTAAACAAAGTTATCCTTTAAGACATGTTTAGTTTCCTACTAAAGAAACAAGACTTCCAGTACAGATTTCCATATCTCAAACTCTATTATTCTTTAAAAAAAACCCCAAAAGCCTCCATTAATAAAGCTAAGAAACAGAATTCCATCATGAAGCCCAAACGTAAAAAGATATATATTCATCAGCCCATCGACTGTTCTCATCACAACTGAATATTTTAATACCTTCTAGGACACATTTGGCCATTAAAATTTTGGGATCATATCTAGCCATTTAAAACAAGGGCAGTTTGTAAAACATGAAAAAACCACAACAGACAGTATTACTAAACAAACACTTTGAAAAGCTCTTAGCATAAAACATCCTGCAAATCCCACGCACCCCAATACAAACATCTGAAAATAGCCCTGGCTCAAGATCCTCTAAATCTTTTCTAACCCATGGTTTTATAACCCTGTAAATTTTGCATTTTATTTTAGGACATCAGACAAATGTGTTGTATTTCTACTGTTATTTGCATAAAAAAACTGGTCAAAAGAGCAAAAAGTATATATTATGCCAGAAGTACAGAATTTACCAAATGTAAATTTTAACACTGCCAAAAAGCAACAGTAAATTTCATTTTATAAACATGAAAATGGAACACAGAGGGTGTTTTAGGGTGGATTAACCTGGTTTTTAGAATTGAGACATCGCAGAGCTTTGGAGTTCACCAAACTGCTCTTTTGTGCAGTCTCTTTGGCTGCATTTAATCTGAAACACAGAGACTTTAAAAGGCCTAAAAAGCTGACTTAAGTAAACTGACTTCTTTAGGTCTGAGAAGAACTTAAAGTTGAACTATATTTGCTAGACAAAAAAAATCTCACGTTTCTAATTTTGTGCCAGCAGTTCATACACTATGTATAATATTTAAACATGCTCTAATTCTTATGTGTCAAAACAATCATGTTCATTAATATTTCCATTGCGCCTGCACTACTTTCGATGTATAATTTTATAAGAACCATTCCCCAGCTACTTAGCTCTCGTCAAGGAACTCAAAAGAAATGGGAATCAAAATTTGCAACCACCATATCTGAATTACATATTGATATAAGCAGTGATTAACTAAACCTGTTCAGAGACTTGAGGCAGACAGGAAAAAAAAAATGAGTAGATAGAAAAAAAAATCCCCATTTTACACAGACAGGGAAATTATTTAAGAAGTGTGTGAAATATTGCTAATATTTTTTCCAGCATGGAGAGAAACCATTTGCCATAAGTCTTCTTTTTCCCTCTCAGAAATATAATCCCCACCCCACCACCACAGTCATGGCCTAATGCAGCTTCTAACTATTTCAAGAAAGGAAAAAAGGAAGTTTGCAAGCTTTCTACTGACTTTTATGAAATCTTGTGCTTTCTCTGTGTTCTCACCAGTTACATTAAACTGGGGATATTCAGGCTGAAAAGCCAACCCAGTAACTCTGAGGAAAAAAAAAAACTAAATATTTTGCAAAGTACTAGACATCTATTTTCTAAGGAATTCCCCAAGCTTACTAACAGCTTTTTAAATTCATCAACACTGCATATCTCCAAATTCACTGCATTTACCTGAGAGGTGTTAAGTATCATTCACCTTTGCATCTTTGTCAATAGCAAACATTAAGATTAGGGAATTATTGCAAATTGGAATAAAATTTGTGCCTTTTTGGCTAGATTTGTGAACAGGCATTAGAACAAACTCATCAATACAGGAAGCAAGTGAAAAGATTTACCTAAACCCGAGGCAGTTTAAACGTGAGCTGTACATCTTGCATGTCCCAAGGAAAAGAAGCTAAGCCAGGATGCAGAGTACCTTGGCACTCACAGTGCAAAATCTCAGGAGCTCTGCACTGCTCTGTGGTAGTTTTCACTGAGGAAATACGTGGATTTACACACTCAGTACCAACGAAACAACAGCACCATATGATGGAGGTTGAAAGGTGCAGAGCTACAGGACAGCAGATTTGGGGATTTTTAGGGGAGCGCTGTAGATGATGCTGGAACTCTACTGGAAACATCTCTACAGACTAGAAGATGCACTCTAGAAAATATATGTGGTTTAGATAAACTCCACTGAAATATTGAATGATTTTAGGATCTGGATTTTTTCCCCCCCAGGGCTTCTAGCTGTTGGCTGTCAATATCTATGGAGTAAAGTACCAACTGCTCTCTCTTTCCTGCCCTTGACATTTACGCAGACAAGCCAAAAGCCTTCAAGGCAAAGCGTGCTGGTTTTGGCTGGGAAGAGTTAATTCTCTTCATAGCCACTGTGGAGCTGTGGTTTAGATTTGTGCTGAAAACTGTTGATAATACAGAGATGTTTTCATTATTGCTGGGCGGAGCTCACACAGTGGCAAAGCCTTTTCTGCTTCTCACAGTGCCCGAGCAGCAAGAGGACTGGGGTGTACCAGGAGTTGGGAGGGGACAGCTGGGACAGCTGACCCCAACTGAGCCAAGGTGTATTTCACACTGTATAAAATGATTTCGTTTGGAAAAGACCTCTAAGATCATTGATTCCCACCTCCATGGATGTGGGAAATGTGGGGGAAGGAGGAGACAGAGAGAGGGGACGGGATGGGAAGGATTGTGTCTCGTTTCCTAAGTCCCTGATGTGTGGGAGGGAGCCCAGATTTCCTGGAGAAGGCTGAACACCTGCCTGCTGCCCATGGGAGCTAGAGCATGCATGCCTTGATTTGCTTGTGTGTATGGCTTTTACTTCACCCTTTACACTGTCTTAACCTCAACCCATGAGCTCTCTCAGTTTTCCTGTTCTACTTCTCTCCCCGTCCCACCAGCTGGGCAGGGAGTGAGCAGTTGGGTGGTGCCGAGCTGGGGTTAAACTGTGACAGACAGAACTGCTGATAAATGGTCTGCCACTGCAAAGTGAAACACACTGGAACCTCTCAGTCCTGGCCTGTCAGATTCCAAAAAAAAGAAAACAAAAAACCAAAAAGATCAAAAATGAGACAAGTGACACACGGAGGTTTGATTCCGCACCTCTGCACCGCACTCTGCAGTGGGCAGTACTACCAGGCACTCACAGACTTCTGAGATGCTGAAGAAGGAAGATTACCAGAGCTTTTGCTGTTTCTAGGAAGTTTATACTTATTCCCTCTCTCTCTCTCTGGAGGTTTTCAATTGTTCTTCCTTGAATCTAAAGATGAAAATCATCCAGATTGAGACCATATCTTTTCTGTGGATAGGAAAACACAACAGAGGCACGACCTTCACTTGGGGGGTTCTCTACACACATTCCAGGCAGCTCTGATCATATTTCACTACCCTGGAAGTGATTGTGATGTCCAGAACACTGAATTATGTCATTAATTAAGGAATCGGGCAGGAGGTAGCTGATTATAAGGGAGAGAGAATCTGTACTTACACAAAACTATTTTCATAATCAGTGATGATAGAAAGGGAAATAAAGAAAAATTACCTTGTGCTTAATACAAGTGTCCTGGTATATTGTTTTAAAAGATTGTTCCGTGTGTAGAGGATGCTATTTAGTTTCAGTGGTCAGCCAAAGGCAAAGTGAAGATTTTAGTTATCTTGCCTTAGCACAAAAAAAAGAGATGTACAACAACATTTTTCTTTGGATAGCAAACTTCCTAATTTCTCTCAAAGTACATATAAGGAAAAGGTAGAATAAGGACCATAATCCATTTAAAATTCTCTTTTTTTTAATGTTGATTTTACCTGAAATAAAATGTGCAGTATCCAAGAGCAAGAATGCCATTTACTAGAGTATCAGAGTATTAGTTCATTAATGGGTTCAAGCAACTGCCCATGCATCAGCATATTAGAGGCTAACTGATTTTCCTCTGTAAGCCACTTACACAACTGAGCATTTGCAAATCATCTCAAGATGCATGTCAGAGAGACAGATGACAGTGTTAAAGAAATACATTTTTCATTTGATTCTATTAGTAATACACACTACTGAATGTTGCGGTGCAGACAACGAGAGATTTTTTTAAGCGGCTTGGCAAGCCAGGACGCACATTACCTACAAGGTGTCTTTTTGCTGTAAGACATGACTCAAACAAGATTTCACTGAGCAATAACAGGATTTGGTGAAGTGACAGTTTTGCCGAATTCCCTACATACTTATATTTAGATTTTTAGAGGTTTCTGATTTCTTTCTTAGCTGTGTTTAAAAAAAAACAAACAAAAAAACACAAACAAACAAACAAAACCTCATTGAAGTGAAGCAAAACAGCCGTGAGCATGTGCTAAAATACTTGACCAAGTCAGAGCCTTAAAATAAGGAAATTATGGAGATTATGCAAAACAATCACTGCTGTGCTTCTCCACACAAAGGCCACAGCAGTCACTGTGTAATGTACACAGACACTGGGTAGGATTTGTAAGTTCTCCCAGGTAAAACTCACAAGGTTGCAAAACATTCATGATTTCTAAAAACAGAGAAGTAAATAAGCTACAGACAAGCAGAGTTTTCTGTCTCTCCCAGTATTTTTGCTTGCATCAGGCACAGGAGAAATACACATGAGATTGTGCAGCAACTTTCCATTCCCATATGAATGAAAATATCCCTTACCAGCCATCTTGCAGAAAACCAAATTCCAAAGTGACCTCAAAGACAGCACTGACTGGCACTTTATCTTTTTTTTTCAAAAAAGAAGCTTGTGAGAGCAGTCTTCACAAGGTGAAGATCGGCGACAGCTAGACCCATCAGGAATGAGTGTCTAAAAATTGCAGGTACTTGATTATTCCTCAGCAAGAGCCAAACTAACGAAACTGGAAGCACATTAACTCTCACACAAGACCAGAGACTACACCACATCCCCTAGAACATAACGGCAGTGTGTAAAGGCTCTGAATGTTAAATTTAAAAAAGAAAAAAAAAAAAAACAAAAACACTATTTCAGCCCTTCTTACAGCAAAAGTTAAGTGGTCAGTTAGTGTAAGTCAAGCAAGTCATAACTGAGGGGTAGTTCTCAATTTTTAAGGAATATACACAAATGTACAACTTCCTACAGGGTGCCTACATAAAGAGTGAAAAAGAGGAGGTACAAAGGGGGAGGAGCAGTCCTCTGGAGCAGGACTTGAGTGTCCTTCACAATTCCTTCTTTTCTAGAAATGAAATGAATGAAAGATTTTATATTTCATAATGAGGTAACTGGAAAGGTCTTCCAATTAACGGGAAGCATGAGTTTACATTTCCAAGGAAACTTTACAAGTAAAAAAAAAACTAGAAATCTGCATTTTAAAAATCAGAGTCCAAATTCTCTTTTACAGGGACTTCAGATGCCAACTTGATGCTGAGAAAAGAACATCTCACATATCCAGGTTATCAATATTGAACAACTTCTCTGCAGGATTTCAAAATTTATCATTTGAGGTCTTTTGCTTTAGTCCACTTCAAAAACCCCTGTTTCACTTTTTTTCGTTTTGTTTTACTTGGAAGCCATGGAGCTCTGGAGAGGGAGACTGACTGCAAAGTCTTTGATATCTTTGTGTTATCACCTGCAGTATGCATCAGCAGGGAGCGAGAGCACATGGCAGTGTGAGAGCCAGCTTGCAACTCCGAGAATGCACTGCCAAAAATCGGCAGCGAGACAGACGCGGTGATTTGGCTGCGAGCGCAGTTGTTCAAGCATTGCTGTGGCAAAGATGCTGCTGCTCCCCGGCCCTCAGGTGGACGAGATCCCTGACAGGCCCCTCGCAAGCTCCTCTCATTCACTCTGCACACTGACTCCTATCATTTTCCTCGTGTCGTTTTTATATTTAAACTCCTGAGGTTACTCTTTAGCTATATTGCTCTTTCGTGAGACAAATCCACAGTGAATCATTAAACATTTTCATAGCTTTGTTTTCAGTTGAACTTGTTTTCTCTTTTCATTCCAAGAGCATTTTGCCTCAGGAATTTTTCCTGCCATCTATGTTCTCAAGTAACTAAGCCTATTTCTGTAAGGCTAAAAAGTAATATTTATCCATTTTTAAATACTGACTTATTGACTATGGATTTAGGCTGTTTTCATTCCTTCTATCCCTCCACTACCACAACTATAACCTAAGCAGCTGCAGATGAATTAAAAAATAATTAAATTGTTTTAGATAGAAAGGAGAGAGTAGGATAGTAAAGAGAACTTTCTATTTCTCCCTTCAGCATCACTAGTTGTCAATATACAGCTGCTCCCTCATATAAAGAAACGAAAAGTTAAACTTAAAAAGTAACTGATGGCAGTTAAAAGCACACCCTGAAGAAATTTAATACACAAGACATATTTAAAGCATTTTTCCATGAATGTCCACAATAAAGCATTGGATTGTGTTTACTAATTTAAGAACAATTGTGCACATTAACACAAAGAACTATGATTGCTAAATTGCTAAATCCCACATAGCAGAACGTGCAGGCATACTTGCAGCAGAGGAATACACCATTTTTCCTCATATTACAGCAAGCTCTTCAAGGACTTCACTGGGAATCATGACACACTTCTTGTAGTATTTATTCTTAATGAGATTACACTAATCAAGCTTAAATTAACATTTATTCTGCATATACATGCAGGATTAGTGTGCATGTACGCATATGCAGGCTGGGGAAAGTCTTACTGATCCAAGGAATAATGTGCCTGTAGTGAAATGCTCTAACCATTAAGAAAACTGGTATCAAGAACTCTGCAAATATGCCAGGAGATAAAAGTCACCATATTACTGCGGTCTGTTTCAGGGACAAATAAAGTATGCTATTATCTCATATACTATGGAATACACAGAACTACAAACAGAAGTGTTTCAGCTCAATACAATATGAAAAATTCAAAATAAAATGAAAAGTGTCTGAAAACAAACCAACAAAATTACACAGCAGAGTTGTTAATGATGATTATTTATGATCATTCAGAACTGGCATCACTGTTTCAGTTTTCCTTCCAAATTTCTCTACAACACCACTCCATACCAAGCCAAGGATCTATATGGATGACTTACCAGCAGTTTAGGGCTCTAAAATGTGTCTGACCCAAGCCTGATGTTATTACTCCTATAAACAGGGGTGCAATGTTTAATCAAAAATTTAAAGCAGGCAATTTGTGCTGGGCATATCTCGTGGAGAGCCACCAGAGCAGCAAAGAGCACTCACAACCCCGGGACACCTCTCCACTGCAAGCAATCCCCAAACTCATGAGTGCAACCCATTCAGCCCATTGCTACCTGCTATGCTGAATATTTCATCAGGAATGACAAGATTTTTTTTCCCTTCTCCCTCCCTCCCAACCCCGCTTTCATATTTGCTCGCTTGACAACTTGTCACTGCCACATCACTGCCACGCTGGCTGTCCTTGAAACCTGACCTCTGCAGCTTTTTGCGCCCAGTGGTCGCGCCGTCCCTGTCTCACTCCAACCATTTCTGACAGGAGACATGCTGATCTCAACAGCAAGTCCTGGCACCTGAGACACACTGGGATTACACAGGTAAATCAGGGTATTCCGTGTTGTCTCCCAGCTAACAACAGAGGGAAAAACATGACATCTTGAACAACAGATCTTACATTCGCATATTCAAAAGATTCATCATGCTTTTACAAGCAGATGGGCAAGATTGTTTCCCCTTGCTCTGAGAGGGCAAATCGCACATATAAAATAAAAGAAAATAAAGCAGGGGGGAAAAAAAACAGGGGAGACGTTATCTTGGTTTTAATTTAAACAGAATTAAAGGGTAGCTTACTGAGGAAGATGCTAGATAAAACAATGAATTAAAAATCAAGAAGGTGAACAGAAAGTCTTGTTCACCAATCTAAAACAGTTTCAATTACAACTTTTATTAGAAGCATCTCAGTTTATTCTGTGTGAATCACAGGTGCCTAATAAGGTCTCTGATTTCATTCCACAATGGCACAATCGACTTAAAAGCAGGTATATCTGCAAAGAAAGGTAAGGTTTCCCTTTAAAATGGCATGTTTTTAACTTTTCTTGAAACGTCTGTGTAGAGAAGAACATGAAGTATTTTGACTGAAATAAATGCTTTCATGGAAAACAGTGAGCCCTGGAGATTATGCCGATTCTTGAAGAACTTCATACTGTTTTAAGCAGGTGACAGTAATGTCATCGCCTGAGCTTTTTGCCTTCCACACTTGCACAACAACAAAAAAAACCAACCAAAAAAAAAAGGAAAAAAAAAAAGAAAATGTAAGTTTTACACTGGCCAGAAATGCTCAGAGCTACTCATGCAGATAGCACCTTAGCAGAAGCTACAATTAACTTACACCAAGGTCAGGTGCACTACTGTTACCTTCTGGCCAACACCACCTTTTACTGAGAAAAAAACCCCAGTGAACACCATGCCTAAAATGGGAAACAGTCTGCATTTAATATATTTCCCTTGCAAGGACCATAAACATCTTGCACTACTTACATCACAGCCAGGTAATTCAGTTATTCCCTGCACATCAGCATTGTTAATTATCCCACAGGATATCATACATGGCATATGATACTGTAACAGCAAATTTAAGAGAAGGAAGTTGCCCATGAGGATTGTATTTGAACACACATTTTACAGTTTTCCATCTCTCAGTTATCTTTTGTCATCAGTAAATAGCTATGGAAAGACCTTGGATTCCTTCTTAAAACTACTCCTGCCCTGAGTAATATAACATTATGCTTGGCAATGCTTCGAAGGTTAGCAGTAATTATCTGACCACACTTTAGTTTCAAAATAATTTTAAAAATTAATTTCAAAACATACTAACAAATACTCTCTTTTTTCCAAATCTCTACTATGTGACAAATCAATGTCATAATCATACATTTTACATTTGAAAAGGACTTTTAACTAGCACAGGCAACATAGCATTTCTTCCCCATGTCTCATACTAACATTAGTATTCAATCACAAATTTGAGAGCCTAGACAAATTCAAGTATCCCATATTATCTCCTTTGGAAGTTGTACACATTCAAGAGAGAATACACCCTTTAGGCACTGTTCACTGAGGAAACAAAGGGGGAATGACCACAAGAAACATCTAATCTGGTTGTTTTACCTGTGTGTGCTTCAGGCAAAGGAAAGTGAAATAATCCCCATTTTCACTGGTCAGAGCTCAACTGCTTGGATACATAACATTCTCTAGGGGTCACTTGGTTTAGGTGGGCACTTATCTACAGGTCCCATCAGACCAACTCTAGAAACACAGTAAACACTCCTAGTCAGATGAAAAAATATTTTTCAGTTTGAAAAGTTAATGCACTCTTCAGTCTGAATAGGAAGATCCATCACATCATCACGAGTTCACAGGCTCAGTGGTGAACAAACACCCAGACAGTTCCAGATGGGAGCCCTACTTTAAACACAACCAGGGTGAGTTCACACACGTGCAGCTGCATGATCCCAAGCCTTCATTCAGGAGTGGTAGCCAGCAGAAGCTTTGGGCAAGTTCAGCCAGACTGGGCAACCTTCCACCTGATACTTCCTGAAGGAAAATTCATCTTAGGACAGCTCCATTGTTTGCTCCCCTCCTTCACTGCAGGAGGCAGCCCTTGGTCAGGCTGTCTATGAGTTCAAGAGAAATTCAATTTTTAACATTTGAGGTTATGAAATGGAAGAAGATAACACAAGGGAGGTGTTTCCTTGCTTTTTTTTTTTCCTTTTGAACAAGGTCTCCTCTAATAAAATAAAGTATTCTAACAAAGGAAATCCAGAGCAAATACAATTGAGTAAGCAAGATTCTATCAGCATATGCTCTCTGGGAACACAGGCAGAAGAAAAGTGATCAACCTTCTGAGCTAGAAAGAGTTCATAGCAAGTAAGAACAATCTAAAAAAGGACCTGTTTATACTCGTGCTCAGAAAAACCCTTTGAAAATAGACAAAGCTCACAGCAATCTGCTCCAATTGAAAACTAAAAAAAAAAAAAAAAACCACAGACCAAACAAACCATGACAACCTGTATTCTTTCAGAGTGTAATTATCTGTCCAGTGAGCAGGGTCACTTGAACAATCTTGCTTTGACTGCATCAGCTGAGTGCAAATCAGTAGGAAAACAGAGTAACAGAATTCTTGTAGAATTTAACCCTTGCTTGAAAGCCCCAAGGTGCAACTGAATTATCAGTGCGATGTAACTTAGCAACACTTAAGACAGTCATGCTTGAAAACATATGTAAGCAAGTAGCAGAAATGATAGCACTTTTCTTTAAGAGAAATTTATGACATTTGTCACTTCTGTTCTCTAAGCCCATCTGTCTATCAGTGTGCTCTCTGCAGCTGAATGCTGTCTTCACAGCGTATCGTGTTGTGCAGATTTAAGAAAACATACGTGCACTTTTAAAGTTCCTGTGCTTTACCAGGCTTCTACTCAAGCAGAATTTGGAGCCACTCAGTTCATGTGCCACACTGCTGTGTGAATGAGAACGCAAATTTTAAGCTTCTTTGTCCAGCAAAAAGAGCACCTTTATTACCACTTGAATCTGCAAACTATATGCATAATGTTGTATAAATAAAAGCTATGGAGTCTAAAGGCTCTGAATAATAAAAAAAAAAAAAAAAACCAACCAAAAAAACACACAAAAACACAACAAATCAGTCCTTCAAACCCAAGAACACATCGTTTAAAGTTCCAAAAGTCACAGACAAAGAACCCCAAGTATATCTTATGCCTCAAAACATAGTAAGAAAAAGGATGTGGCTAAAATCGAAGTCCTCAAAAGAGCACAGCCTCTGCCAAAGCAGCTGTAGTGAATTTTATTTGGCAGTAACAAACACAAGTTAAAAAAAAAAAAAACACAACAACAAAAACCAAAAAACCACAACACACGCACACACACACAAAAAAAAATCAGAAACCAACCAAACAAAAAAGCCCCAAACAAACAAAAACAGGTGGGTAGTAGAGAAACAACTAACACCCACACCTTTAAGAAAAAAACCAAAACAAAACAAGAAGTATCAAGCTAACCTATATCCTCAGCCATGAAAGAAGTCTTATTCTTTAAAGCTAAAAATCCAAAGCAGTATCATCAGGCTTCATAGTTTCAAATCATTCTTGTGCTTCTGGACTATGTATCAACATTAAATTTAAAGGTAAAGGGAGTCTGGATTTTCCAAACTGATATAATTTAAAATACAGAAAGAAGAAAAGCTGGAAACCTTTTAGCCAATGTGTTTTGGAAGGTCATTCTAAGATTCTCAAAGCAGGATTCCTGATTATCTCAGGGGCTTGGGTTCCAGCAGACTCTGTTCTGTGTTTCTCTTTGTTTCCACAACAAACTTACATTTCTTCAGCTTTAATTAACATTTGACATATTGAGTGCTGATCCCAGATCCTACCTTTTCCATACCTTTACAAATGTTCGTGTCTTTTGCAGCAGATCATAAAGTTCAAGGGCATAAGTAGATGTACTGTAATTCAGCCATATGATTCATATGAATTCTGCTTTGCTTAACATACTCAGGAGGCCCTCCCTCCCCCAAGAGAAAAAGAGTTCAATTCATAAAATACTAATAGGTTCATTATGCTCAGAGGCTGAGCTACACTGAGAAGTTGAGAATGGCAGAACTGGATCTGGCTAAAAATAGGCACATGTTTGAAAGTCCAGCTTCAGAAATACTGTGACATCGGAGTCATTACTTCCATTTGAAAAATATAGGATGCCTGTATAGTTCTCTCATTTCTCAATGAATACGTAACATAGGTGAGCCTGCATGCATAAAGTCTTAAAAAAAATTTTTAATAGATTTTAACTTAATTTTGAAGCCTTCTGCCCAGAGGTCCCACAGTAGCAGCTGCACAGACAAGTCTTAATAGCCACGTTAAGCAGAAGTAATTGCAGAAAGTCTGAGCTCCTGAGCTTAGTTTGGTGGTATCAGGTTCAGCCACAGAACCCAGACGCCTTTGCAGCAAAGAGACAAGCTAAACAGTTTAGGTAATGCTGGTCAGCCAGACCTCACAATCCTACAACTCCCTTTCTACACCTCTCAGTGCAGAAATTGCACGCTGGTTTCTATATTACAGTTCCACATGTCAAAATCTATGCATCCATGCATTTGTGGAAAGATTACTCCTTCACCAGAACGCTGGCCCTCAGCTTCACAGAACAGGTAATTCCAGCGTGCAGCCAGTAATTTTTGGTGCAGTGGTAAAGAGGCAGCACAGGCGCCAAACATTCATTGCTCTGCTTGGCAGCGACACCTCTTGGTACCCCCTCCTGGCCTCTGCTTTCCTCCTCACGTTTCCCCCTGTTCCCTGGGGAAAAAGGGGAAGTGTTTGGTGCTCAAGCCCCTTTCTTTGATGTTATACTTCATTTTTCTCACTGTGGCCACTGGTGGGAGTTTGAGGCCTCAGTACCAGACCCAATCAGACACCCACAGGACACAACCTCAGGTGCTTTGTCTGCCCTCACACAGGGAATAAAAGTGTGGGAGGTCAGAGGGACCTGCCATGGACAATTATTCACACGCCGCATCCATGTCTTAGCAGCTGGGTATGAACATTTTGGGAAGAGAAAAAGATTCTCCTCAGTACTGCTGGCCTAAACTAGAACCAGACTTCTCATTGAAAAAAGAGTATATTCTTGGACACAATCCAAAGAACACCTAAGGCAATGGAAAGGGTGTACATGGACTGAAACCAATCATATTGCAGGAAAGTCTATTTACGAAAAGATGGAAAATATTTCTGCAAAGCAGAATTTGCACCTACAGACAAACTTCTGTCACCAGTTTCAAGCATATTGACGAGAGGATGTTTACCACCAGGAATTACAGAAGCACTCACATTTGAGGTCACGTCCCACTAACATTAAAAAAGTGTATTTTAGCTGATTTATGCTCTCGTAATGAAAGTTTATTCCATATGTTTAGAAACTGAAAAGAAACAAATTTCATTTTAGATTACCTCTATATAAAATTTTTACAATGCATAAAATACAAAGGAACTAACAAAAATGTATGCAGCAATTTATTTCTTGCACTCTTTGCCCATGAGTGAATTATTATCTTTAATAGATTAAAAATCATGCCAGGTTTTTAAGAATACTAAATTCAATTTGTCTGTTTTAAGTCAACCCGTTATTGCAACCTATTAAAAAAATCCATGCCACAGCCTGCATGTAAATGTCTGCATCAAAACCATGATGCAACCCCAAATATCCAGACTCTGAACTAAGATGTGTACGTATGCCTGAATGCTCATTTTCACCACTCCACACCAAACGTAAAATGAACTGGAAGATACATCTGCACTGACTTCAATCTATTTCATCTTGATCAGTAGCTAAGAATATTTCACTATAGAGATTTATCACATTAATTAGCTCTGAAATTACTCATAGTAATTAACTACATTGTTCTTAAACTCTTTAGAGATTGTTGAAATACTTTTGCTGCTGCTTAAAGAAAACAAGTATCAAGGGAAAGCATTTCCCTGGAAAAAAAAAACAAAACTTGCCTATTAATGATCTTTTAATTCATTTAGGCTCTCCCACCCTTCCATTTGCCCTATCCCAGACAGACTTTCTTCTAACTACGCTTTCTTCTTAAGCCTAACATGACTCAAAAAATTTTAAAACCCTTCACAGATTTTGAACTGTGACTTACAGCATGTCACGTTATCACTGTGATCTTTGAACAATCCTTGTTTATGCGTGCAGCAATCCCAAATGTAGAGCAAAGCACTCCTGCAACTCAGATCCTCGTGTCACAAGCACTCCAAGTCTATAGGATTTCTGCAAAGGTTTGCCAAGGATTCTGGAGAAACTCAAGACTGTGTGGTGCCACAGGATAAAATACACAAAAGCAGAAATTTAAATTTGCATGGTTTATTATCAAGCGCAAGAGGGAAGCCTGACTGAACCAAGAAAACCTTTTAGAAAGCGTAAAATCCAACAGTCCTTCATATCAGCATGGAGTGTGCCCCCCTCACTGCTCTGTATTTTTTTTAAGCAACAGCATGGCTTAAATTTCTCAGGCTTGACATCCCATTGGGCTGGTGCGTCGTGTCCCTTTTTGTCAGCCTGTCACGTCACACAGTGTAATGTGGCATTTCTGTGTAACGGACTGAGACACGTCATGCCAATGACATGTCAGGCTTGTGAATTTCAAAAAGACACAGTTCAATGAAAAACATGGTTTTCTAACTGCCCTGGAGGTTTTAAACCTTAAGAAAAATAAAAAAAGGCTTTTCTTCTCCAGTGATTTTGCCACTGAAAAGCACATGTTTTTTGGTGTTACCCATGTGTAGAAGGCAGGTAGCAGATATCTGAATATTTGGACATCTTTATTGTTGAATCTTAAATTGCTGATTCAGTTTGATAATTAGGAAAGGTCCAGAGCACAAATGCATTCACTGAGTAGCTACTGTTCTTTATTCCCACCAGACTACACATGCAGTGATAAAACTTTTGCATTTAAGATAAGTCTAAGCACTCAATTTCCATGACTCACAACTCCAGGATTCGTACCCAGAACCTCTGATGGATACACATGCTCCTGGTGACTGTAATGGCACATTTTGGGTCTGCTTAAACACCACACAACAGGTGGGACAGGGGGTGTTAAGCCTTGCATATCCTTTGTGCTAGTTTTAGATTAGCAAAACAAAAGCAGAATCCGTCTGCAACACGAAGCACCTTATGAAGATTTTCAAAGCGTGTTTTGTCAACACCAATTTCATGTAGTCCAAACTGGAAAACCAATCAAGTAAGGATAACACCTTCCTCCAATCACTAGTGCTGGTCCTACTCTCCACAATTCCTAAATGCTCAAGTAACACAGTGACTTTGTTCTATGCCCTAAAATGCTTTTATTTTGTTAACAGGTTGGGGGTTTTTTGAGTTCTGGGAAGAATCAAATTAAGACCTTAATATAGAAATTATTATGCCAATACCTCACTAAATCAAACAAGGGGATGGCAGCATTTTTAAACAGTGTTTTTGCTGATCCTAAAGCAGTGATGCCTTCTCAGATGGACTGCTCTCAAATCACACTGACATCACCCAGGAGCAGCACCGAAAAGTGGATGAGGGACTGGGAAGGCACTCATGCTGCTCCCAGAAAACCAGTGAAACGTGCTCCTTGGCAGGTACCTATCCTCAGCAAATAGATTTGGTGGGCACTGAAGTCGGATCATGAGGAAGTCAATACCTTTTTTCGGTAGAAGAGCACAGAAGAGAATTGATCAAACCTAAATATGCAAGAAGAGAAGCATCATCTATAATCCCCACCAGTACTGCAGGTCACCTGCCCAGCCAGCACAATTCCTGCTCTTTGCACATATGCAAATGACTGGATATAAGACCAGACTAATTAAGACACCTCACTTTCCTCAATACAGCCTTCTCCACAGTCTCTAAATGGAAGATGTATCTGATTACATGATATAATTAATTATGTTGCCTACAACAAAAAACAGGTCCTTAGGGAAATACACATGTCCTTAAAACAAACCAAAACCCAAAAAAAGGTACAACTTCTATGGTATGATCCCATCCTGATCTTCCACTCTAGTTTTAGCCAGACAGCAAGACATGCATCAGTGATGAAGATTCATTCAAATACGCCAAATATTTAAACGTATCAGCCTCACAATCTGGTATGTGCCTCAGTGTCATGGTATTATCCCTGTTTGGGGGGATATTTCCACAACCTACCAGGTGTTTCATCAACGAATTGAGTGTTTGTGAAACCCCTAAACAGAGCCATGAAGCGAGAGCTCAAATGGTGCTCAGCAGTCAGCAGCTTTGCTGCATTCAGCACTGAACCCCTTTTCACCCAGCGGGTGTTCAAAGATCCTACACACACATCCAAAGAAGCAAATCTCTGCTTCCTAAAGGTACTAAAGATTTCAGTGGGCAGACCTTTGCTTGCACTTATAGAAGACTCGAGGTGACAGATATCTACACACATCCATATACTGGTCAGTTGTACTGCCTGCATACTAGGCCTGGTTTAAAAATAACAAAAAAATTAAACATCTGTTCTCCCAGGAAAGAAAAACATTATTAGCCTTATGATAAAAACATTAATCAGGCAGCATCTCTAGGTGGCTGATTAGTTACAACTGATACTAAACTCTTTGGCAAAACTAGTTTTATTCCATAGTGCATAATTTTATCCAAAACTTAGCAGAACTTATCCAAAAATTATTTTTGTCGTACTACTTCCATAACTCTGCAAATTTTTCAGATACTACCACAACTATCCTAAAACAAAGGTAAGATAAGAGGATGCCAGCCTTTGGAATGGATGTGTCACTAAATATCTTTTTTATAATTAATGGGGCTAGTTAAAAACACAGTGACAGTAAAAATAAAATAATATTTTTCATTATAAACCAGCTTTATATGATAAAATATTTTCTTGCCAATTAAAAAAATAACAAAAAAAATGTGGAAGTTTATAATTTTATTCCATCAAAATTCAATGCCAGTATTGCAAGTTGGCACTCTACGGTGAATTAAGATCTGTGTTCCATTTTAACCTTCATAATTCCATCTGAGAGAAGGAGATGTCATTCTGAAGCTTAAATTTAGTTCTGGTAGGTACGAAACGAGATTACCTTCCTTGCAGTGTTAATCCCATTCTAGGAAACACAAAACACTTCCAATGGAATTTTTCAGTGCAAGATATACAGCAATTTTAATAATACATTTTTTTTAAAATGCACAGTAAAACTCATAGTCTAAACGTATAGCACACTGCTTCAGCACACACCTGCTCACAGAGCCATAACCCACACCAGCAGCAAGTGTTCCATTAAATTTCATGGTTTATAAATAGCTCAAAATTAAAGAAAATAAAGGTAAACCTAAATTTACATTACCACGTATCATTACACAACTACATCTGCTTTTAACCCCCAGTTCTGAACTGTTCTCTCACATATTTCCCCTTTTCTCCTGCCCAGGCATTCCTCAGCTCTGCAGACAGCTCAGCATGAGTAGCCAAGGAGGCAGAGATGGCCATAGCTCAGGAATAGGAGGTGATGTTTTATTCTTCTCCTTTCCCTAACGTAAGGCTCATACACAGATCTGCATTTATACACGATATAGCACCAAACAGATCTCCTGAAATGTCCAGTTCCTACACACCTGCACAGAAATGTATCTTCTCTGCAGCACAGTACATTGAAATGGGTGATGAGATGCCAGAAGCTGTAAGGAGAAACAAAGAATTTCTCTCACGTCTCTTAGAGGTGAGAATGAGATGAAAACTTATGGTTTTTTCTTGTGTATTGATACCTTTGGATCTAGTGGGAGGGGGTTTTATTATTAACTATTGAAAAAACAATTTTTAACATTTATGTGACTATCCTGAAGATTTTTCATTTTGTCATTACGAGAAAAGAGTAAAAATTATTACTACTAAAGATCAAAAAGATCAAGTGTCTCCATAGGATAATTGTGAGTATTTAAATAGATGGGTCTGGTTGAAGGACATTGTTTTAGACAACCCACTACATTGTCTCTCTAAAATACAAACTGGTCTGAAACTTTACATCCACAAAATCTATCACACTTCTTTTTTTCTTTGGAGAGAGATGCATATCTAACAGCAGCCAATTCTCATATTTCTATCTATAATTGAGAGCAACATCTCTGACAGCTGACCTGGACTGGAAACAAAAACCAGGACCATTGATCATAAATAATTCCAATAGATACAGGATAAGTAATTCTGCTGGAGAAGAACTGAAATCAACTATTTGATTTTTTAACTTAGTCCTTTTATTTCTTACATGGTAGGAAAAAACACATGCAAGTGTAGTGAGCCTATACCATAAATTCCAGTATACTCCAGAATCCAGTGCAAGTCTTGCAAAAAAAATACAAGACTTTCATATTTCCAAGTTCTGGTTCCACCTATTAAATCCTAATGCTTATGAGGTACTATCTAAAGACTCACAGAATGAGATTTGACCATCAGGTAAGCCAAAGTAAACGTATGATAACTCCACCACTTCTTTGGCATTATTTTAAATTTATTATTAGTTTTAATAGCGTAATTCCAGTGAGGCATCACTACCATTTCCAATAAACACACAGCTTTAAAGCTGATCATCCCTGTTTCTTCTCAGCTCAGAAGTTTGATTCTAGAGACAAATCAGAAGGAGCTGAGTAGCTCTTGGCCTGGGATGCTCTCAATGTGTAGATCCCCCTTTTCCAAGGAGATCTGAGCAATTCCTGATCCGTCCTTCCCTCCTCTCATCAGCCAACCCCCATGTGCCGAGTCACAGAGGTTTCCTTGCTGGAGCTCCCATTCCCACCAGGACAGTCCTCACTTTGCTCCAGCTAGGAACCAACTCATTCTCCTTCCCTCCCACGAGCTTTTAGCAAGCCACTGCTATATTTACTTTTCTATTCTAAATTCCAGAGATGCTATTTAAGGCCTGATAAGTGCCCTACGCTCCTTTGAAAATTGCCTTTGTAATGTTAGTACCAGTTTTGTTGCAGCTCCTTGATGGCAGCAAGGCAAAACAGCACATCTGTGGAGAAGGGGGAGGCCTTGATTCATGGCTATCCCAGTTTCCTAAATAACTGCTCTCAGAGAGATTTCGACCTCTGATCAAATGTCGTGGGATTTTCAAAGCCATGGACCTGCTTTTACAAGCCTCAGCCCAATTCAATTCTTACGCTGTGCTTAATAAGATCTGCAGCCCTTCTTTGGTCATAAAGTACTTGACAGTGGCCTTTTTTCTTGGCATTGAGATGGATGAAGTGTTTTTTAGTATGATAGAAGCACAAATACAAATCTAAAAGAGAAAACCCTCAATCTTATTCTTATAGTTGAGTAACCATTAACCTTTCCTCCTCTTCTCCCCAAAATGCCAATTTGTATATAAAAACAAGCTCCAGGACTTAGACCTTGGGTGGCAGTTTTAAGTCTAAAATCAATTTTTGAGTTATAAACCCTCTGAAAATAGGGGTTTATAATGGAACCACTGACAGACCCTTAACTACAGCGGCGCTAGCGGGCACCACTATAATATAAGAATAAAACTAAATTACATCACTTGTCATCATTAAGAAAAATTTTCATCTCAGTTCTTCATTTGAAAAGCACTATAGTTAATGAATGATTACTGAGCCATGACACCTAAATGACTAAAATATAGGAATTATACTGAGGTCAACTCAAGTATTTTTTAAACCATGAAATTAAGGGATCTATTCGCTGGGCTGTAGGATACCCGTCTTGGCTGTTATGCTCCCTTGCAACACTGACTTCGAGCATAAGGGAATGCTATGTATTTCTATAGTGGAGATTAAGGCCCCATGCAAATTTAAGAGGTGAACACATGATTGCCCAAGAGTGACCAAGTATGGGGCTCTTCTCTGTGTTCATATGTGTTTCCTTCAACACCTGTTTTCTTTATGCTCTTCTGCAGGTAACTAGCTTGAAAATGAAGACTATTTTATGGCAATAGAAGGCAGAAACTTCTTCTTTGAAAAATGATATTTAATTATTCAACAGAAAGTCCAGTAAGTTAAATTTAGTACACATTTAAGTACACCAGATCCTTTTACCATGACACTTAAAAAGAAAGGCATTTTAAGGAGAGCTGACAGTACTGTACTATCAAGCAATGCTCTGACAGTGCTAAACCACATCCCTTATATATTTTGTGATCTTGAATTAAGAACAAAAAAGCCTCACTATCCATGTGTTTGGACATTTTAAAGGTAAATAGAAAGAACCAACTGTAAAAAAAAAATGTGAACATCCCTTGCATATGCATGGTTTTCTAATTTCGAAGCCATTTTATTCATCCTTCTAACTAGGAAAATGGAATGCTCATGAGAGCCAGAATTATTTCAATTGCTCATACAACACAAAGAAATGAAAGGGAGCAGGTAAAGATATGAAACAATAGAAAAGGAGGCAATTTTCATCACTGCCATGCAAAGATCCTGCCTCTGTGATACCTCCCCAGTGCACCTACTTTGCTCATGTTCTCACAGCACTGAGCCTGAGCCCTGCTGATCATGAAGATTTGTCTAACACTTGAAAAAATGCCAAAGCTATGAAGAAAGCATGCAGTGCCTATGAGATTATAGCTCTAGGGATATGCTATCAGTCCTGCTCCTTAATCCCAGAACCCAAGTTTGCCTAATGTTTCACTGAGCTTCAGGTAAATGAGGTTGACTGAGTAACTTCAGATTCTCAAAGGCTTCAAGCACAAGCAGAAGTAGCAGTGTTTATTATTTTAACCTCAATTCTTTCACCTTTTTGGGGGGAAAAGGGCAGAGGGACACACAGAGGACTGGAGGGTGTGGAGGGAGGGCAGCACACAAGCAGAAAAAAAGGTATCCAGGGAATAGTGACTGAACAACTGCATTTATTCATTTCTTTCTATATCAAATTCTAAATGCACGCATTTCCCAATAAAGGATTTCCAAATGCTACTTTAAGAATATTTTGTTTCCCAGTGAGGAAAACTCTTACTAGGTCTTGGAGCTGACGAAAGTGTAAGCAGAAGTGAAGGTTACCAAATTGAAAACGATGAATGTAGACTGCATGTTAATTGTCACCGAGCTAGTTTGCTCATGTTGGTCACATGGCTAGTGACAGTCAGATGTTGATGGAGTCTGACCTGTTCTAAAAAGCTGGCATTTTCAAAAAAATGAGATAGAAGCTATGTCTGCAGTCTGTGGAAAAAGAAAAGGGGAGAAAGGGGCTCCTGACAGCTCAAGCAGAGGAGGAAAATTAGAAAGGAAAGCCAGTACCACTACCATATGGGCTCATAGCTCATCAGGACAGCTGGCAAGAAACATTGCTCTTCTCTTCTTTACTTCCAGGGCTGTGATACATTTCTTTATATGGCTATCAATAATGCTGAATGATTAATGCTAATGATTTATGTTAATTTCATTATAAGCTTTATTTGTTGCCCAGTGTTGAATTAAGCCTGTCAAATCATCCTTTTCCACATTGCTAAAGATTCTTAAAATGCAGAGCTAAATATAACATCTGATCATTAATATGTTAATACACCTGTTTCATATATAGACCAGGAAAACAAGAAAGTGGCTATTTTAAGATTATTCTGAGAGCAGTGGTTCAGGAATCTTACATCTACTTAATGCTAATTACTTACAGGAGAAAGTGACATTTAACATTTTCTTCCTGCAACTCTTAAAAAAACCAGGACAAATATTATCCTCTGATAGCAAATTGCAAAACACCATGCCTCCCTTCTTTAAACAGCAAATAATACATGTGTACCTTCCAGTGAGCAATCCAGCCCCTGCTGAGACACCCATTTTCTACCATTCTGCATTAAGTTACCCCTGGTTGTTCAAGACAAGTAGGAAGAGGACAATATTCACAGGATAGTATTTAACTATGCTAAATCTATCCCTAGATCTACCCAGAAATATCTCTTCCAGCTCAGACTGGCTTTCCCTTTCTGTTCTTCTACATTTCATGGAAGAAAATCATTAGCCCCTAACTCTTCCTTTACTGTTCTCAGGCCAACATTCCAGAAATTTTAATCCCACTCCCTCTCTTCCTTGAAGTCCATTTGAGTTCAAACCAGCTCATTTTACTCTACCAGAGATGCAGACACAAGCCCCACACCAGAATATCCACAAGGTGCTAAATCACCCACGGGCAATTTCCTCTTCACTCCCCTGCAGGGACCAACCGAATCCTGGCATGGACAGAGTGGGGAATCTTCCAAATCCCAACAGGGGCAGCAGCACTCACAACAGCCTAAGGGCTTCCTGGCACAGGAGGACCTGTCACACGTGGCACGGGGTCGAGGATCACGGTTTGGACATCCTTCACCACGTGCTCAGCGAGTAGTGCCTGCACTGTACCCCCTAGAAACCTCCAGAGACCAGGGACATTTAAGCCAACAGCATCCTTTTCCTCATGGCATGAAGTCAACAGAGTCACAAAACAGGGGAAGAGGGAGAGAAACATTTTCTTCCTGTTCTAAGGCTCTAAAATATTTTTCAAAGTTGAAGCATGTCAGGTATAATTATTCACTGTATTTTTCCTGCCATATCTATTACAGTACTACCTTTCACCTGTACAAGGTCTCCCTGTACAAAGCTGCAAATCACTTCTAAAATAATGTTTTCTAGTCTCTAAGTTTTACTGGGCTTTTTACTTAGAAGTTAACGTACATTTTTTTAATTATTATTTTACTTACATATTTATTAATAAATTTCACTCATAAACAGCTTGAAGTAAAGACAGTAACTATAAAAATTTCTTTTAATTCAGTCTGCAGAACACACTGCTGTATAATTTTTACAAATAGATTTGTTTGTTCCTCTGAGGCTGGACAAAAGAGAAGAGTTGGATAACTACAACTATTTAAATGGAAAATGTCCTTCCTTCAAGTGGATATCAAGTGTAGGACTCTGCACGTAAGCAAATGTTGAGTGGAATTTGAGAGAAAAGAAAAATAGTTTTTCAAAAACTAACACAGAATTTTGACCTAAATATTAGGAATTGAAATCTGAGCTCTTGTAAAGTTCTAGATGTTTGCCTGAAGTTTCATTGACTTTTGAGCCTGCTCTTGATGTTCTTGTCTCTACATAACTTTCATGAAATTTCCCAGATTTTTGAAGGAGGGCAGTTTTGGGGAGAACACAGAAGGGATTGCTCTCCAAGGAACCCGTTTGATCCCCTGTACAGAGACACTGATATAAAATGATTAGACTACAGTTTTATGAGCTCTGAATCCTGTCAACCCCAAAGCTATAAGGTACAACTTATATATATATTGTATTCATAGACCTGTATTACAAAACTTAAGAAAAATACATGTGAATTTTTAACAGCTTGAGCTTTTTGATTTTTTTCTCTCTTGAAATCTACTACTTGCAGCTTTAAAACTACAATATATCAGTTTTGTACAAAAAGGGAAATACTCTATTTGTTGCTCCTCCTTTTTATAATGAAACTACAGTTCTACCAGTTGGTCTGGGCTATACAGCTAGCAAATGTCAAAACGTATGGACCAAACCATTTATCAAATAATCTACTCTGAATAGATAGGCACTATCAGCAATCTGGTATTGATCTTTACAGGCTACTCTATTGTTCATCTGAGCATCCACAATGCCAGCAAGAATTAATGAAAGAAGCAAAACAATGCATACCAAGCACACAACTTCTTATTTTACTTTTTTTTGCTTTAAGTTTGGTAAAATTTATGTAGTTATCAGAAATACATTACTTTAAACAAGTATGCAGGCAGGATAGGATATGTGATGGAAATATCACCTCCAAAGCATTAACTTCTTCAGACTTCCAGTATATTTACTCCTAGATTAGTGTAGCCTACTTACAGTTAAGATCTAGCATGATAAATTCCTTGCAGTGTTACACTGGCATTCACTAGAGCTGAGCCTGAGATGGCACTTTCATTAAAAGCTCCATTTCAGGGCATGTTTAATGTCTCGGACATTTCAAATTGCATCTGGCTGAATCTTGGCATACAGCTTGTCAGTCCAGATGCACAGTTTTTGTTTGTTTTTCTTACAGAAAATCGTATAAATTGGTTGTGACAGTCATGAGTTCCATTGTGCCTAAAAATATTAAACATTAGTATTTGGGGAACAGGTTTTTTAAAAGGAAAACACAAGCACTTTCTCATTATTCAAGTTCACCTACGTGCTTGCTCCCACGCTGCCTTCCATAAGCTCTGCAAAAACCCACAGGTCCAACACATAATTCTCCTTCAAATTCTTCTTTGAAGTGCTCTGCTGAGGAGATGCTATTTCATAGACTATGTTTTGATTTAGATTGCTAAGACTTGAGATTATCAACCCACAGCACAAAATTTTAGATATTGATGTTACTGCTGTTTTCTGTTCACTGGCTGCTGTCCGAGTAGCACAACAGGGGAGATGGGACAGAGAGCAAAGAAGCTGTGACCAGACTTACAGCCAACAATTACATCCAGTGAATCTCCTCCCAAACTTGTACAGCAAGACACAGCCACCACCTACACAGCACAAAGCAACCATAACGTGCAAAAAATCCAGCCTTGTTTGCAGGGCTCAGAATTTTGGGTCCGTTTCCCAAACCTCTGGCCCATGTAATCAAAACTCATCTTCCATCTCCTAATTCCTACATTCCTCATTGCTTCCCTCCCACCTCTCTTTTCAAAGGTATTGGTTAGATGGTCATGGCAGTGACTTTACCTTGGAGAAAGGTGGGGTAGAAATATGAAGAAGCAAAAGGAAGTCGCCCAGAAAACATGCGTGGAACTCAAAATCAGTGTTCTGGACATTGGCAATACAATTTGTAGACTGGGTGATGCTCTTTCCTGAGGTCCTACTCAAACAAACAAGATTGTAACAGCACTAATCTTGTTGACACTTTTATATTCAAGAATCCATCATGTTGTTATTGCATATGAACGTTCCTCACCACGAGCTCCCAAGTTTGACAAGCTCAATTCCACAAAGCACATATATGTTTGGGAAATAGCCAGGTGCTCTGAAGTACTCTCCTATGAACTGGAGGATAATGGCAAGTCTGAGGAATAAAACAAAATATGATATTACTGTTGACAGGGCCACTGCTAACACAGTATTTTCTGAGGATCATGCATTTCTGAAATGTTTCCTGTTAATTAACTATGGGATACTTATGAGTTGCAGGTTTTACCCAAGTTCTGTTTAAGATCTTACTAATTTTCAGTGATTACCATTAAGTTTAAGTATGTCAGCATTTCCATTATAAACCGCATTCTCAGGGGTTTATTAAATTATTGGAAAGAAATTATTCTGAGGTAAAACTCAATACTTAGGGGTAAATTTTCAAAGTGCAGCACACAGTTTTAGCTCCTGATCTTTGAGCAAAGTCAATAAGAAGCTGCAGAGCTGCACCCCTAGTCAATGCTTTGAAATTTTACTTCAAAGTCTCACCCCAGGAACAAATTCTGTCACACACACACAAAAATCTATTTGACCTCTTTAAATCTGAAGAATGCCTACAATTCATGTACTGTAGCTGCTAATCACAAAAATTTTCTCTGTTTCCCAAATCTGCCCAGCCAATCATAAGCAAGAGCTTTTGGGAAAGGGAAGAAGGCTTAGAAAGGGTATAAATACTGCAAGGGCAAAAAAAATTATTGTTGCTTTAACCAGAAGCATAACCAAAGTAATTACAGACTGCCATGTTTCCAGCCAGCTCAACACGCAAAAAAGAAAGAGAGAAAAAAGTAGCAGAGCATTTGTTTAGACATCAACATGACTGTACTCAACTGAGCTTATTAAATGCAACATCAATAATCAAAAAAGATTATCCTTTTCTACTGCCAAGAAAATGACCAGGAAAATGACTCTAACCCAGTAAAATGGTAGACACCTTACACTGAAAGATTTGAAGGGGAATATGTTGAATATAAAGATGACTAGTGTTGTGGCATTGAAGAAAAAACATAATTTTTCATTGACGTAAGGCAGCAGAGCTGGAAAGAACACAAATACAACAGTAGATCCATTAACCACACGACAAGAAATAGTGTTCACATCGACTTACTAAACTGTTTTTGATTCTTTACTACCAACACGCAGAACAATCCTTACATTATGTTGCCAAGGAAAACCTAGAATGCATTTATTTCATAATGCAGCTTTCTTCCATTATCATAATAGAGCCATCATAGTTGTTGCAAACACTGTATGGCCTCAAACACCTAAATACAGCCGTTAAATTGGACATTTTTTAAGAGGAGGACATTTTAAGCCTCCCTAGAGAATTGTGTTGCCTGGCAAACTCTCAGCAGGAGCCATCTATTACTGCAAAACCTTGCTTACATGTGAGGGAGGAGGAAATGATCTCAGCTAACAAAGGGGACGGATTTGGAACCATGACCAGAGAAGGAAGGTTACTCCAAGGCCATAAAGTTAACACCATGCACTGACACAGGACCTCAGGTGGGTTTTTAAGCTGAGCTGTTGAGTTTAGGAAGCTTGTATCCTATCCTTGGCAAGTGATTTCTCTCTTCTGTGATGGCAAATTACAGCTTAACCTCTATTTTTATCTTGAAGCCCCATCTCACCTGCTCTCAACATTTCAGCTTTGTGCACAAAGAGGACAAGGTTGCATTGCAGGAGGAAAATACAAGACAGTACAGCACCTAAGACACTCAACCCAAAGCTTTGTAAAGTCTTCCCCTCTCTACATACAAAGGGTGCAAAACCAGAATTTTTTAATCACTGCTGTGCTTACTGATCACAGTAGCAAGTCAGAGACAGACACTTTCTGATTTTTGGCTGAAAAGCAGGAATAACACCTTTATGTTCTATGTTGCATCATCCATGCTTACTAAGTCTTTAGTTTGAGGTTTTATTAATAATATCAATCCAGTGGTTACATGGCTGAAATATCACGTGGTGCTACCCTGCCCAATTACCTGCTAATCTATTAGAAAGAGCTCAGAAGGGCTAATCAGGAGTTAAAGCTATTTTGTATCCATTTATTTTAAAGTATAATTCATTTCATGATGATTTTTTTACATATGTAATGAAACTGAGGAGCACAGAGACACCTTTCTTTTGCCCAGCTCTTTATATCAAAAAAGCTTTGAGACAATTAAATAAAATTATTAGTGGTGGATTAAAATATGGCACTTGCATTGATCAGTGTTCCAGCTTTTCAGTAAGTGTTATTTTGTTCTCATCTTGGCTACATTTTAGGATTCATAAAACCTGACAATCAATTCTCCTCTGAGTGAGCAATAAAAATCTCTCTTTGAATTTCACCTAAACAGTATTTGCACCAATATGCTGCTTGCACCACTGAATCTGCATAACCAATATTACAATATCTCTTAGTGCAATTTGCACGAATAATTAAATGTGAAAAGTGTGCCATGGCAAATCACATTATCACCTGCAGTTCACAATTAACTCTATTAATGCTGACCTGTCAGCAGTCCAGCACCTCACTGTTGGCTAGAAGTGGTAAATTAGTTACCAGAACCATTAATTATGGTGTCTTGAAAAAACAGAATTATCTAACAATGAGAAATATGTTTTATTTCATTAAGAATTTAATAATATTTTAGAATTTCTTAGAAGTCATTTTCCTTACTGTCAACATTATCTTCATCCCAAGAGACAGCAGTTTGCTATGCAGTTCTGCAATGTCAGAGCCTAATTAAATAAAAACACCTTTCCATCTGGGACTGAAGAGGTTTTATGCCACATCCCCTGGTCACTCCCAGCTAACTCAGCTGTGTATTCTGGATCAGCACCTTCTCCACCAGCTCAGTGGTAACAGGAACAGAGACACTCTCACAGACCTCTGAGCTGCAAAGCACTGTACCAAATTAAGAGAGCATTCTCTTATTTGCCCTTAACATAAACACGCTCAAAAGCAATGCATAAAAATTATACACACACGTTCCCTCAGTGTCCATACCCAGCACCTATGTGGGGAAACACCACCACCATTGCTTCAAAAATAGTACCAGTATAGCAGGACACACTTAAAACTTAGCATATATATTTTCAGATTAATAACAGTTGTTATGACAACACCTGAAGCACAACTTTCATTTGTAAAACTACCTAGCACTACTATAAATATATATACACATAGGCACAACATTAATTTGACAGCATGGGGTAAGGACAGGGATGGTGTGGCTAAGTGCCTACTAAAGTAGGCTTGGCAGTTTGTTGTAGAAAATATTACACATTCAGTCCTTAGGAACAGAATTCAAACATCAATCCTAAAGCACAGCTGAAAGAGGGAGCAGGTGCTCTCGACAGCCCTTAGCTGGGAAAAGCACACACTCCTAGCTCAGATTACCTATCCATGTGCTTGTATTGTACCAACAGCAGCAACATGAGAGCAGGCATAGTGTGGTGGGTAATTTACATTTTAAAAAGTACAGGGTACAGAACCGTGACCAAAAAAATGGAAAAAAAGCAATGTAAGACAGGATTTTATGGTTTACTATTCAACAAAAGAAGCAAAGCAAAAACCTCTTACAGAAGCTCTGAATTTAACGAGTACATTGGATGAAGCTTGTATGCAAGTTTATCCAGTTCACTGAGAGCTCCACCAGCAATTGTCTTTTCCAAGCTCCTGGAAAATATCTGAGTTGCTATACATCTTTCCATTATAATTTACAATTACTGGGAAAATTTAGTTTTCTTCATAACTCCCTCCCAGCCACACTAAGGATTAGTGTTTTGATACACTGACCACCTCTGTTTTCTGGTGCTGGTCAGTACATCTGTGGCTTTCTCCTAGAAATCAGATCATGAGACCTGAATAAAGAAAGGCTTCAGAGACACTACAGCCTCTACTTGTGAAGCTTTAAGAAACAAAGTCACACATGTAATACATGAAGCAGAAATAGTGTAGTGTAGTTAGGTAGTGTACTGTAGTCTTCTATACAGGACAAAAAGAACACAGCCACCTCCAAATGGAAATTTCTACTCCTTGACAACTCCTTAATCTGGAGAAATGGAAGAGACAACCCCATACAGGGCAGGCGAGCAGGGGTAAAGAGAGAAAGGGTGAAAAAATAAACTACATAAAAAATAGGGCTTTTGGCTCTCCAAGGGATACCAGACATATCCTGCTGAAGGCAAAGAAAGCTTCACTGAGGTTTTCCAAATAATTGACAAGAAGGTTTTCAATTCCTCACCATCTAACTTCTCAGACTGGGTGGAAAAAATAGCAGGGTTTATACTCAGTCTTTTTCAGCTATGGCCCAAGAACAGGGTAGGAGACAATATCAGACAAAAACAGTACTACTTTCTGTGACTGGGATTTCACAAACTGCAACCTGGCCTCAAACGTGTGGAAGGACTTAATATTTCAAAAAACTGTGAGATCTATTTGGCTGACAACACACTTCCAAACAAACTTCTACCATGCAATATTTACAATCCAATCCCATGCTGAAAAACTTCCTGTACACTTCTTCGTACTTTCAGCTATCACTGATCATTGTGTCCCTCCCTAAAATTAACCTGTTTATGGAGAAGACCAGAGCTAATTTCATTATCACTTGGGCAACACTTTCACTCATTATTTTAATTATCTTCAACAATCTGGTAGTGAGCCAATTCTGAAACTAAGTAAATTGACAACAAGCAATATGGAGAATATTTTTTAAATGTTATAAAGATCTGTTTTGGAAGAGTTGATGATCAAAGTATGAAGGTCAGCAAATAAAATCCTCATTAATTTTCTCATGATGAAAGACAAAAACCACACTACCACAGTGGAAGAAGATTTTTAAGTTATATAACCAAAAGGATCAAGCACCAAACATTCTTGTAAGAAAAATTAACCAAGTATTTTACTTGCAGGCTCTGGGGTTGACCCAGCTGTCAGGAGAGGGCAGTATATTCTGAGTTTTTACTCAGCCTTATTCATCTCCCCTTTACACGGATCTCACACAAAGCCAAACATGTGTGATGGAAATAAAAACAAATGGTATATAAATGTAGAAAATACATGGACACAGGTTGGAAAGGTCTGTGGGGGTTGTGAACATTCTATACGTCTCAGGACCTGGTACAATAATAACTGGAATCCCTTTCCTTGCATTCTTCATGTCACCAGCCACCCTTTATTTTCACTGGGCATTTAATGATGTCTTGCACATACAATTGAGTTAAATGTGGCCTCGGTTCTGATATAAATATCACACTATTAACAGCTCCTTATGGTTTGATTGAACAAATCCTGTTCCACTGATTAGAAGTTGTCTGTATTACATAGGTTTGTCTTAGATTTGTTTCACTAAATCCAGGCTATAACAGCTTCTCTCACTGTTTCAATTCACAGTGCTTGGTACTGCCTCATCAGCCTCTTAAAGGTTCTCCTCCTTCTAATCAAACCCCTAGAGGCACTTCAGCAGCTAACCTGGGTGATTACAGGCATTGCTGTTGTAATTTTCTAAATTGTAAATGCTTTTTCTTAGTCATCAGTTTCAATTGTGTAAAGTTGCCCAACTGTAATGGAAGTTGCATGCAGAAATATTGTTGAAAATTTAATTTGCATGCAAATCTGCCCACTTGCCATCCTTTATTGTGAAGTGTTAATGTAGTCACACAGTGCTGCACTCATGGATTACCAGGATTTTCAACCAGGCACTGTGACTACGACCACTTGAATGTGCCATCCTGCATTGCCCCACAAATATTCCCCTTTAGGTTCACCACCCACAGACTCGTTCTTGCACACATGTATTTTCAAAAGTACACTGTTGACTATATGCTCCTACATTTAGTCCAGCCCAGAGTAGCTACAAAACTACTTTAAAGCATTGCAGTTGTTCCAAAACTAAAACACATATTTTAAGTATTAACATTTTTACTTCATTGACCTACCTTCCCTTTATTTCTCTCAGTCAAAAACAAGCGAACAAAAAAAAACCAACCCCACAATCTGTGGCTAAACTTTGCAGTGAGATTCATCCCGAGCCTGATTCCTGTCTGTTTGCAGTCTTCCCTGTGCCTCTCCTTACTCCTCCTCCATTCCCGCAGGCTCTGAAAGGCAGCTGCACGTGGTACACCCGTATTACTGCAGGCTCCATCAGCAGGTGCCTGTCATTATCACCTACCAGCTTTCCACTGTGATTTATTGTATTAAGCAGTTGTAGCTGTAGGTAATTAAGGAGTACCACTCTGATGCTCTGATGTGACTAATAATCACCACACAACTCCTGTTACACTAGAAAAAAAAGTCTCTTTCCTCCTCACTTCTTAAGCTTTACTCAACACAAGCAGCTGACTTGCTGCTTCTTTTTATTCCATGTTCTATACTTGCAACACTCTGGATCCAAACTAGTTTCAATCATTTTTAATGTAGCACCTGTAGACAGTACAGCTAAATTCTAAGAAAATCATAAAAAATGTACAAGTACTTATTCACAAGTAAAAATAACTCTCAGCTTGAGAAAACTTCATTTTTGGTTTTGAAAGTATTGGTCTTCCATTTTTACTAATACAAATGCCCAGAAGTGCATTCTAAACTTCGGCATCTGGTACTGTAGGAAGGACAAACTCATCTCCTGTACACAGACATTCACTGCAGTAACTTCTTCCAAAACCTGACTGAAAAAAAGCACAAGTGGGAAGGAACCACTCGTTTAGCATTTGTCTCTGTGGGTTTTCCATCTAATGAGGGAGTGCTCCAATCTGCTCTAACTTCGCTCTGCAGAACCCAGGCACATGCTCTTCACAGGCAACAAATGATCCTGTTTCCTTTATAGGGAAAATATCCCCACCCCAGCGAACGAGAACTGCACGGCAAAATGAAAGATAGTCCAGACACACATTTCAGAAAACACACTTAGACCTAAGATCTATTAACTTCAGGGCAAGGAAAACATTTGTTCCAATGAACCACTAACCATATTGTAAACATTTCATACCTGTTTTGAAAACCAAAGCAGAAGAGTCTTTGCTAACAAAATACATGCACCCATTCTTCAACTGTACACTAGAAAAGTGCTTATATGGTTCATTAGCTATTGTTGCAAAAAGAAGGCATTCCTAGTAATTCAGTAAAACATAAGAGAAAGACCTGCTCAGAAACCATTTGTGCATTCCAGATTTCCTTGGAATTACAAAGATGTAACAACACACTCGAATGTGTTTTGGGTCATTGGGATTTTGGTTTTTTTTTTTAATATTTACCAAGAAAATTTACAGGCTCATTCATTAAATCACAGGATACAAGACACTGGAAATGGAATAGGCCACTAAGGGTCAAGTATTATTTTTATACATAACTCAAGCATTGTCCCTGGAGTAGGTCTGAATGATATGTGAAACAGTCCAGTAATGAGTGTTATCACTTAATTTGGCGTTCTTATTTGAAATTCCCTTCAAAGCCTCTCTGTGTGTTGAAATAGCCCAAAATGTTTTGAAACGTTCTATTACTACTATAATAAGAAATTTCATAACAGAAGAAAATTGCACTTTTTTTTCTGATAAGTTTGCACTAATTGAGATATTGAAAGAAATTTTGGAGCACCAGAAAAGAGAAAAATCAGTAAATATTCCAGCTTCCATAGAGAGATGCAAGGCAAGAAAGTTTCATTTTATAACTCAGACCTACACCTAACAGGATTTACGAGTTTAAAGAAACATACTGCAAGTCTGGGTTTTTACAGTGCTTATTTAATTGAATATACACACTGAGAAAAATCTTTAAAATAAATTAAAGATTAAAAATTTCACTGCACTTCTGCTCCTCATTTCCTAGCAAAATTCCACTGATAGAAGGAAAACAGTGTTTACTGTTCTGACATACCTGGCCTTCAACTATATTTAGAACTGAGCTGGGGCTGCAGAAATAGAACTGATCAAAGACTAAACACAATGGTGTCTCAAGGTCTTGCAATATTGTTCATTTCGTTTTTAAAGTCCTTATTCAAAACAACAACATATGTGCCCAGTGCATCACTATGTCACGCATTAACTTCATTTACTCAGAGGAGTTATTCCACCTCTTCCCTGCTCTCAGAGAAGGGTCACTTCTATCAAAGAAGGCAAGAGAGTACAGTTTACAAAACTTCAGTGCATTAAGGCACAAAGAATATGAACATGTAGATTTACTTCAACTCCTTTGAACACAGTGAGAAGTATAGCTATAAGGCAGTAAGCTTAAAGCAATTGATAAATTATTAGGAGAGAGACGAAAAGTTGTCTTTCACAGCAGTTTTCTAGTGACCTTAATTTTCAGATTCTTTGCACTTCCGGTCACAGAGTGTCCAGTCTGGCTCCAAGCCCATGGCCATTCTAACTCCAGTAAAGCAAATTTCACAAACTGGCCACTGGCTGCTATTCCTACTTCCCATCAAGTGAGCTGGTCATAAAAGATCTTAATTATTTACAGGTGAAACTTTCTCAGCCAGTCCCAGTTCAGGTACAGTTGTTATGTACAGGCTGTGCTGTCCTCTGTGCGTGGTTTGAACTCGATTTTTGCTAACATCTGCTTTAAAAGATTTTAGAAACTTTTCTTCAGTGAATTACAATTTAAGATTTGTCATACTTAAACACTTTCACTTGTCACACTAATCTCTATACAAGCCCCCCACATCCAGCAGAATACACATTAAGATACAGTTCCAGCATACCTTAGGATTTGGTGTTAAAAGGAACTCTACATCAAATAAATATAGCTCCTCAGTCCTTTCCCTCCCCTAGAATAAAATCCCCATGCTGTCTTTCCAGAGCAGAGTTCTCAAGATCTATCTGCTGTTCTAACACAGCAGTAATTGCCAAGCACCTCCAATCTAGGGTTCAAGCAAAATGATTCTGAGCAGCTCCACATCCCTTCTCAGGGTGTTAGCACTGGCCAGCCTCTTCCATTGCCTTCCTGTGCATTTTATCTGGGCCTTTATCTTTTCCTCCCTTTATTTTGCTTTATCTATTTTCGACAATAGTGACTAGCCCAGTATAACAGCATTATATAAGCTTTTTACAGTGCCATGTTTTGCTTTACAGAGTGAGCATAAATGAGGAAACACTAAGTTAAACTCTGACAGCCAATGCTGGATGTATCAGCTTGGCCTATAAATAAGCACTGATCACCTCCATTTTATTGAACTCATTTTCCAGGCAAGCAAAGACCACGAGATTCCTCTGCAAATTTTCCCTTTACACTCTCCAGCAGTGCTGCTAGTGTCAGCTGCGACAGATTTATAGCCTATTCATTCATGGGAACAAAAACCCTGCCAGGGCTGGTCATGGAACACGCAGTAGCAGTTAGTTCAGAAGATAACAGCTGCAATACCTCACTTCCTTATTCAGCACTCTATAGCATACACTACTTGGGAGATAATAAATGCTTCTTGTTTGTATTTCTTGAGTAATATCAGAGGAAAGGGTCCGCATTACAACAGTATGAAGTGGCACTGCAACACAGGGGGATTAATCAGTGCTTTCAGTGTATTCATTCCTTCTCTGCCTTTATGGTTTTATAACCGACATTACAAAAAGTTGCTCTGCACTGTTTTTATATACTGTCCCTTCCAGAGGTAGTCAAATATTTAAATTTTTTAATTCGTGCTCACCTAATTTAAAAGGTTACTTTGAATTATTTTGAATTCTGAGGTCTTACAACATGTAGTTCTTCAATATCAAAAGACATTCACTGTCAGATTTAACCAGTTATTTTCCCTTACACTCAAAGCCAAAAAAAGCACTTAAATCGGAGATTATGAAATCTGCCAGACCCCTTGCACTATATTGAAAAAGCAAACTTAAATGTGTAATAGCTTTTCAGATACTCTCTAGTTGCAGTAAGGTGTGGTATCAGAGAGAAGATGTCAGATTAAGACCAACACTGCTCGTTTTGGAGGGGCTGCTCACAGCCATCAGTGTTAGGAGAGGTGCTCTCACGTTTGGGTTAAAAACTGAATATTTAAGCAATGCACAACTGCCTCGTCGTAGACAATCAAAACCTTCAACCTTTTCTCAAATAGGTCTGCTGCAACTCCACCTCCCCTTCCTCTGCAGCAACTTCTCTGTCCCTCTAAAAAAAGCACAATGGAATTACACCAGCTCTAATCAAAGCAGCATGGACTGAGATCAAGACCCACTTATGTGCAACTAATGAATATTTTCATGGTCCCTTTGAAGGGGATACTTCAGTGACATGAAAACCAAAATGAACTTTTATAAATTTGTGATTTTCATCTTTTTAGTTCTCTCTATTGCAAAATAATGCTCAAATACAGCCCTGAAAGGAACTCTTAGCTACATTAAAATCAGGTTTTACTAAGTAATTTTTTAGCCTTGAGCATAATACTCAGCTTTTACAGCTGGCTCAGGAGATCAGAACTTCTAATCTCAGAGAGAATTATCAACTTCAGTCCTCTTTCAGAACCACAGTACCCAAAACCAAGTATATGGGAGTGGGTTTGTGCTTTGCCTGAAAAAAATGCATAGCAATTTCTAAAATGGTGCAGACCAAAAGCATTTACCATCTTGAATTTCTTACAAGCTTTTACTGAAGTCATGATCCACTGTCCCAGTTTTTAGTTGGATCAAATATACCCACATACCATGGCAAATAAAGAAGCAAATTACTGTAAATGTGGGAAAGACAAGAATTATCAAAAAGCATACTATAAAATAAACCATTAGTTGGCCTAATTAGAAAATTCACCTCTCTACCAAACCTCACCTGCCTCAGCAGAGCAAGATATACAACGATTTTACTAGATCAGACCAAAGGCCTGGGCTGGAATCTGCAGCACCTGAGACTCCAGCTGCAGATACAAATGCTCAGGAACAAAAAGATGCTTCAACCACAACAGCAACACAGGCCATGAAAAACATCTCTGTGCAACCTCCTCCAAGGCAAGCACGTGCCCCAACGGGCTCAGCCTTCCAGATTCAGCTCTGAATCTCCTTGTTTCAGTCACTCTCAGTCCACAGAATGCACAGAAAATATAGCATCTCTTACTGTAACTACAGTCCTCGCTAATCAATCACATTTTATGGTGTGGCCTCTGGCTCAGCTCGTAATACTGGAGAGAAGCAAGAGCAGCAGTTTAAAATTTTGCCAATTTAATACTCCTTCCTAATTTTAAGTGGCACAGGGGGGAGGAAAAAACCAGAAAAAACTCAACAAACCCAAACTCCACCTGTACTGAGGTTTACAGCCTCTGTGCTGCTCCCATTGGGTGTGGAAGAAAGGGAGGGAGAAAATTGCTTCTGCATTGAAAGTGGGGAAAGAACGTAAGGAACTAACCACTCACATGATTCATCCTTGCATTGTCCTACCCTGGCAATATAAATCTAAATATACATACATATTTAATTGTACAATATTTATAAAGAAGCTTTTATGAAGCAGGCTGATTTTATCTGCTGAAAATTAGCCACCCCCTGCTGTAAAAACTGGATTTTTTTTCCCCACTCAACGTAGAAATACATCCATTCTTATAATTGTTCTTTTCTTTCAAATCACCTAATATAACAAATGCTAGAAGACATTATAGTGCATCTGCTAAGCAGTCTCTTTTATGAGTTGAGGCTTCAATGCTTTAATGGGGAAATTGCCTGATTTAAGTAAATCATGTCACCTCCACCCAAGTAATCATATTTGTTGCAGACTTCTGCTGACCTCATCTCTCCAGCAAAAACAAAAACACATTTACATTTTCAGCTTGAGATATTTGGTTCAAACGATTTACAAACAGGTTGTAATGAAAACTAATTTTAGCCTACTCCAAAGATAGTATTTAAGTTCTCTGTTGATAGTGTTTACAGATATTCAATTATTGGTTACTGTCATTTAAACAGAAACAGCATGTTTTTGCATAAAACAAGCAAAAGTAACTTGCAAGATCATTTCTTTATAGGTTACTATATTTTGAAAATGTTTGTTGCAGAGGAAGTAATTGAACATGTAAAAAGCTAAACAAAAGCTAAATGTATGTATTTTCTACAATAAGAGGTTCCAGGAGATTTTTGTATATATTGTTTTCACCTCTGCTTCATGCAGGAAATCCTTTTGGAAGCAACTTCCCACAGCATTATCTGCATCATAACATTTCCCTGTGAAACGTTCCGAAAAAAGCTAATTAACTAGTCTTGTGAAATTTCAGGCAAGTTTTAAACAACAAAAAAGAAAACCAATTATTTTTACCCCACTTTTCCCACAGAGTGGCAAAAGCCATACTGCTGCCATCACAGGGGCTGAGTCCGAATTTCCCAGAACACAGTACAGAAACAACACATCACTGCACAGTGCCCTCAAGACTATCAGCCTCTCATGTTGCCTTTTCAGCTTAAATGAATTTATTCATCGTTCTTACTTTTCACTTGGTCATGGATTTTCCAGCATGCAAACACAACTTCTAACCTATAGCTAACCGATATTCTCCTATCTCAAATTCTAATGCAAAAAAGATAAATAGGGCAGGGGGTTGGAGGTGGAGAGAGAAACCTATGGAACTTACGAGAAATTACAACTCTCTTGTCTGGTTGTAACTTGTGTGCAAATCTAGAGACATGAGACCACAGGAACTATTCAATAATCTAACCTGATGGGATGCAACAGAGATTAAAAAGCTTAATTCAGCTACTTCCAGATTAATAATACACCCTCAGTACTGTGAAGAGCTATAGAGACTTCCTGAAACTTGTGTATATCTGGAGAACTTTACAGTTCTTTAAAGACCCTAATAATTTCAATTTTTAAAAAGACTCTTAAATCCATTTCCTTGTAATAAACAGAACACGGTTTTAAGTTCCTATAGGCTGAAATGGTTTGCCTTGGATTTATACTCCCCACATTTAATTTCAAATTTGAGGTACAAAGGTGAGGTTTGAGGAAATCAGACATTGTTTCCCTCAACATACAGGCCAAATGAGACTCAGAGAGCCAGTGGCTTTTTGGCATTATCTTAATAAAAATATGTTTGGATCATAATCCAATCTTTTCTTCCTTTTGAAACCTATTTTCTAGGTTTCAAAACAAACACTCATTTGTTTTTTGTTATTTCACAGAGACATTGGCATACACAATTTTTATAAGACAAAAAACCTAAATCTCTGCTATAAGAAACTCATAAGGCAAAATTTACACATTGCAGCCTGTAAATTTAAAGTGAAAGGATGATGTATAACCTCCCATTTACTCATATTGACGTTTAAAACGACCTAAATAAGTAGCATAGGGTCCTTCAGAAAGGCTTCCTTTATTTAATTCCTTCTTCAGCTAAAAGGATGAAGTCTCATGCGTAGTTCTAGGGGACACTATTTCTTCTCACTAAGAATATTCATTAGAAGAAAAAAGGAAACTAAAAAAAAGCAACTAAGCAAAACTCAACATTTCGCTTTAGCTTCATATCCTTTGTGCAGGGCTCTCTCCATTACAATTCCCTTTCAAGCACTTACAAAAAAATTGGCTTGTCCTGAGTTGTTACAGAAAAATCAAAAGGGAGAGTGTGAAAGAGCTTCCACAGGCAGTAAACATAAAGGTGATAATAGAAGCAATATGAAGGTGATAATTGACCTCAGTGGTCAATTTAGCCTAATATTCTTTCTCTGGTGCTTGCCTTTACAAATCATTTCATGTTTATAAAAGTTCTTAATACATCAAAATGTAATATAATAGAAAAAACCTTTTCCTAGGTATTTCATTATCTTCCAATGAGGAATGATATCAAAACATTTCTTGGAAATTTGCAGTAACAGCTCTAGGTCTTCTTGTTACCCACCTGCATGTCTAAAACATCTACTACAACAACAGTCCCACGTGACTTCTAGCAAAGGGTTCCTGTAATTCTAAAAACCAGAAAAGTTTTCATCCCATATTCCTCTCTTGTTTTATACTCTTTCCCAAATTCATTCCATATCCTCTGTTTCAGATCTCACACTGTACCTTGCACAAACATAAGCTAAGTGCCTTTTCAATGTTGTTTTGTTGCGTTTTTTCCCAAATTCATGCAACTTTGTGTGAAATCCCCTTTCCAAGGGCTTTGAGCCCCTAAAAATATAGGTACAACATGGTCTTTAAAGAAGCCTTCCAAGTTTTGAACACAACGTATCACTTTTCAAATACACTGTCCAATTAACTAAATTTGCCTGCTATCATTCTATTCTCCTTAAATATCCTTTCTCCTACGGATAACAGATATTGCCACATTTTCATAGGTACTGTAAAGCCCTGTCCTTCAAAAGACAACATTTTAGTGACTACACCTTCAGCAAAGAGCCTGGGTTAGCAGCTTCATATAAAAGCAACCCCTGGAAGTAACTCAGCACGTCTGTACAGGAAGATGGTTTTAGTATTGTTCAGTAAAAAACAACTTCAAAAGTCAAGCATGGGATTGAAGAATGATAATAATAATAATTATAGAATGGCTTGGGTTGCAAGGGACCTTAAGGATCATCACACTCCACCCTCTGCCATGGGGAAGATTTGGTTTTAAATTTTGGACTGGCAAAAGGAAACAGATACATGGTTTTTGATATTATTTCTGTGCCTTCTGACTAGAAGGCTCTTAATGTTATTACTGTTATTTCAGCTATGTGAAGTCATCTGAAGTTCTTCTGCCATCTGTTTAAGCAGTTTTTCCTGCCTCCCTCCTTCCCCTCTCCTTTGTGGAGTTGTCTATAGCTCCCCTTTCACAACACATTCATGTAAAGATGACGGTGAAACTCTCCTGCTCACCCAGGACGTTGTTACTGACAATTACAATTAGTGTGTTATCAGGAGCACTGAAGGAAAAAACATGCTACAGTCCCACCATGGGTTGTTGCCTCTTCAATTGCTTATACTGTTGTTCTTGAGATCTTGTTAAAATTATACTTAATGACTGCTGTTTAGATTCGTTTATCATGAAACCTTATACACAGGTTATTCACCCATTTAGTTTGCCAACTCACTTCTATTATCCTTCTTTTCCACTAACTGCCCGTTAACAAGAGTTTTGCCTGCACAAATAATTCATTCCTTACGCTGGCATATATTTATTACAGAAATATATATGTATATCACATCTGGGGGATTTTGCTAATTTATGCCAGAAGAGTACAGTTTGTGTTTTCCCCACTGTTTTTCTTCTCAATGTTTTCAGGATATTGGCTGATCAATTGTCTTCTGATCAATACAGAGATTAAATGGAAACACACATTTCACCAATATATGTTTATTCATGCTGAATAGGACAACTATTCATTCCCTTTGAAATATTTTCAGTTTTGCTGGTTAGAATTAAAGGGAATGCTCACAGCTTATTTTATATTCACTTTTCTAACTATTATGCACATAATTTAAAGAGAACTGTGACTATTACTTACAAGTTGGCCTATCCATAGTCATTCTGCTACCTAAGAAGTGATTTCTCACGCACAAGCTCCACTCAAACTGGTTTTACTGAGTTATTGAGTGAAGCAGAGGGGAGTGCAGAATTCAGGGATAATACTCACCCCCATGTACATACAATTTCACTGATGCTCACTGTGTCCATGGCCAGGCCAAAGGTTTCTGAAGAACTGAGGTTTCCCAATGCCAAACCTCAAAGAAACAATCCACTAAATGAAGAATACTTTCCCTTGGCATCTTCTAAAGTATCAAATTTTGTTTACTATCACTTCTCTACCTTTTGTACATGCAAAAAGCAAACAAAATTAAAGTCTCCCCAGTCAAACACACTGGCTTGTTCCCTTGTAATATTTTATCTGACTCAGTAAATCCTCCAAAGCTTTTTGCAACTACGAGCACGTGTGATTGTCTAGTTTATTGATAAATTATGTCTCATTTTCTTCACATTGTATTGTCAAAGATACTGAACACTCCTCAGCTACAGCCAGGAACAAATTTCTGGGCATAGCAACTTCCAGGCATACACCTCTTTTCACCCATCCGTGCACTAGACCTCCACACACTGAACTGCTGTTTTGAACAGATGGTACCACATTCACTCGAGGAGCTCTGCCATTGTCAGGCTGCGTGCTGATATCATTGCAGGCTTTCTTACAGCCGGCACTCACTCGAGGACTTAAATTTACTGAATGCAATATTATCATAAAAGGACGGCATGCACGCGGGCAAAGAGGGCGTACGCAGCTCAGTGCTAACCATAAACCTCTCTCTAGATATAAATAGACACAGAGGCTAGAATTTCCTGAGCAGACAATAGCACAGGGCTCCCTCTCACAGGCTGTGGGCAAAGACCCCTCTTGATGAATTCTGTGATGCTTGGTGAACTCTGTCACGTGGCACAGGCTGCCTCTGGCCTCCGCAGGTACAGGGAGTCATTCTGCCTTTACCACCCCCATCTCCAAACAAACCATCCTTCAGAATGTAATCCACAGTAAATGCTGTTTCTGAACAAAATTATATCACAACACAGAGGGAAACTGCCTAAAAACCTTCTCCTCTCCCCGATGCTGCCATAGTGAATTACCTAAAAGCAGCAGCCTTCAGATGATTTGTTTGCAATGCCACCAAAAGCTCGTGGGACAGGCAGGGCAAGGGACAGACTTTGACTCCTCTCATGCCTAAGATGAGGAAAATCGATTTCAATGCCCAAGGGAAGAAATTACTGCTAGAGAAGGTCACCCACTACTAAAAGTTGTTCCATTATCATGAAATCTTGGAAGGAATCCTACAAAAATTAGGTAAGTGTGGAGTACGAGCTGGTAAGCTATAAATAACCTAGGGTAACATAAAAAGCACAGAAAGAAGCTAAACTTTAAACCAGGTAAGATTTGCTTACGTATATTTGTTCTGATAAAGAGTTTAGGGAAGATACTCTTCGATACTAAAGGACGATAATTTGTACCCTGCACAAACAGCAAAATTGATACAATGCAAAGATGATTCGTGTCAAATTGGGATTGCTGCCAGTGGAAGGTGGAACAACTCACTGAGGAAAATGGTCCAATAAGCATTTATAATTCCAAGAATACGCCTTTCTTCAGAAATCAGCATGTTCATTCGAAGGCAGCCCAATTTCCTACATAAGTTTTAGGGAGGCCAACACTGAAGCTCAGCTGAAAAAAGGCACAGTCTATCCCAGACTCCAGCACGTGCTGATGGCCTCACAAGCAGAAGAGAAACTGGCAGAGAAGGCACAACTCAAGAACAGCCAAACATAGATGGTTTCACTCATGCTGTATTTAACAGGCACACACTCAGATAAGCTAAGGAAAGCCCACTGCAGGGTGGGCATTGTCCCTACTCTCAAAGACAAGCTAAATATTCAAAACAGAGACCAACAGAAAAGAGCTAGGAGTCATCTCACTACCCTTAGCAGGGATTTAGAGAAGGTAATTCCTTATAAAACTCAGAATCAAATGTGGAAAGGAAAACAGCAAAGCAAGACTGTAATTAGCTGGTTAAGTGTGAGCCCAACCATACACAATGAAACACACAGTATTGACAAATGTTACAAATATATTATTAATTTCCCAGTATTTCGTGCCCCCTTTTTTTCCTTAAAGCCCCCCTTTCTGAATAATAAAATCCCAGGGAAAAAATAAAATAAGCAAAGTCATAACTTGCTTGTTTTCATAGTTTCAATTTAAAATCAGCTGCAGAGAAACCAAGATTCCAAATGCACCTCAGCATATACCAAAACAGAAAAGAAATTAGTTTTGAAGCCTATTCATGACATATGAATGATTGGTGAAACTGAATATACTAGATTAAGATTATCACTTTAAGTAAAACAAAAATTAATAGTCTGAACAACAGGAAGAGAAAATAAGGAAAATGGAAACTGAAAGAAGAAAAAACTTTGATGCAAATGTTAAAATGAAACAAACAAATACCCAATAGCAACATTATAACTGCTGTACTACTAGCATGATATCTGTAATACACAAATCCCAGCCCTTTGAAGGATTCTTGTTAGTGTTTTCTCACTTTTTCTGACATCCCAGGCTAGAGCACACAGAAACTGAATCGTGTCATGCTCAAAGATGACAAGAGAGTGGAAGTTAAAGGACACCAGGTGCTCTCTCAATCCTTAAGAGCAGGAAACAAATTGACAGGGAATATTGGATAAGGTCTTGGAAGCAGCTGGAGAAACACAGGGAAGCCAGTTGGAGATAAGGCTGTATTAGGAGATTGAACAATCTTCTTAGTAGGCAAAATGCACCTTTGATTAAAACTTCTGCTTTGTGTTTGGCTGTTTTTGTGTAATTTAATTAGAGCAGCACTCTCTGCATGATAAATGCTGTGTGAACTGTAACGAAGGACCAGCTCTGCTGCACAAAACCTGCAGGCTGACGAGCTACGGAGTGGAGTAGCCCTGTTACAGAGGGCAAGAATCACAGTTTAGAGACAAATCAAGCACAAAAAACCCCCTCTCTCTCTCCCTTACACCACCTGATAACATTTAACCATTTTTTTAAAGAGATGCTAAAACAAAGTCCCTTTTGTAAGAGGGAAAGGCAAACCGAAGACGTCAGCAATATCTTAAACCACGAATGAGAAAGTAACCTATAAAATTAACCCAACAGCCAGTAAACTCAATTTCAGAGCACCTTGCCATCCCACCTATGAATCCTAAACTTAAAAGAACTGCAAAAAAGTATTTTAGTCCAGATTTCCAGGAGTCTCAGTGTGACTTTTAAGATGGTATCAACATCCTTGAGCATGTAATGGTTTCACATACATGTGTATCTGTAGCCTCATGCAAACACAAATACAGCTTTTGCTTCCATACATGGTATGAGGTAGTAAACATGGAAATTCTGCCCACTTTCAACATAATTGATACTTGAACAAGTTCTGAAAACAAATGAGGCTATCCTAAGGGTAAGACAAAGCACAATATCTAGATAAATTATTTGATAGGCAGCATTAAGAGTCATACATTTATTTGAACTACCTATGTTATATTTTCCTCTAAAAGATATTTAAGTTACTTGGTAAGAAGATTTCTAATTCCATTCCTCTGGTTATTGTGTTATACAAAACATAAAGCCAAGTTGAGTCAAGACTGTGACAAAATGGGTAGCACAATAGCCTGTGGATTCCAGGTTATTCTACTTTCCTATTAAATATTTTAGTCACTGACCGTGTAAAGTTTGCCTTCTCTTGGGAAATTAACTATTTTTTTCCATAGTTGCTACCACCAAATGGGGTGCACAAGACACATCAGAGAAGAATTTATGCAACCAACATCCCTCTGCAGCTCTACAATTGTTTTTGCACTATATATCACATTAAACCAGTGTCCCTGTAGTTCAGTGACAACAGAAAAACACAATCTCTGACACTAATAGAAGTTTTTGCCAATGGCTGTTCATACCCAGTTATGATTTTTGTATTCCACTCCAGATTAAAACTGAAGCAAGCCTAAGAGTTTTCCTTGCTTCTGCATTATATTCCTGAAAGAGTACAGTAACATTATCTCTTTCTGGTGCTAAGAGAAAAATAAAAAACAAAAGTTTGAGAGCCTGCTCAAAGAGATATGGCATTTTCGATTACTCAGACTTCTTTTTTTAAGGTCAACTGAACTGAACCCTAAATTGAAGCCAATGCAAAAAATGACTACTCAGAAAGACAAACTAACAGTGATGAAATTATTAATCTGTTTTGAAGGTATAATGTTTTTGTTATTGAGGTATATGATTTTTAGCATGCTCAGTTAAAATATGAACTTGTCTATTTCAACTTTTCCTGTTTTAAATGCTAAATAATATATACAAGTCATTTATTTTGAAGAAATACAAAGTTGATATCTACAGAACTCCCAAAATGGTGCCTTTTTGGGATTTTTGTAAAATACAAATTGAACTGCTTTTTAAATTGTTAGTTACTATGTTACTATATAAGCCATGTATATATTAAAATTTCAAATGAAAGACTCAGAATAAAAACCAAGATACAGATTTCTTTTTTGAACATCACTGAGGCTTTAGGGCATAAACATATGAAAGAAGATGACAGAAAATGCAGGACTTGTTCTGAATGTCTTTCAGACACTAACAGGTTAAAACCAATCATCTATACTATCCCCTCACAGGTTAATTCATGCATAGAGGACAGAATAATCTACTCATTTGCTCTCATGCAGCAAATTAATAGACCAAGCAGCAAGAGGCATTTGCATCTTTCCAGAACTAGCAGGCTATTTGGCCAAAAGTATATATTCCTCTTGAGAAATCACCCAGATCAAAAGCACCTGATGAGAAATCCTGAGTGGTCTTACCCTATTTCCTGGTCTTTGTTGGTATCTCCCTGCTTCCAGGTCAGCAAGTCCATAATAGAACACATCTTTCCTGGTTTTGTTTCCAGTTAAGCTCCTGTAACCTCACCTCAGAGCCCTCCCCAGGAGCCAGGGAAGCTCAAGTTGTGTAAATCACTGGCTGTAAACTCCCTGACCATTTCCCATTCCTCCTCCACAAGGTGACCACCCAACCCCACAGATGTCCCTGAGCCCAGGGCAGAGAGGGTTCTTAAACATTTTAAACCATCTAAAGCAATTTTAGCAACGTCAATCCAAACATCCTGGGTACTACAAAGAACGTGTAACTGGGCATTGATTGTCTCTCTCCACGCCCAGGCAGGGCACAGGGCTTTACAATCCTTAAAAAGCATTGCAAGCATCCTCCCAGTGATCAGTGCTGCCACCTGAACAACCTCATACATCCAGGATAATCGCAGAATTCCCTGCTGCTCATGCAATAGCCAATCCACGTGTTGTATCCCAACTGGAATTCTGTAGCTTCTCACAAACAAGGCCACACCCAGCTCCTCTTTTCTCAGTCTGGCACAATGTCATTATTTTACCACTCTCCTTCACATCAGAACTGATTTTTATACACATCACTGATCCAAGGTACCTCAAGAGTACCCTCGATATGGCCTTCTGAAGATCAGACCACTCTGGAAAACACAAGAGATAACTACTAACTACTTTATAATTTTTCCACGTGCTTCATGTTTCCCCATCAATACCTTACCAGATGCACAAGGCTACACAGAACCATCAAAAACAACATATACTTAGAAGCCATGAAACCAAGTTCAGAACATATTACTGAATATTTGTCCTCATTTACAGACATTCAATCCTGGCTTTCAATTAAAGCATTAAAAACCTTGCTGAACTCTGTGCGTTTACTTCAAATGAAGCGAGGTAATCGCTTCCTCGTGCCACCCATTACTATTTACGACACTAAATACAGCATTTAAGGGGGAAATTTTTAAAGTTGCTTTTCAGATTGGGGGTGATTATGCCTACTTAAATGCACACCTTGCCTGGCAGTCCTCCTAAGGCTAGAGAAATTTGATGAATTTACTCTCAATGCAATCCAACTTGTGTCCTCGACTTTTATATCCTTTTCTGGCTATGGTTCTTGCACATTGCTCACCTGCACTGATGCAGATTCTTACTGTCTGCTCATCTCTCAGAGCAGCTGGGGCTGCCCCATCGCTGGGAGTGTGCAAGGCCAGGTTGGAAGGGGCTTGGAACAACCTGGGATAGGGGCAGAGGTCTCCCTGTCCGTGTCAGAGGCTGGGACTGGGTGATCTCTAAGCTCCCTTTCACCCTTTAACACTCTGATTCTATAATTCTGCTTTTCCTTTCCCCTGTTTAACCCTATGCTTATTTCAGTGCCATTCCCACTGCCACATCAGCTGACTCAGAGTGACCCCTTGCAGTCTGCAAGTAACACACAGCAACCCGGCTGCTGTATCACTGCAAGCAGACAAACCACCCACCTGAAGCTCTTGCCTTTTAATGCCCCTTTAATGCACTCAAGCACAATTCAAGTAATTTCCAATCCATGAAAGCCTCTGGAGGCTGGTGACATTCCTCAGGAAGATCTCCTGGCTGACAGAGGCAGAGCCAAAGTCTAGACTTACCTCTGGTAGAAATAAACAGTTTATATTTGCTTCTGTGGGCACTGAAGCTTTTCAGCCTAACTCTGACAAACACAGACCCAAAGCTATTATCTGAAAAACATCAGCGCTGCTCTCATCTATGAGAAGCAGTGCTTAAATACTATTTTTAATACAAAATATAAAGCGTCAATCTTTCCTCCCAACCTTGGGGTATCACCATGGTTACTACCTCATAAACAAATTCTTGCAATGCAATAATTTGGTGAAGTGTAATTTTTTTTCCTTTTTTTATATTTAGCATCATGACAGTTAAAAATATCAGTGATACCTTTATCAGAATAGTAGTGAGTATGAACTTCCAATTAAAAAAGATGGAATTTGAAAATCTGGCTACAAAGCAATCATTTGAACAGCCTAGCTTTTAACTCACCTTTAAGTGAAATAGGAAACAACGTGGAAAAGTTGTGAGTGGGGAGATGGAGGGATGATGCATTTGCTAAAGTACAATCTAAGCACGTATCAAAATGAATGCAGAGAACCATCTCTAGAGAAATTTCAGCTAAGATCTGGTCAGGTACACTCGAGGGAACACTGCTCATCCTGTGTAAGAAGTTACCACCCAGAACACAGAAGTTGTACTACACCCATACTTCTTATCTACTTAAGCCTTACTGTGCTGTCAGACTGCTCAGTTTTTAAGCAGAGATTAATCATAGCTCAGATATATTTGGTTCCACGGGCTCAGTCCAGCTCTACACTCAGAACCGTGCTCAACACTAGTGATATTAAAGAGAAAGCTTTGTCTTTAATCTTAATTATCAGAGGTTGTGTCTTAATGTCACTGTGTGCTGCCTCAAACCAGCAGCACAGCCAGGGAAAGAAGCAGAAGTCCTGACTTAAAACAGCCACTGAAGAGAGTTCCCAAGCAGGGCTTGCAGGACAGCTCAGACTACAGTGGATATGTACTTTTGGACACTGGAAAACTAAATCTCTATGCAAACACTGAACCATTACCAGAGCAATATCCAACCATACCTGTAGAAACAGGCCACATGTTCCCCTTCTCTTTTCAAAGTTAAAACACTGCTGATTTTTTCCCCCCAATGTATTCAATGTGAACAAGATATTTCATCTCACAGATTTTACTTCAGTTCAGTCTATGCACATTTTAAATAAATTAAGATGAAATAAATCCATTTTATTGTATTACTTCGTGCCACCTCCATGAAATAACGTTCATCTTTGTATTTTGTAAGGGATGTTGACATGCCTGAAAATGGTGCATGAAGTATAATCTTTGAGGATTGCACTGCTAGAAAAATAAATCTAAGCCCATGTTTCAAGCTCAGAATGGCACCGCTTTTGATTGAAATGCCTCTGAAACATTCACTCCAGTGCAGCTCTGCTGTAAAATTCATACAATTGATTACTAGGGTAGCTGTAACAAAACTAGTGACTAGTAGCTGTGTTTTCTAAACATCTGTTCATCTCTTGCAAGCATAAAACATCCCCATGAAATAAATCACATTCAATCCTTCCATTTCGGAATGGAGAACTGCAAACTCACGGGAGGAAAAGACAGGTTACAAAGAAGGGCTGCTCACGCAGGCCATGAGCAAAACCAAAATTAGGTTTAAAGTTTATTAATAGTGAGAAACTCTTCTTCTGGAAGAATTTTATTCATCACATATACCAGTTAAATAAGTTTGAGGTATGTCATGCTTGACAAAACAGTGATATTTCTTCTCTTGTTTCTTACCAGCATTCCTAGATTCAGGGAAACTGCCAGGCTGACAGAGAAAGAAGAAAAAAGAATGAGGTATCCTACAGGAATAAAACTGCTTCTTGCAATATCAAAGCCAAATTTTTAATGAAAAAGGTGAATGTGATCACTCAAGAAAGAAAAACAACTTTGAAGTCCTATTATCTAAACCCAAACTTAACCAATATCCTCTTTATTTATCTTTTTAAGATCAAAGCAACAAAGCTTAGCACAGATCCTCAACATTTGTGGCAGAACAAGTAAGAAATAGCTGTTCTGATGAATAAATTAAATCATATTTTGGAAGAAGAATTTATAATAGTTCTCAGCTTCAACCCTAGCAGCACATTGGTAACTCCAGAAATCATCAGAGCACAGAGAGGTAATAATAACACTTAGTGAAAAGGACAAGAGTATATTTAACTGTCAACTTCCCAATAGCTGAACCAAGAAACTCCCTTGGCATTTTCTGGCACTAGTTCCATTTCCTCTTTGAGTTCTTCTTATCTCTAACAAAGAAAAATAGCTTTATGAATCAAGAATCAGCAGCTTTCCCCACAGACAGCATTCTACAACTGCCATTCAGAGAGACACCAGGAGGAGCCACGTTTTCAGCTGTGATCAATGCCATTTATATTTCCTTTTATAATGACAGCACATACATTCAAGCAGGGGGACAAGTGGGCCTGACCACCATATTAATCAAATTCACACTACAGAAGAGTTATTTCCTAGACCTACATGATGAGCAGGCACAGAGAAAACCTTGTACTAAAAGGGAAAAGTTACATTTAACCCAACATCTGCTTCTTTTATGTCACTAGAACAAAACAGGAACACAATTAGAGCACCCAAATCAAACTCTTTGTTGTAATTTACAGGCTTAAAATAGGACAATAAGAACCATAAGTTTCATAGAGCATTCTCATTCTAGATGAAGCAAAGAAGACGAATATATTACAATTCTGATGAGAGCAACAAGCAACATGCCATTAAAAACCTAAAAAAAAAGCTACTTAATCCTTCTTTCTAACCACACAACTTATAGGAGATACAGTTTATAAATCCAAACTTCCTATATTAGTCTCAATTTTCATTCACTTTTTATGTTAAAATATAGTTAATCTTCATTTCTGATCAGTTCTGTATGAGGTCACACAATGTGTGCAGTTCTTAGAAATGAAAAAAAAATTGTGAATAACACTAAAAAAAAATCATCTGGACTTTTTTTTCAAATTCATTCCACTATTCAGCATCAAGGCTTCTGATGAATGTTTCAAAAAGAAAGAAAAATATGCAAGAAAAATATTCCTGTCTGGCCACCACTCAGTAAAATCAGTTACCCAAATCTCCCATCCCACTTCACTCCAGGTCTACCTTATTTTGGACTTTAGGAAGAAAGTGACAGTTCTGTGCAACCAATCTTAGGAACCATTTGTTCAGAATGCAGGTACACCAGATCACAAGGGCAGTGACAGTGACCAAGAGCACGTTACTCCCTTTTATGAGGATTCTACCTCTTCAAACACAGCAGCCCGGGGTGTTTTTCTCTGCCCAATATACATAAAACTCAGTCAGGTATATTTAGCTGATGCTTCTCAGGTTTTCAAAGAACAGGTGGCTGATTAAGTGAGAGGTACAAGCAACCAGCACTCAATTACTCAGAGAGCCCCAAAGGCCACACCGCCTTTAAATGTCTGGTTCCTTGTCAAGGACTTGTGTTTACTCAGCAGCTCAACGATTCTAGAGGATTCTGACATTTTTACTACTCATGAAAGAAAGGTGGACATCTTCACCTCATCACAGAACAGCTCTCCTCTGCTATTACTGAACATGGTCCAAAAATTGATGAAAGACTATCCTTTGCCATACAAGCATTTCCATGCAGTGGGTCCAAGAACTACATGCAGAGAGCAAGAAATATTTAGTTAAAAATAAACGTCCACTTTCATGTCTTTCATCTACACTCACAGGTCTACAGAATTGGCATGTATTACAACTGAACCATCTCTGGAATTTGAGGAAGTGGCAGGCTACTCAGTGCCATACAGAAAAACAAAAAGAAAGCTACTTTATGAACACTAAAATAGGAGGGGAAAAAAATAAAATAATGGTACATAGGTAAACGGGTCTGTCTAAAGTTAGCATAATCAAAGTACTTAAAGCACTTTTTCCTCTAATAAATTTCCCCAAGCTAACACTCAAAGGCTGAAAGCACTTTGAATCCAAAGACCTTTCTTTCTTTCCTTCTCTCAAGGATCCAGTTCTCAGCCTGCACTTCCTCAGAGTCAGGAAACACAACTGCCTGTACACCCTACACACTTTTGGTGCCATAGGGGATCAAGGACTCTAAGTCGTTCCAAACACTGATTTCCACTCCGTTCTTTACTGCAGCCACTGTGGCCAATTCCTGACAGCTTACACCTGCTAGTTTGGGGGTTGTTTTCTTTTCCAAGTACACTTAATTATTGATTTTGACACCAACTGTTCCAATTTGAATTGCAGTTCAAGTTGGCCCTATATTACATCCTGACCCAAGGCAGGAAGATGTCATTAACTTCAACAAGGCCATAATTTCAGCCTTGTGCCCTCTAGATTAACCACACAGAGAACTATCAAATAGTAGAAAGGAAGGCTTTTCTTTTCAGCAGCACCTGGGTAGCCAACAATTTTGATAGTTAAATGTTGATAATCAATGGCAAGTATACCTATATTAGTCTAAATTTAAGCCCCATCACAAGTCTCCTGAGAACAGTTTTAAAAGCCAGTAAAACTTCATAAGTCAGTTGGAGACTTTTCAAAACTTTCACCATGAACACTTTGCTTATTGCCTATAATGTGTACTGGGAACAAAATGTGCATCATCTGCAGTGATTTTATTTACTCCTTTACATTTATATGGCAAATTTGAACTCTTTTATTATATTGCAGCCTTGCAAAGCATATTATCATATTTCATTATCTAACACATAGGCAAATGTGTCTTATGAACAATGCTCTATTATTTTAATGAATTCTGAATATCTAGCATAAAATTGTCAACATTATAAAATAATGTAAAAGTAACTGCAAATGTCTACTACAAAGGAATGGAGTTTAACAGTCACATTTTCATTCTAAAGTTTGTCAATGAGAACTTAATATGTTTCAAGGAAAGTGTACTTCCATTATGTCATTAGACTTTATTACCCAAATAGTCAAAAAAACCGAGGAGCAGCAATCCACTGATGTAGCTATGGCCCAATTAACTTTTATATTTGAATAATGGATCCCAATACTTCTGATTTCAAAAGCTACGGAATGACTGTATTTTAGATACTTTATTTCTCAGAAGTAAGCATTAAACGTTTGTGTTCTTTCAAGTTCTTTTCAGATTTTAAAAGTTACACACAAGAGAACAGCAAAAAAGTTCTATAGTTCTATTGAATTAATGTTGGAGTTTTGCGATTTATTTAAAAATCTTCAGCTGCAAGACAGAAATGCAGATTATCACAATCTGCTATTATAAAAATGATTCAAAAGGTTATGGAAAACAGATATAAAATAAACAGTTACCAAAGAAAAAGACTTTACTACAGAGGTTTAAAATGTAACATTGCACCGTAGTTCAGAGGTTACCACCCCTGCCTCTGGGAGATCAAATCAAATCGATCAATTCTGGTCTCACTCACAAAACTCTTGAACATCCCAATCCAAGTAGCTGTGACTGTTGTCTCCCCTCATATTTTCTCATTTTTTTCTCATTTACCTCAGCAAGAACCAGACTAGACCTTTTCATTTTGTGTCCCCCCACCAGCCAGAGTTCTCACCACTTACAACAATAACAGCATTTTTCACAAAGTCTCTACTTATAGAATTCAAAAGCAGTAATCAATTCTTGTGGTCTTCATATTTATGAAAAAGAAAAGAAATAAGTGAAGAAATAAATTTGTAGAAAACAGATTGATATTACATGCTCCTAAAATCACGAGTGCTCAGGCTCTATGAGCTTGAGTGACATTTTATATGTAGGCCACAGTTTCACAGCTAGAGTCATGTGGAAAATAAGAAAAGGATAAATACCATGTGAACAGAACTAATGGGAGAGAGATACAATTATTACAGTGAGATGGAGAAAAATATTCACAGGAAATATCTGTACTGAATGAATTGGGAAATAATATTTCAAATCTACATTTTAGCAAAAAAAAAAAAATTAAAGTATTTATTCTAGGATAATGAATTTCTTGAGAGAGACTATTTTATTAATAATGGATGTTCAGATGGAATCAGATACAGTAGGTGGAAATAACACAGAATCATGTCTTGTCAAATGTGTGATTAATTTTGCACTACAAGTATTGATTTGACAGAACACCTCTTTTTTTTTTTACCTGTTCATAGCCATTTAAGCGTAATGGACTTCTTTATTATCCAAATGTTATTCCTTTGTTTAAGCTTTTCATTTGAAAGCACTTTGATGCATTTATAACTAGTTACCAATTCTCTGGATCTTTATATGTGCATTATGTTCTAAGTTTACTCCTCCTCTTTTCAAGTCTATTAGCGTCAATTAGGCTTGCAAAGACATGCAAGCCTGACAGGCAAACTTTGATAAAATGCTTGGGCTGATCAACCAAACAAAGACAACACTACAGCATTTGTTTCCCATAAATGATTGCATTTAATAAACATTTCCTTGAATTTTCCTCTTTTTCTTTTACCATATTGGTGCATATAATTACTTTTATTAACATCATAAAACTACCATCCATTGTGATGTACACATCACTTAAGTATCATTAATAGTTTGCATACACTGGTGAGTTAAAGAAATGGTTGGATTTAGGAATAAACTGTACCTTTTAGAGCACAGACAATCGAGCCACATTTCAATACACAGCAGAACAGCACAGAGTTGCTCCTGCATAAGCACCTGTATTAGCAGAGGAAAATGGTTTGGCAGCATTTTGTGCTCACACTATACCCTGCAGTCATCTGAGGGAAAAAGCATTTTCACCTCTCAGCTCCCACCTTTCTTCCCAAATCAAAATAACAAAATTCTGAGACAGCTTCTCCTACTTTAACTAAGGCTACAATAGTATCTTACTTCACAAATAAACCCATTAAATTCCTCAGTAAGAGCATGCTGGGACATACCTAATGCTTCATTTGGTTCTACCTCCTTACAGTCATCACCCCTCAGGTGAAAGACTTCCTTCCACCTTCCAGAAAAGAAAAAGTGAAGAAGACACATTTGTGAAAGTGTCAGAATCCGATCCTGAATTTATGGAGCTCTGGGGGTAGCTGGTAACCAGGTAAATACTAACCAGGAACTGCAGCTGCCATGCACATGAAAATACAGCCAAGTAGATGGGAATCCCAGCTGTAAAACTGCCTTTGAAAGGTAAACACAAACACACTCCAAAATAACACTTACTTCTTGGTAGGGAATTAAATAATCATTTGTGTGAAAATTTGCTAAATTATTTGTTTTAAAATAACAAAAAAAGTAACTGGCTCAGAAAGATATTTTAATACCTGATTTCTACAGTTCACATTTTTTCATTCCACCCCTATAATGATGGAGAAAAAGAAACAAAATTCAGGGGCACAACTGTAAATATCTGGCATTCCTACAGCTCCAAATTTCAAACACCAAAACAGCATTACCTATAGTAACTTGTTGCCTTGGTATGTGCTCTGCTTTTTCAAAAATAATTTTGTATTGGAGCATTAATTCCTGATATAACTGAACAACAACACTCCTCCTGCAATCACTATTTGAAAACCTAAGAGATAATATATTTTAAATATCCATTGGGCAGTTTTTAGCAGCGTTCCAGTCACAGGGCGACACTTCTTTACAAATTTACAATATTCTACAGGATTTTGATTTTCTAAACTGGAATACATCTCCTGCTCAATTGTTCTTAAATACAATTGAGAGATATAAGCAGAAGAAGGTAAACATCAAATGCAACAACAAAAAATGTTTGCAGTTCCACAACATAGATGTTTTTGGTAACAATCAGGTGAGTGGACCCACTGCAGTAAACTGGAAATTTAGGTGAATACATATATGGGATTATAAATACCATATATAGTACAGTTCTTTACTGGTATTAACAAAGAAAGATGCCAAAGGCTTGTTTGAGGTGACAAACAATTGACCAGATTAGATTTGATCCCTACCACAATTTAGACTATAGCTTTTCTTTGCAATTTCTTCCAAATTTTAGTCCTATTTAAGCTTAAATAAAAATGTCAGTAGCAACATGTTCACATTAATAGGCTACCATATTCTATTTCAATGACTGAAATTTTTTCTGAAATTCTAGAATTAATTGTAAAACAGTTAAATACAGAGTGAGATTACATAGAGAGAGCAGAGTTTACCACTTTATTAAAATTGTGATTGTTCACATAAAGACTCAACCAGGTCACATATTAATAATTATCACTGACAATCTTTAACATCAGACTAAACCCACAAGTGAAGCAATATTACATCTCTCTCTCTCATTTATCTTTACTGCTTATGGCCCCTCTGTGGTCAGCATGCTGTGAGCTTCGTGGACATTTAATTATGAACACATCATAAATGTGGCTGACAAGGCAGAAGCTGGGTTCAGATGCTCCTGGGATGAAGGAAACATCGTTGAAACCACTTAGACTTGCAGTGCTTTCATTCTGTTACAATAAACAGCGTTCTGGCTTACCATATACACACTGAATATAAAGCTCGCTCCCTCCCTCCTTACACATTTTCATTTCATCGAATGGTACAGTGAAAATATGAGAAGGCATTGTTCATGACCCTTTAAAAATACACTATTTACCTCCCACTAGTCAATTTACAGTGGTGTAATACCCGTGTAACAGAGGCCAAACGCTGAATTTTGCTACCAGTGTCACACAGATTCCTGGGGAAAGGGACAGAAATGCAACACCTGGGTAATATCTGCGTGAGCACTTTGGCTGTGCCAGGAAACAGGACAGATGCCTCAGAGAGCTCAGGCAAGAGAAAGGAAGAGCCCAGCAGCAAGCAGAAATCATTTTTTCTATGACTACCAATAATTATTTCTTCTCCCTATGAATTCCTGGGTATCAGCAGATACAGACTAATCTGGCCTAATGTTTTTGATTGCTGACAAAATCTTGATACATCATTTATCCTAGTAAAGAAGAAACAAACAAAAATAACACACACCACACACCCCAGGAATTTTCCAGGAATCAAGCGCAGCAGCTCCCAGATACTATAGATCTGAAATTAAATTTTGGCAACAGAATTACATGAGCATTTTGTCTTGAAAATACACACAGTAAGCAAGACCAAGGCATGCAGATTTGGTATAAATAAAATAGGAAGTCCTGGACAAAGTAGTTTGTCTACTGTACTGCCAAACTGGCATAAAATAAACTCAAGATCAGAATTAGGACAATGTTCTTTCAGAAAGAAAGTTATATTTTGACTCAAATTAGCATCACATCCCTACCAAAGCTGCTTTCTACCACCCTTTCCACACCAGTTTTGGCTTTTGGATTTTGTCCTTCATGGCAGTAAATAATAGAGAGAACACCTCAATAGTACTGAGATCCCCGAAACACCATTGTTATAAAGTGCCCTGAATCCTCATCACTTATAAGCTTTACTAACAAGAACACTATTTTAATAAAGCAGCCAATATTGACCACAGAGCTGGTAAAAAACAGCACAAAGGCAATACCTTTAAGGTGATTTTTTTTTTTTTTTTTGGTGGAACAATGTTCATAATGCTAAGAATTAACACGTGAACAAAGAGTAAATCTTGCAAGCTACCCTGATGCTAAAACACCTAAGTAAGAAAAAAAACGTGCATGCAAAAAACTAACCAGTGCCATGTTTCAAAGCAACTGTCCTCTGTAGTGCTGAGGTACATATTTCTATACCTCCCCAACAGACTAGAAATAGAAAAGACAAAGCATATAATAAAGCCAAGCACAATGAAAGAGCTCTGAAGAGAGAGCTGAAAAGTAGCTATCATGTTGGCAGATAAATTCTACACACAATTATTCATTCCTAGCCTCTTGACATGTAGATTAATGAGTTTGATAACCCAGGCTTCTAAGAAGTAGATTCAACTCTGTTTCACTAGCTTTCTTCTCCTCTTCTAACTACAAACAACACTTTGGTCTATTGAGGGGGGGAGAAAAAACACAAATCGATACATTTGCACTGGTCATCAACATTTTTGCAATTGAAGTCCTATGTCAAAAATATGATATCTGCTGTGGGACAAGGCTCTTTACTGGCCCTGTCAGGAATTCACAGGGGCTCATGTGATCACTGGAGGGAGGAGTTTTTGCTTCGGCAGCCTGTGCTTCCATGCCAAGTTCAAAGTCATATAGTAGCCCAGGCAAAAAAAAAAAAAAAAAAAGAAAAAAGAAAAGGAAAAGGAAAAACCACAACAGCTATTCTCATAGTTATAATGACCCTGTACTCACTGCAATGTGTTCTGTACATAAAATTTTCCATTTCCTCCCTGAGGCCAAATGACCTTTTGTCGACACTTTGGTTAATGTTCACTGATCAAAGTGGATTTTAAAGCAAGTGCTGTATCAGATTCCAGCCCCAACGAGTGTACAAGGGGTCGTGTTTGCCTTAAACCACTGCACAGTGATGCACACTTGGGGGGGACACAATGGTTAATGATTTACAGATTTATCCTCTGTCGGGGCAACTCTTGCAGAGTGGAAATGTTTCATTCTTGATCGGTGAGCAGCTTTGAGTTCTTTTTTTCATCTCAAATGTTATGAGTTCAAATTCTCTTGAGTAATAGCAGTCATATACAGCTGCTTAGGATTTAGCAGGAGGCTTAAGGGACAGGGACAGGAGGTGCATTTGCTTGAGGTTACCCCCTTTTCCTGGTTAATCACAAGGTGAAAAGTAGTCTTTGGCTCTTAAGAAAAAAAGAAATCCTGTGCTGCAAGATTATTACTTAGATAATCACAATTTCAGAAACCTGTCTAGTGTAATTATAACATTTTTCTTATTATCAGCAACTAGAAAGGAAATCAAGATTACCGTGGGCAGTCAATGCCTGCTAATGGGCTCATCCAGAGGGAGGGAGGAAGTTGCAATAATTCCAGAACTGGACATGGGCTGTGCCAGAGTAGTGACACCAAAACAACAATGACATTCCATAGCATTCAAGTGTAATTTACCTGTTCAGGCATGGAGTGATATCTTTCACAGCCCACAACAAATATTTCTGCTGAAAACACCATAACAGTTGCTAATTTTTTCTCTCTCTCTTTGCATGGCTCTCTAATGATCTGAGCAAGTAATCAATGTGTTTCAGCAATTTTGTGCTAATGGCAATGCCACATTTTTTCACCTACACCTAGAAAGTAGTTGGATTATTTGATTTTATTTGTTATTATCTTTACCTTAGTCTGGAGGAACTAAGTTGCAATTGCAAAATTTTGTTTTAAGAAGTTTCTTTTTCTCTATATAGTGTTTCAACCTGATTGTTTAAATTTAAATTATAAAATTATATAATTATAAAATTATAAATTATATATATTTAAATATATCTGGATTTTTTGGCTGACCAGTTTGGTTGTGATTTTGGTGGGGGCTCTTTTTACTTAAAAAAAACCAAACCAAANAAGATTATTACTTAGATAATCACAATTTCAGAAACCTGTCTAGTGTAATTATAACATTTTTCTTATTATCAGCAACTAGAAAGGAAATCAAGATTACCGTGGGCAGTCAATGCCTGCTAATGGGCTCATCCAGAGGGAGGGAGGAAGTTGCAATAATTCCAGAACTGGACATGGGCTGTGCCAGAGTAGTGACACCAAAACAACAATGACATTCCATAGCATTCAAGTGTAATTTACCTGTTCAGGCATGGAGTGATATCTTTCACAGCCCACAACAAATATTTCTGCTGAAAACACCATAACAGTTGCTAATTTTTTCTCTCTCTTTGCATGGCTCTCTAATGATCTGAGCAAGTAATCAATGTGTTTCAGCAATTTTGTGCTAATGGCAATGCCACATTTTTTCACCTACACCTAGAAAGTAGTTGGATTATTTGATTTTATTTGTTATTATCTTTACCTTAGTCTGGAGGAACTAAGTTGCAATTGCAAAATTTTGTTTTAAGAAGTTTCTTTTTCTCTATATAGTGTTTCAACCTGATTGTTTAAATTTAAATTTAAATTATAAAATTATATAATTATAAAATTATAAATTATATATATTTAAATATATCTGGATTTTTTGGCTGACCAGTTTGGTTGTGATTTTGGTGGGGGCTCTTTTTACTTAAAAAAAACCAAACCAAACAAATTAAAAAAAACCAACAAAACTTTATTGTAGGATGAGTTACCTGGCACTCACAGGGATGAAAGGCATGCTCCAGTAATATCTTGCATTTTATCTACAAGCTTTATGATCCTGCAGCATGAGGCACACCCCCTCACACATCCCAACTGTAAATCTACTGCATGAGAGGTTATTTAGAGATACAAATTACTGTTATGCACTATCTCCTTTGTAATCAAATATATCTTCAGTTTAGCATTCACTTTAGAGAGGTATCATTCCTTTGATGCTCTTAAAGCCAACCTACTGAAACAAGTTCTGGAAGGAGAGTGTTATTCTTCAAAGTAAATCATAAGCAGGAAAGGCTTTTTCTGAAAGATCTTACAAATAGCTCATGCTGATGCTTCCAAGTATTAATTCTCAGAAATATTGACACTAAGTGAACCCTATATGTATCTGATATATTGAGCAATTGTCATGCAGACCTATCCTTCCCACTACAGCAGCTCAGGATCTGCATGCAGCCAGAGTTCCTAATCTGCAAGCATCTAATCTTCAAGGACAGACATTTCTGCAGATTGAGGGGAGAGGAACCAACAGGGATAAAATATGAGGCTATTTATTAAGATGATTGTACACAGAAATCTGTTTTTTCTGCACCTCCCAAAACCCTGCGTCTGAGCATTTCGATTCGGCCCAATAACTTCAGTTATGGGTTTGTGAGAAGGGCAGGGGCTTTAAGTAGAAGTTGGGTTTTCAAGATCAGCCCAGTTCCTTTCATTTGCCTCTCCTATTGAGCCACACATTTCTCCCAGGCCGTGATGTGCATTATGAGTCCATATTCCACGATCACATTGGCACATTCTCCTCAGACACCGCTCCAAACACCTCCAGCACTTTGCTGCCAATGCTGGTGCACAGCAGCACAGCCACCATTCTCTAGAGCTGTTATTCAGCAGCAAGAGGTAAATAGCTCAAACTGTTACAGCCACGGGCACTCCAGACAAAGACAGAGGTGCAAAACATCAACGTCACTATCACTGGAATGTCAGCAGTACTGAAATTCTCAAAACCAACACAAACAGCCTGGGTGCAATGGTGACTCACCGTTCTGTTTGTATCTACAGTCTTCAGACACAGCATCAACAAGAATACACAGTCTACAAGATAAATCTTGCTTTAGATCTAGAAGTCATTAGAAATCATTAAAGCATTTCAGTGGAGATTACAGAGGAAACAACGGCATTAGTGAAGATATACACGAGATTGTTAACTGGGAATTTAATTGTATTGTAGAACAGCTTTGTGGTTTTGTCGAGATTAACAGCCACCAAGACTGATCTCTGCTCAAATACGTCAGGCATCTTCTTTCCTAATGTTGTGAAAATAAGTGGAAGTGCTCAGTGCCAACAAAAGGGACTCAGGGAATTCTCATTTTACCAGAACAGTGTTGGGCATGACTGGTCCCATATTGATGGAGATAAAAAAAATGCTCAGTGACTGCAGAAGCAAAGGAATCTTCTAAATTATGCTGACTTTAGCACCAGCTAACTCAAGAACCACTTTTAATTTGCAAATCAGTGGTCAGTTTATGACATGAATATCTTTTAATCCAGTCCGAGGGCATGTATCAGTATCACCTTAAGAGCTTCACTCTTTGTGTATAGAGACTTCTGCTTCTATTTGAGCAACATCTGGGGCTCAAGACCTGCTAAGTCCTCTTTGTGTAGTGGCTGTTACATTGATAGACACTGAGAACTGAACAACAGAAATTATTTTTGCAGCCAAATTGATATGCAGGTGCACATCTGAGCACATTTATCTCTAATTATCTGTTCTCAGGCACAAAACAAGCAGTTAGAGCAGAAAATACGCAGGTATTTATTTCATGTTGCTCTTGCTCGGAAATTTGTATGCAAAAATGAAGATCAAGTTGTCAGAAAGAGAACCAAGTCTCAAGCCCACTAAAATCATGCCCCAAAGTGACTTGCCCATGTGAATTTTACAACTCACATTTTAGGAAAAACAGAAAAGGAGAAGAAGTGCCTGCTCACAGGACTACCAGAAGCACTAAGATTGGCTGCCAAAGAGCATAAACGTAACTTCAGACTCCTTCACCACAGCCACTCAACTTTTTTGGCAGACATGCACTTTCTACACCCCTTCCGGGGATGAAATGCAGTATCTTGGATACGTGCATGTGGTAACAGATGGTATATGCCAATTGGTTTAGTGGCAAATATTGCATACACTTCAAAATACCTCAGGATTTTGAAGCTGTGAGTTAGAACTCCTGGACAGAGAAATTTAAAAACAACACTTTGAGGAGGATAATGTAAGCTGCATGCAGATCAGGATGTGCATCTCTCAGATGAGATAATCCTTCATTGTTATTACACAAGATTTTTTCATAATAAGGACTTGTTCTATAACTTTCACTAAAAAAATTCACCTTTGGCTACCTTGGAGGAGGTTGAGCACCAGGGGCTGCCAGTATAGGGCTCTTTCCACTGTATTAATTTCAATGCAGTGCATGTTATGTCTAAATCACTTACTGCCATACAGCAGAGATCCTCAGGTTAGCTTTAACAAAGGGCACAGAGTCTATCAGCCCCTACAGAGCTCTGCAGTACCTCAGCTAGAGTTCTGTTGGAATCTCCAAAGAAATCTCTCTGCTGCTCTGCCGAATGCAGCACCAACACACACAAGTACAGACGGCCAGCAGCAGAAGCGAAATCCTGATTCCATTACCTCTTCCAACAACTGAGCACTGACACACCGCTGAAAGACATCACAGCAGTGTAAAACTTCTGCTTTCTTCCCTTATTTGAAGATAAGAACTCTTACAGGGACACAAATAAGTGCTGCTTCTTCCACAAAGCACACAGGGCATGTTGAGAGAGCCCAACTACCGAGCAACAGACCAAATGCATGCCTGAGTACGTTTAGCCTGAAATGGGCTCGTGCAATGTATTTATGTACAAGAACAGAGATCCGAGGAATCTGCTCATGCAACAGCCAAAGACATCGAAAATTAATGCAAATTAAGCCTATCAAATTTGACATTTAAAAAATACACCCAAATTTCAACAACCAGCCTTCACTGCTGCAGTCCACCCAATCTCAATGAAATGTTCCAAGCACAGGTTTGAAAAACTGGATCAGTACAGAAGAAATAACATATTTTACTTAAAGTACCAAGCCTGATGATTAAGGAGTGAGTGCTCCCTCTTCCCCCTCTCCCCAGCCCTCCACTGACACCCCCCACCACCAGATTCACAGGATTAATATGAGACTGGCTTGAGGGTTTTAGCAGTAACTGCTGCAAAACAAGTTCTGATTGGTTGATTCAGAAATTGGGATTCTGGGCAGTGTTTTATAAAAGGATAATGTATCTTTAAGCCTAGGTGCCCTTCAGGGAAATGTATTGGATAAATGTCTTCTGAAAAGCCTGTAAATATTCCATCGCCTCACTGTCATTACTACCATGAAATGATAATGAAGCATGAAAGAAATATAATTCCATATTCAGATGACAGCATTAGCCTTCATAAGCAAACTGAAATATTTATTAGTAAAATGTTCGGTATCTACGCCTGTAATCTAAAAAAAAGGACAAAAATGTTTTATAATAAAAAAGAGATTGAATGCAGAGGTAAAATCTGGTTGGCTGATTTTATTGCTTATTATTAAATCCAGGCAAAACAATTATTTTTTTCTTTTCATTAGTAAGGCACCCAAATTAAAACTATGCCCTCAGGCTGTGAGGTTTACAGTAGTGATTAAAAACAAGAAATTGTGATGCATGGGGTTTTTGACAATGGCATAATCAAATTCATTCATATTGTTCAATCTTTCACTGACAAATATTTTTACAGTGAAATATACCAAACAAAGAAGCACATACAAGTACTATCAATACAGAGAAATTAGGAAGACTTGTTGTTATTGCAGCAGAGAACAGATACAATGTTTCTATAATCTTGAATACAAACATTATAGTGTAGTTAATTAGGGTAATTATTGCCTAAATTGTGCTTAATTGTTTTATACTGAAAAGGATTTCTGAAAGAAGCCTTTTGGATTTCTACAAGGCACAGAAGTGAACACGCTGCAGCCTAAGTATTTAGATGTAATTTCCTAAGTTTGATTGCATTTCCTATAAGTCAGAAAATACATCCTGAAGCAGGCTGGGACAGAGATAAACACGAGCCACATGCCTTGACCTCTGTTTCACCTTATTGAAAAAGAGGCGTAAAAGAGTCATTTAGTACACTAGCATCAGAGAGCATTCACACACTCTAAGCACATTCCTTTTAAAAAAAGGTCTTTGAAGTGAATGAAAAATTAGAAATTCAAGTGACCACGATCAATTCTGAAACACTGCACAAAATTAATTACAGTTTTGCATCAGAAGCAAGAATGTAGATTTCAGACAGTCTGTGTCATTTATCTCACGCTGTACAATATACAAGGCGATTAAAAAGCCAAATCTGTTCCCACCCCCCAAGTCTAAGGCCTATCAGAGGCTGTGAAGTACAAATGATTAACTCCAAATTATTCAAGGGATTGTACAGACGCTTCAACTTGAATGAAATTTGCGGCAAGTCACAGGAGCTACGGAGGGACAGATTTGCTGCTCTTTATCAAAATCTAGTCTGACTATCGCTGACAGAATCCAGATAAATTGCATAGTAATCTGGCAGTGGCTGTGGAAAGCTTGCTCTGCAAAATCCAAATCTCTAATTTCTATCTGTTTTTAATTGCTTGACTTAAATTTGCATTTTTATACAATTGGCTTAAAGGATTTATTCTGTTCTTTAGGCTACTCTAATAAAATTGGGTCCCATTTTGCATGGTATCTCAGAAACCTACTTACATTAAATAAGCATGCTGTACTACAAAAATATTTACTGTAGCAGAAAAAGATTCCTTTTTATGTCATGTTCAGAATTAGGTAAAGAATACATGTGTCAGGAAGCTCATTTTAAACTCCCCTATGAAAACATATCTGAGAATGAACAGGATGGCATAACAAAGAAAAAGTGGGGGAAAAAGCTTTGATTCAATGCTTATCCTGATTCCCCCAGGATAAACTGGCGGAAAAAAAAACCCAAAAAACTCCATGTGGATCAGGAGCATGTACGCCTTTAAATACGAGTTGGAAGACACTGATAGCACCATGTGCTGTAGCCAAGCATCCAGGAGACAGCCATCCCTGCGGCTCCCGAGTGCTGGCCATCCCTGCAAGAGCTTCCATTCTTCTAATTCCCGAGCTCCAGGGTCATTGATGGAGCTGCTGCCATCAGCCAGCTCAGATCCTTATTGACAATTTAGTGTCACCCTGCTAGATCAGAAAGTACCTTACCCACACAAACCTTACAGAACACCAGCACCTGAGCAGCACCTGGCTGGGTGACGTCCCTCAGCCACCTTCCACTGAGTACCTGGGACCAAATTCCAGTGTGACAACATCTGAACACAGCCAGGCCAGCAGGATAACCAGGGCAGAACTACCAAAGTCTCTAAAATATTACACTTCTAATCACTTTTCATCTGCATTTAGTCATTCTAGAACTGTCTAATGCAATAGATGGAGACTATTTCAAACACACGTTTTAACTTTCTATTCAAGCTTTGCCAAAACATTTGCCTTATTTTACATGTATATTTTTTTATATGTATATATGGCCAAAGGCCATTTTTTTCCTTTGACTTAATTTGAATATCAATAGTCAAAAAATATATACATTTCAGTGTAGTTTAACATAATTCAATAGAAACAAGACCTTATGTCCTTACAGATTAAATTCAAATACATAAAAACAAAAGCACACAAACAACTAAAACCAAAAAAGCTACTTGTTTTTACCTACCAGTTCCAACAAGGATGTACAGATTCCCTTTCCTTCCAAGTGAGTGTGAACAAAACAGCACCAAACAGCTCCTATACCACAAGAACAAACACGATCTGACCCAAACCGTAAACAGGGTAGGACCCTATATGTATTCCCCATGAACACCAGCACTGCTGGAACTCAGTTACATTGCAGCCTGCAAGGTAGCTGCTCCATTACTTTTCCAGTGGATAACATGTCCAGTATCCATACTTAGGAAGAAAATCCATGGAGGATTCCCAATGAACTGGGAAGAAAGGTCAGCTATTGAAGAGGACACGCCCATATCAGATTCCGGAGGTAAGCAGCTCTCACAGGTGGCAATTCTAACCCTGGCTCTTGTGTAGATAAACCTACAAAGATGCAAGGCAATGTTATTCAAACACTGATATTCCCCTCTTCAAATCACTGCTGTTCCTCTGGCATGAACAGGCAAAAGGAGGCACCTCAGCAGCAAGAGATCAAACCCTCTTCACTAAAGAGCCATTCTACCCAGACCACCAGAAAAAGGGGCAGAAAGGTGGAATGAGGGTTATTCTGAGGCTCAGTGTCCTCAGCAGGCCCCAGGAGAGAAACCAGTCAGGGAAATCTGTCATTGTTTAATGAAGCACCACAAGCAATAGAAGGGCAATCAATAGTTCTACTGCAAGGTCCAGAGGAACTTTATTTTGGTGCTCATGCTAATGTCCTCTGCTGAGCTGCCAAAGGGGAGCATTGGTATTTCTTACTAGAAAACCAAACTAAGTGCTGGAAACCACTGCTGAAACAGCAAATTTAAGAGAGGATGACAAAACCGTGTCAGCCTGATGAGAAATCCAAAATCAGCATAGCACAGAACATGCAGTCAGTTCTTGTAGCAGAACAGAAAACAACTGTCCACAACCTGCTGCAACCCAACTATGTCACGCCTGTATTTTATCAGAAACCTTCCCACTCATTCTCACAAATTAGTGTCAGGAAGCTCACTTTTTCTGAATAAATCAGGTTTGAGAACGAATACCTCAAGTTATAAAAGAAAAACAAAGGCTGAAAAACTTTCAGGAACTCTTAAAATTGCTTTTAGTACATTTGCATCAAATACAGGGCAGTGGATTCCTTCCTCCTCGAGCATTCCCTCTAGCACCAGAAATCACACAATACATGCAGCCATGCATGCTTGAATTTTTAAAACACATGTAGAGTAATCAGAACTCAGAATGCATCTGACATACTATTCAAGCTTCCTCATGTCTTCTGACAATTCTGCTATTACTTTTTGGTACTCTTTCCCTCTATTACCATGTTTTTATAAGGTAATTTCTATAAATCTTCTGTAAGATTACAGATAAAAAAATCCATTTAACTGTTGAGTGCATCTTATATGAGTTCCACAATGATACATAATTTTCTAGCAACAAATTTCATATTCACCTTTAGATGTTAGAATGAAGACCTCCAAAGGTTTTAGCACAAGTCTTCATAAAAAATACACTCTTATTTTTTCCTTCTTTCAGAGGTTTTGAATTTTATGTTTCTCTAAGAATTAATACCTGATTTCATTTGCAGATGAAGGTAGTTATTCCGAAGTGTCCCTCCCTTTTCATATTTCTCATCTTTGATTCCTCCGAATGGCCGTACTGTCAAACATCAGGAGTGAAGAGATCTGTTTGGTGAAGCAGAGTTCCCTAAAGCTGATTCCTGCCAATGTGAGTCAGTGTCCACTGCACTCGATACATTTTTGTCAGCTAAACAATGTTGCTATAAACTGTGTCTTTTTTATAGGATTTAATTCCACTGCCATGTCAAACTAACATTCGTATCTCACAGTGAGTTCATTTTAAATAAACAAATAAATATTTCCCTTCAGCCATTCTTTGGCTGCTTCTCTCCAATGAATACATTCCATGTGCCCACATTTTTCCAGACTGCTCTGAAGGATGGTCCAAGGCTGCTTTACTTCTTTAGGTGAGGTAAAAATTGCTCTAGCAAGTGTTATACCACTGTATAACACAAAAATTACCAAATTTGTACCAAATTTGCAACAATCCAACCTCCAGCCCCCAGGGCTCCACCTCTGCATCAGTTGTGTGCTTTGCCCCCCTGAGTCATTAAAACACACAAAGCAGGAAACAGCCCATGCCTGGATTACCTCACTAGCATAACTAAAAATATATACATTTCTTATTTTAAAATTTGGAATTAATTCACTTTACTAATTAGAAAACCTTAATTAAAGTATGTAAGACCTTACATATTTTAAAAGTAAAACAACTGTCTACTTAGAGTTGTGGAAATTTATTCACTGAAAAAAACCATAAAATAAAAGCATGATTGAGGCAGAACCTTCCAGTAACAGAAGATATAAACATTCTATGGTGCTGATATGAAAACTTATTTTATACCAAAAAAAAACCCACGGATGTTGAAAGTAGAGGGGACTCACAATAGAGCTTTAAGCAACTCATCACCAAAAATATTTAATCTTGTCTGTCCCATTCTATCATTGCAAAAACAGTTAATCCAGGCACTAATTCAAGCAAAGGCAAAGTCCTACGGTCAGCTGCAGCCTTTAATTTGTTCCTTTTGGGGACTTTTTCTGTTACTCCTGAAAAACAAGCTTCCAACCAGAAAAGGTTTGGTGCATTTACCAGCATTTTTTAGCAACTTTGTCCCAGATACGTCACAGGAGATAATTCTGAATTTCTAACATAAGCTGACAGGTAGTCAATTTGACCAAATTTGTTTGTTGCACTCAACAGCTTATTCAAACTCATCAGTACAGCAACACATAGGCACATGAGCTACTTCAGACTGCAAAGCCCCTCAGAGATACCCATCTTTAGAGTTACACAGGTGTACCAAAAACAATAGCTGCACCCACTGCTATAAAAAACAAGAGTTACCATAATAAACCCCAAAAGACGAAATGCCACAAGGATCATCCACCAAAAGAGGAGGAAGAGCAGAGCAAGTGTTTGACAAAAATGGTGAGCTCCTGAAGCCCGAAAGGACAGGTAAATACTGAACTCAGCCATCACTCTCTCCTGAGGAATAAATGCTTTGTGTGACCCAACGCTGCCTGGCACTCCCCGAACACAGGGAGTATATACTTCTTCTCTAAGTGTGATTTATTCTTCTTTCCTGGAGTGCTTAGCTAAAGTTCCACCGGGCTCGTTTCTTTCAGAAGCACACTCTGATGACAGAGTTACTCTGCTGCAGTTCTGTTTATCTGCAAGGAATGCAGAAGTCTTTATTCTTAGTTCCCATCTCCTGTCCAACTGTTGCATAGCCCAGAATTGCTTTTTCAGCATCTCTCAGAGTCAAATTCTACTCCATCCATTGGCTTTTTTGTCCCTGTAGTTGTGTTGCTTCCTCGGATGTCAGCCACTCCCCCACAATATTCCACATTCACAGGGAGCAGCTACACCCAGTGCCTCCCTCAAATCCCCCTCAAAGTTCACAGTGGAGATAAATCCCTCTGTTTGGGATGATTCTTGCTCTTATCTCAGCCACGTGCTTTAGAAAGAAATGTGCAGGGTTTTTTACAATAAATTAAAGTATCTGTCTAGCACTGACACCCAATAACATTCTACAAATCAAGCAAACTATACAACACGGCACATTTAACATTCTTTCTATGCCAAACTTCTGGGGAAGTAACAGAAATCTGTCTGAAACCTCCAACAGTACCTTAAAGGGTCCCAAAAATTTTGCATAAACTTTTACCAGTATGCAAGGATTTATAGAACACTGGGAGTTAAAGAGCCCAAATCTCCAATTACAACAAGAAAACTGGTCTTGTGTTGTAATTAAAAGTTTGAAGTAAGCTTTTTTTTAAAGTGGTGGAGACAATAAAAAGTGCATTAAATACATGTCATGATAAAGAATAGACAGCCTCATTTAATATTTTAGCACCCTTTCTCATAAAACTACTATTTTATTATTTATAACATGGATGTATTTTCAAGACATTTCATAACCCTGTACTTGGAGTTCCACTTTATAACCCAACCTATAAATCAGTAGTTTAATCCCAAGAAATTACATAAATAGTTTGGAATATGAAAAACCACATAGATTACCTGAGTGAATTTATCCTTGAGAATATACCTGACACAGTAGAGAGATACTAAATTAATAAGTAAATGAAAAGAAGCAAATATAAAAAAAATAAACAAGAGGGGGAAAAAAAGAAAATAATGAAGAGCAGAGTTTGTGGGAGAAAAGACAGAGCAGAAAAATAATAATAATCCTGAAAACAGAGAGTACAGAACACAGAGTTAGCTTCAAAAACATTTTTTCTTAGTTTGTTGTTTCGTTGTTTTGGGGTTTTTTTGTTTAGCTTGATCTAGCATCTCACTTTTCTCAGACAAAACATTTCAAGAAGTTTTAGAGACATTTTTGTCCATTCTGAATGAAGCCCCTCTAAGCTCTTGTTTGTATGACTGGGATTTTTGAGCAGGTCACTGTTTAGAAAAAAAGGTTCAAATAAGCTGCAGTAAGCAGAGAGTGACCTAAAATCCCATCTTGGGCCTGAACTCTGAAGCAACAGTAAGGGAGGAAAAGGGAAGGTGCCTTCCCCCAGGATAAGGGGGTGGAAGGGCTGCATGGCCATAATGTAAAGTAATGTACAAATCAAAAGCTTTTTTTCTTAACTATGTGAAACACTGTACGTGTCACACCTGACTTCGCCATCCCCACAAGATGTTTCACATTCTGTATTCTGAACTGCCTCCCCAGTGACCTCCAAGAGGGGAGATTTCACAGCAGCAATCCAATTCACCAGTGATGAAAGCCTCAACAGGACAGTGAAGGCAACGAGCAGAAGTTATAGCTCTATCTCTGAGAAGACAAACACTGCTTGTCAGTGCCACCTAAGAGCTCAATATCACACCTGGAACCCGCAGAAGCCCTGCATTGCAATCTGATTTGTGTCACTAATGCATGTCTGCACAGCACAGGGCAGCTTGGAAGGGCTCAAAGCCAGGAGACCCAATACAGAAACACTGCAGCTGCCTTAGAGAAAACTCTACCTGGACCAACTGAGATGTAAAATAAACCTCAGGAACACGAGCTGGTGAGGAACCTAAAACAGCTCCTGATACTCAGGGTGTCTTATCCAACAGCAGCATGGGCATCTCCATAATGCACTGCACTGATATAAAATAATCTGTTAATAAAGAAAGGTACAACCCTTGCCACGGTTTCTACATACTTCAACCCTAGTAGGCTGAGTTTCTAACTAACTTTGTGCTTTCTCCTGCTAGTTTTTTGGTTGTTTTTCTTCCCAAGTCATCTTAATATTACAATGCATTACAAAGAAGCTTCAAAGGAAATTGATTTAAAAAGCAAGTAACTCTTGCACTTCCTTCTCTTCCTCCACCTCCTTTCTTCCCTCTTCCTCACTCTCTGCTTTACAGAAAAAGCTTTTCATCAAAACATCTTTTAAAGAGAAATGTGAAAAATACGAGGTTCTGGGACTGTTCATATGAAACAACCCTTTTTGGACTGTAATGGACTATTTAGAAGTGTTATGCTTTACTGATGCACTTAGCACACAGTTAAGTTCCAGTTGCTTATTAGATCCTGTAGAAAATAATGACTCACTGAGCTGCTTAATTTAGAGCTTGGCCTACCAGGGTTGTCTTTTTTTTTCTTTCAGAAGAAATTAATCAAAAGTTCTAGGAAATCATTCCTCATTGCCCTAACTTGAAAAATAATTCGAAATCCCTTATTCAATAATTTGAAACTTCCTGCAAGTTAAGGATATATCATTCTAAAGCATATAAGGCAAACATTGTCCTCATCAGCAAGAAGGACAAATCTTCCCAGGAATTTGAGATCAAAAGCATATGTTGTACAGAGTATCTGACACTTTCAGAAATTACTTATGCAGTGCACACCTCTGCATTCCATTTTTGTGTATCTCTGTGGTATAATACCGAGTATAGGGAAATGCTTTATAAAAATGAAAATGCAATTGTCTGACCAATAAAAGATATTCCTGTATGTAATCCCAGTAATAGATTTTTAAACCCTTAGCACTGCTGCAGTATTATGTATTCATAGTTATTATCTTGTCCACTTCCTAATCCTGAAAGGTTAGATTGTTTAAAGATTTGTTAGCTGTGAAATACTTTAAAAAGCAAAGTATTAAGCTCAGAGCTAATTGAAAAATAGCATTTTATCAGATTCTCCTTTGATATTATCTTGTAATGATTGTACTTAAGGTACTCACAAGACTTCAATAAATAGAGAAATTAAAAATATAACATCTTTAGGGCTTTTCAGAGAATGTGGCTGTTAACAATTTATACTGCTTTTTTTTTAACCATTATTTTCTTATATTTCCCACAATGCTTCACATCAGAAGCAAACAGAAACTGAATGATTACCCCAAAGTGTGCTAGATGAACTGGAAAAAGTCTATTCAAACAAAGCTCATTAGTTTTGATACCTCCAGGGCTATGACAAATTAAGCGGCTGGTGAATATGCTTGCAGACAAAAGGATGATGCAAAATCTAGGGCTTGTGCTAGGCATTGTGTCAATAAATTCTACTGGAAAAGGTAAAAATTACAATTGAAGCTAAAATGGAATCCCTTTAAGGAACATGCAGAGAATAGATCATCCCTTTTCTTAAATACATTTCTGAATGATGGTGCTATAAATAATAAAAGGGTGGCTTATTGGCTACTTTGAATGTCCATTCTGATGGGTCAGTCCTGACCTCTGAAAAGTTTTCCTTCAGAGCTGGTAAAAAGCAGGCAGAGAGTTTAGGCAAACTCTGAATTGTTTTGCCATATTGAAAATGTAACTGTACCACGATCACCACAGTTTGTACCTCACATTCCAACACCCACCCCTGAACAGAGAGCAGCCACCACCAAACTTGTGACTGAACCTTTGGAGTGAAAACACCACAAGTGGTTACAAAACCAGCTGGTGGGTCCAGCCCTGCTCCTGCAGAACAGCTCTCTGAACCACACACCAGCACCAGCAGAGGCCCAGGGCATCAGCTCAGAAAGCACAGCGAGAACTGATTCATTCCTGGATCACGAGATGCCACTGCTGTGCCATCCCTGGGCCATCCTGGTGACGTGGCACAGGTCTGCTCTTTGTGGGGCTTACACTGGATGTGTTCTGAGGCCGAGTGGGGAGTTTGAACAGCAGCACTAAACTCAAGATGCTCCCAAGGCACTGTGAGCTTAACCCTGCTGCCTGTCAGCTTCCAGTGGTTTCAATGAGAACAGGCCTGGAACTTTTCTAGGTTATAATTAATGCCCAGGATGTGCTCTTTCATCACCAAAACCCTTTCTGATGCCAGCCTTGTTCCTCTCACGTCCTTGTTTGTTACTTCCAGCCGTGATGACTGAGCCATTGTGTGGGTGCTGTGCTGTGAAATTGTCAACCACTCACATCCTTAATTTTGCTGGTCTCGTGCCATACCTGCTCCTTTACAGCCAGACAGTATTTGATCTACATGTCAAAGTTTTACATGTTTAAAATGACCAGGATCTGACCTATGACAGAAGCCGTATTTCTACACGTTGCAGTCAGCAAGTCATTCCTGCAGAATACCTGTACCTTAAAATTGCTACAGAATTTGAGCTGGAAGCTGGATTCACCTCCTGTTATGCCACCAGGAATTTAAAGTCAGTTCACAGCCTAACTAATCCAGGTTGCCACTGAAAGCAGATTATTGCTTTTGAAATTCGCTTTGCCATTTGTTAAAGCCTAATTTTACAAGCTTTTGGAGAAATCACAGGATTCCCTTTCATATCTGATGGATTATCAAAAAGTGTATTTGACCAAACAGGCCAATTCTGCCTTCCATAAACTCAGTGAGACCCTGTTACCCCTAGGGAAAGAAAACAATTCCTCTATGCTTCTGTTCTCAATTTTGAGGACAACATCATTTTGAAAACATCTTTCAAATTTGTTTTAAAAATGCATTATCAAATTATTTAAATAAAAAATTGATTGAAAATATCACTGATCTAAATGCTAACCAGAAAGATTTCTTGAAATTAGCAAAATATACATCAGTATTTTTGCTGTACTCATAGGTCTTGTAAGAATGTGTCTATATTTCCACATTTAAGGTTAATTCTGTTAATTAAAACCAGTTTTAAAAGATGGGGTATTTCCCTAGGTAGCAAAGTTTCCAAAGGAAAGAATTAATCCATTAACAAGCATCATGCACAACAATTTGTTCTGCCAGAAACTAAACAGGAACTTACAGTGACATTTGCATGTATGAACACATTTCGGGTACCACAATTACCTGGGGATGTGGATTGCAGGGAAGGAGGAGGGGAAAAAAATATCAGTGTTTGTTTCTCAGTAAATGAGGAGCCAGCTCTGTATCTTAATTATTGGTTTCAAAATTGTGCTTTAAAAAAGTTTTCCAGCTGGCAGAAGTGGCAATAGGAAAGGATGAGATGTCCTGCAGGGAGCCTGTTGATTTTGCGGGGCTCAGTGAAGAGCAGCTATAGCAGAGCCACACAGAAGTGAGCCCTGACAGAATCAGGCTGGTGGGCAAGGCAGTGCTGGCCTTTGAGACAGCAGCTGGATGCAGGAGAATTGCCAACATACCTGCAACTGACTCAAAAAGCCTCGGGGAGAAATAGGTGTGTCATGACAGATTCATCAGCAGCCTCCAGAACCCAGACTTCCCACTGCAGATTTCCACTTCCCCGGAGGAGCACCCTGTGACCAGGGCTCCATCTGCAAATAAACTCGTGGCACTCCCTTCCCAGTGTCACTGTCACTCCCCGAATTTGTGTGTGGAGTAATGGAGTACCTGTCCTCTGGATTCAGCAGAAGTCACGCGTTTTATGGGCAATACAAGGAACCCTTGTTAGTAGAAGAGCAGGTTAAAGGGAACACAAAGCTCTAATTTACAGAACAAGCAGGTTCCTTGTGCAGTTGTTTTCAATTTGTGCAGCTTTAGCTGGGGCTACATCATGTGATCAGCACCAGGACTTTAATCCAAATCTCTGATCTGGGGAAGAACCAAGCAAGGGCTGATTTCTGGGGCCAGCATCGTTGCTGTGCACTTCTGAGGCGTTACTGTATTTCCAGCCGTGCACCAGCCCCGAGTCCTCTCGCAGCACTGTCCCGTCACAGCTTGTCACCCTCTCTTGCTTGTGTCCCTGAGAGCTTTTCACTTGTAGGTTTGGGAGTATCTGTCCTGTAGGACTTTGCAAAGTGGAGAATTTTAATAGGCAATTCACTGGATAAAAATTTGACCACCAATATATAAAGCAACATAAGTTACTGCAAAAACCCCCAAATATCGAAGTACTCCACAATTACTTTAGTCAGAATTATTTGCAATTTAACTACATCAGGATTAAAATAATAGACACATGTTCCTATGAAGGGGGAAGAAGAGAAAAACCATGCCATGTTTTTTAGTTCTAATTTAGAATTAGAAACCAAAAACTTTGGGTATAAAAATTAAATGGCTAAATAAAAGCTGCTTGATTTCCATAAATGCCAAATACAACTTTGATTCCTCTCAAAATCAAAGTCAGATTTAAAACCTCTGAAGAGAACCAAGCTGGACAAAATCTTTGTACTGGAAGCAGAAATAAATTCTAGTCACTTAAAACTCAAAGCACACAAGAAAGTACAATACTGTGGGGTGGGGAGATATCAAAAAACTGTATTTTATTCTCAAAAGACTATATTGTAAAAAATCAACCTGCTAAGGTCTGGATTTCTGATTTCCTGTCCCAAAACACACTCTCAGTATGAACATAAAATAACATGTTTCATTCTCCACTTGCTTTGCAAAGAATCTGGAATCTGAAAGTGAGGCTGGGTTCCTTTTCCTGAGCACATTGTCACCACTCTTAGAGGTTTTCCAGTCCTACTTCAGCCTCCACAGTACCTACACAATGCCAAAATCTTCAAAATATGCCCTACCTGTCTGCAGTCTCAAAAGTGCCCCGAATTTGCCCAATCCTGATTCTTTGGAGCTGCATTCAAGGTCCTGTACACTTCACCTGCCTGTGCACTGGGGGTTTTTCCAGGACAAAAGTAGAGCAAAAGGAGACACACATTTTCGGTTTGAAACATTCCACTTCCTTGAATAGAGGCAAAATTCTGCTTCATTCACTCTTAAAAGTAAAAACTCGGTTTGCCATTTTCTCTACCCACATTTTTAGGTTTTTTCCCCTCTCAAAAAAATAATTTTGTTAGTTCTAGCAGATACTTATCAAGGGGCTGATCTATTGAGATATTTGTTCAATTAAGTATATTAAAATAACTCTTACAGTCCGAAAAAGCCCCCACAGTCCTCAAGGTGTGTCTGTTGCTCACCTTGTCTCAGCCAGCTCCTATCTCCAGTAGATAAATGACACGTCCTCCTCCATAAGCAATGTAAATAAACCCAGATGTTAACCTTGACAGCTTCCAGATCACAGAAGTCAGGAAGTTCAATGATTGTGGCTCTTAATTCTGCACTGTCTCACCCAGGAAACTGCATTGCAATCGTTTCTCTCTAGTCTAAAAGGATAAAAAGAGCTGACCTGCTGAGGTTTAAATTTATAGTTTTACTCTTAGTTCAAATACACACAACAGAGTTCTGTCCCAGAACTATTAAGAAAGATATTTGAGGACTTTGGAATTCTGAGATATCATCTGTCTCTCCAAATCACTCTTTTGGTTATCCACATTCTACCGAGTGGAGCTACCATTTTTATATCTATTGTGCAGTTCCTTTCTTATCGTATTTCATTCTTCCAAACTCTATTGTCAGCCGCTTCATTATCTTCATTATAATCACTGTCAAGAGTGAAAAGCATGAAAGGCTTCAACTAACATCTTCCTAAACCAAGCCCTTTTGTGCTTTGTGAGTCGTTGTGATCTCACATACCGGATCTAGGCTCAAGCAGTGAAATATCAAGAGCATAATTCCTGCAAATTTCTGAGTATCATAAAGTCTTACTGTGCATATCATCCAGACTGTTATGATGTTACTTCTGCCTTTTGATATGGCAATCAACAAACGTTTATATCCACATGTATAAGAGACATGAATAAAAGATGAAAGACAAATACAACAACACAGATATAAAAGTAGATCTGATACATATAAGCATTTAGGGTATAAAGTATATCTCTTTTTTGTATCATTCTGCCTAGTCCATCCAATCAAAGATAAAATCCAGTTGAAGGAGTGACTTCATCAATTTTCCCCAAGACATATTTATCATCAGAACTGAATTAAAGCAGGTCCCTTTTTTAATCTCAAAGTGATTTATGGCAATATTTCATGCTCCTAATCAAAAAGCACTCTCAAACTTTTGGGGAGACAAGACCTTTTCAGTGGAAAAGTAACAACGCTGTCACGGGCAAAGTTGTGCAAGGACATCAGAGTCACAGCAAGGTTCTCCTGTGCCTCCTCAGCCCCACCCTCCCCTTCAGCCCTGGGAAATGCAGACCAGGGGAGCAGCAAAGGGGCTGAAGAACGAGACCTCCACACACACACAGACATTGCTCCGCAACCCTCCCCAACAGACAGAGCACTGCCCACTGGAAGGCATCCCAGTGTTTCCTGAACTAGGAACAACAGCAACAGGACCACACCGTCCCACCATTCTTACCAAAGAAAGTTAAACGTATAAATTAAATCATTTTTAAGCTGTTTGCATATCTGCGAAATAAATATGCCTTTAAGCAAGAGGATGTTATATGTAAAAACTCCAAAAAAATTGACTTTAAGGGATGTTATTTCTAATGAAGAAAACATGGGGGGAAAGAAAAAAACAAAACACAAAAGTGAGGTTTATTCCTACCACTACCAAGGCTCTTCCTGAATAAACTAGTTACATTTATGAATCTCAGCAGGAAAAAAAAAAAATATATATATATTTCACTACAGAAGGAAGCCACACTGTTTGTCTGGGGGAAAAAAAACCCAACCAAACAAAAACCAGAATTATGAGATATCCATTTGTTACACTCTCATGCCAGGCAGATCTGTCTTCGGACAGTTCTCGCACAATCTGAGTTGCTGAACAAAGATAAAATGGCATGAAAACTCCTCCTACAGGCATCGCAACCAAAGTTCACCTTCACGCTGATGACACTTTTTGTTTTCTTTTTTCAAAACCGTACAAAGATAATGTCATCTCTTCTGATACTGCCAATTCAAAGCAGGACTTGCTGGAGAATTGCAGAGTAGAGACCTGCCAGATAACACTGATACTGCTGATTTTTCTCACAGAAATTCTTCACATGAATAAAGATTATTTTTTTAAATGGGGACTAGGGATACAATTGGAAGAGTTCTGAGAGGGGAAAAAACCAAACACAGAATAAACTCCTGTATTTCTCCCAAAAAAAGAACCATTTTGTCAAGGTCTTCCCTTTCACTCTTTGCCCATCATGAAAAAAGAATAGAAATCCTAAGAAGTCCAGGAGATGTTGGCCTCTGATAGCCATAAATCTTAAGTGGAAGCTGTGACTGCCAGCTTGAAAAAACGTTTAGAATTACTTCTGACTATTCACATTCAAAACGTTGATTCTAACTAAACAGCAACATTCTCTAGGCACGTACTTTCAGACACTGTGTGCTGCACGACTGAAACGCACGATGAGTATCTCCAGACTTCCAGGAGATCCCTCGTTTCCCTCTCACCTCCCCCGAGCACCCTGCCCAGGCTGGCCCTCATTTCCTCACCTGGGGTGGGGACAACACCAGGGGGACACAACACTGCCCAGAGAAGCTGCTGACCATCTCATGTGCTCCTCACAAGAATAACAGGCTGAAAATGACACAGCAGGTATGAGATACACTGGCCCAAATCCATTCGCTCCACTCTGACAATTAGAATGATAAAATAAAACTAATTTTTTTCAAGCTCCTTAAGCAAGGAGTTTTTTTATCTGTGGATATTTGCCTAATACACTGGGTCCTGCCCCAGGCAGTGGCACAAAATAATTATGTGAACAGACCATTAAATAACACAGATGATAGAAATATGCAATAGAATTACTTTGGTATACTTTATTTTAAAAAAATTTAATATTAATAAATAGCTTTAAAATGCAACTGCCATTCCTAAAATCAAGAGGTCTTCAAGTAATCTGCAGACCAGCAGTGAAAAATAGAAAACATTCTGTTTCAACAACAAGAACAAGGTGTATAAGAGAATTAAAATGAGCTCTTGCTTCACTCTGACTGCTGAGAGAACCTTGGAAGCAATGAACATATGTGGCACTTTAAAACCTACAGATGAAAAAGCAAATTCATGTGAAAGTCCCCCTGTAAGAGAAACAAACTTTTTGATATAATCATTTCCTACATTACTTAGCCCAATGGACAAAATCTCTTTAAAATGTCAGGTTTTCAAATCCTCCTGGATTGGTTGTGACAGGAGTAAGTTTTTAGTTTGCATCTGCACTAAGATGCAATGGCAGAATTTGTCCTTTTGTGACTGCATTCTTCAGGTTTCTCCAACTGGAAATCCTTAGAGCATCTAAATTCATTTCTGACAGAGGCATTCACTTCCTTCCTAACTCTCATCTGAGCAGTGCAGCTCAGCTGGGCACCAGCACCACTCACCTGTGCTCAGTTTTGCATCAGCTGGGTCAGGAACAGAGTTGTGTAAAGTCCCTGTGCTTGCTTTAGGGCCCCGATGTTGTGAGGGAAGGGAAGATGCTTTACACAGTCTGCAAGTGTCACAAAAACACCAATCAAACCAATACACACAAGAGCATTTCCTTACTTCAAAACGACAGCTCAGATTTTGAAAAGTTTATTTTACTTGGGAAAGCATGAAGAGTATTTTTTTATTTTTCATATTTAGGCATCTCTTTCCTGACTTATTTCCCGCACTTCTCAGATTAAAATCTTGTTTTGTGGTGAAACATATTGCTGGTTATTTCAAATTAGTGGTTTCATCTGGAATAAAATGAACTTTCAGGGCTCAAATGTGACAATGACTTGAGAAAAACACTCTTTTTTTGGGCCCTGGGTAACTTTTTTCTCAAGAACATTTCAGTCAAACTTATACTAAAAGCTGTATAAGGACTGAGTCAAAAGGGGTTGAGCCAATGCATGCACAGGCAGTGATACAGGGTTACATTCTGACTTGAGGAGCTGGAAAAAAGGAAACCAGGAGGGAAAAGACTGGCCCAAGTCAGTGACATTTATCATTCCATGTTTCATTTAGTGACTCAGGCATTTTTTCACTGGCCTCTTTAGGAAACAGGGTAATTGATATTATTTCCAGTCCTTTTCACTAAAATTTTGTTAAAGAACTCTGGTTTTCAGCAACTTTTTCAAACTTTCTCTATCACTGCAATGATGATGACCACAGAAAATCTGAGACAACAAATTGGAAGAAATGTTAAACAACCTCTTTGTTCCTAAGAGACCTTTGCTCACCTCAAAGGCATCTTACAATTTGCAAGAAGTGTCTTTTTAGTTTCAGCTGACCTCTTAGACCTGGAACTATGTAAAACTCAACCTCTGTTTAGTATTACAGTGCTATGGTAACCTTATGAAAGGGCATTACAAAAAAGAATCCCACCATAGGAATAAGCTACAGCTCATGTTTATGGCATGCTTTAATGTAAGAATTTCCTTAAGACCCTTTTTAAAAGGGAAAAGGGGAAACAGGTGTAACCATAGGATTACATTATTAACTGCTATTGAAGCCTTCTGAATGGTAGAGAAGATTTATTAATAGATTAATATCCCAATGATAATAATCTATTAAAAGATTTTGAAGATTCACAAATTCCTTTTTCCAAGTCCAGCTATTGCTGTATGTGCAAGTGATTTCTGTTTTGCCATTTTACTTATTTGTCAGCTGGTCTAAGCTGCCATCATTGCTACTATGAAGATTCTGGCTCAAATGATATAGATATGACCAGAAGAGCAGAAAGTTTCTAACTCTGGTGTATTCGGAAACTTACCTTAATAAAAACAGATAAATTTTAAAAATCAATTAAAAAAAAAAAAAAAGTTGAGTGGAAATACTTCCTCAAATCTGGCTTTTCTCAAATTAACAGCATGATCTTTAAAACTGTGGTCCACTGCTTTGACATGAATACTTTTTCCAAGGATAGGACTCCTAACATTACAAATTAAAGGGGAAATAAGGCAAATTCATATGCCCTTAGAACCATCTAAAGCTCTTTTTGTACTCTGCATAACTCACAATTTAAACTGCACATGTGCACAGAGTCATAATCCATCTTTCATTTAAATTGTCAATACTTGAAGCTTCTCACTTCTAGAATATAAAACTTCTCAGTAATTTCACTGGGTAAAAGGGTTTGGCAGTTGCAGAGACCACCACGGGAATTTTAGTTCAAGTTTTGTTTGGTTCTGGGGTTTTTAATGTCTGTGCTGCCAGGAATTAGAGTCAGAAAAGCTACATCAGACAATCTTGTTTCCATTCTGGTGAATATTTTTCTCATTGAGTTTATATAAAGTTATTCTGAATGGATCTCTTCTCCCTCCACCGAGTCCAAGCTACATTTAAATGAATGCTTCACGATGGAACTTCTGTCCCAAGTGAAACAAGTTGCACATCTTTCTCTCCAAGCTCAGCCTCTCAGCGATGCTGTGTACACTATTTAGCAGCCTCAAGCAGCTCTGAGCTAAGAAACACAACCTAGGAAGCAAATTGTGTCACAGGCAGTGACAATGACAGCACAACAAGGGTTTTCTGCATCGTGTATATGCACAGAGAGTTTTCAAAATCTGTCTGCTACTGCTACAAGCTCACCTCCTTTCTGCTCAGCAACACAGCGGGAAGTGCTGTATTTGAAACTGGAGAAGCTTTTCTCTGCTAAAAAAGCCCACAGAAGTGGTAAGACAGCATTTTGTGCAGTATTTGCACATTCAGAATACAAGGGAGAAGCCCTGGCCTTGCTGCTGTATCTGAAATTTACTGGCATGCCCACGACCCAACTGTGCTGGATCCTTTTTGCTTTTGGAGAGAAAGAGAAGGAATAATAATAGAAATAGCAGTAGTAATAATTAAGATTCAAGCAATCCAATGAGGGATGCCACATTTAATGAAATTTCACCTCATCCAAATGGATTAACTCATTGCACAAAAGAAGTTCTCTTTCAGGTCAGCATACACTTATTTACACAATCTATTAATGTATACGTTTCAACCTGAAACCATTTTCGGTGCAAATATTATAGAAAATACAATTCTTCGGTTCAATGATTCTGATGTTTATTCTCTTGCTTAAATAACCATGACTTACAATCCACTTTTTTAAAGAGATGGATATATATTATAAATACAGAAGAATAAATGTGGTGCAGCAATCCAAAATTGCACCTATGTAACAGAAAGTAACAAATGTGGGTAATGTAACAAAATGTAATGTAAATGTGACAAAAGTTTAGGTATGTTTGGCTTCGTTTCCACAAAAAAAAAAAAAGAAATAAAAAAGTCAGAAATATTTTTTCCAATACTGCAGAAAAAAATCAAATTTCTATTGGTGAGTCAGAAAAGTTAAACATTTTTACATTTTTATGCAGAAAGATGAAAAATTTCTGGTGATTATTTGTGGTTTTTTAAAATCTTTTGGCATTATCCTCTTAGCAGCTAGGTACTGGAACACCTTACTGGTGTCAAGGGACCTTTATTAGTATAAATCACTTCCCTTTGGCAACCAGAAGTTATATTAGCAAAGAGTATCATCCTATACTTCTGTACAGGCATCCACTCTAAAAAACTGAGTTTCTATTTCAGCTATAATTCCTAATATAAACTGCTCACATTCACTCAGACTCCTTAAACTGATGCAAAATAGAAAGTGACACTTTTTATCCAAAAGCTTCAGAAAATTCAAAATTTTAGTAAATTTTTGCACATAGGTCCCCAGCATCTAACCATAATCTTTTAATGAACATATAACACAGATTTATTTCTTCCACAACAACTCAAATTACTACTAATAATGTCTTCTTTTCAATTTGATAAAAGCTGTCAGATTTTAACTATAAGGTAGATTTTCCTCTATTTCCATTTTTTCCCCCACAGCTTTAGTTCTTGTAAATTTTGTAACTCTGTAGCCTCTGTCAAATAAGAATGAGCTGATCCTCATCTCTGATCTAAATCAGTGAAAATCATTGCCTGTTAATAACAAAATTCAGCTTTTACATGTAAACTGCATAAAAGCAGCTCTATTTAGCATCAGCTGCTGTGATTTTAGCTGCAGGTTTCACATTTTCTTCGTAAGTGTCACCAGAAGAAACAAAATGCAAAAATTTCAGAGCTTGAACTCTGGTTCAAAGTGTTTGAGCAGATGATCACATACACAAATAATCCCCCACTATTCATTACCTTTAAGTACACAAATTTTCCCAAAAGCACATTTAGGTATTTTACTCAATCACGGCCTAAAGTTTATTTGCAAGAGGTATTTTGGGAAAGTTCGGGAAATTTTACTTGAATTACTATGGCATGCATTTTCAGACTCATGTGCCTAAAATTAGTCTCTAAATCCATAATTCGACATCAAAACAGAGCTATAAAATATTCAAATGTTTAGGATTCACCCAAACTATACATTACAACCTCAGAGGAACTTAAGCTTGTATTTTAAATTATTGCAGTGCCCAGCTGGGGCCCTTGCTGGCTGCCCTCTCTTTTTAAGCCCATTATGCCAGGAAAGCTTAAGGCAGCAGCTCCCCACAGCAATTCCATGGGAATGGCTGGTGCAAGGATCTCACCACCCACTCCACTCAGAGGTTCCCAGCTCCTGAATTTCATGCCACATGCATTTGTGCCTGAGCAACAGAATTTTTTTCCTAATCTCACCAATACTCATCTCTTCACAACTTGTCAAATGGAAAAAGCACAAAGCACTCAAGCAATAAAAAAAAAAAAAAAACACAAATTCTCTGCAGTTTTATGTTAAGTGTGAACAGCAGCTAAAATTTAGCAGTAATGCAGCTGCCTATGGCTATTCAAACGACAGAGAATCTGAACTCCACTGATGGCAGGGACAGGTCAGTAATAGCAAAAAAGGAGTTACCAGTAATCATTAAAAAGCCATGTAATTCAATGTTAAAATTACCCTCCTCCTCCCCTCCTGCTGGCCATGTAAACAGGGCCCTTTTGCATTCAGTGGGTGCTCTATTAACAGAGCAATTAGCTGAAGCCAGGGCAGCAGGTATGGCAAACCACCTCTGTAATCCCATGTGGATGGCATTAATCACGAGCAGTAACCACTCTGACTTCCCTGATCTAGAGACTAGACCCAAAAATAATACTTCAGATATGAAGGACAGCATTAATCTAATTTAAATTTCAGTTATTTTAGCATGCAACATCCAAGTCTCAGCTAACAGACCTCCACACAGGTCCATGGAGAGCAGTGGGTGTCAGGAAAGTCACCTGCTCAGACGTTTGCTGTAGGCAAGGCTCCTGTCTTCCTATTTCTCCTACAAATGTTTCCTGGAAGACAAGACCCAGTACAAAAGGCAATATCTAAGTATCTATATCCTGCTCTGGGCCTGAGTAATAAACCAAGCTACATTTTAATGTTAAAATATTATACTTTTATTTATACTGTTTTATTAATGCTCACCCAAGTAGGTTCTGAATTCAACTCCAGTGTGATAAATTCTCATTACTCCATGTTTACACCATTTATGGCCCACTGTGCCTACAGAATGGAGTAACTCAGAGCCCTTCCAGATACCACTCATAAGATACCTCATTTTTATAGAGTTCAGGTGGAATATCTGCCTAGTTTGCCTTATATGCTGTGTATTTTACCCAAAGACACATTGTACACAGTCATTAAGTGAAATGCCACAAATGCTAATATCTAGACTACAATATATAGGGAGAAGAAAATATGCTAAACTAAAGGAAAAAATATTCCAGGCTGTGAAGTGTAACAAAAAAGGCCCATGATGACAGTTTCATCTGAAAATAGCAGACTGAGACATATTAAAATTGGCTTATTGTCTCCCTAATGAGGCAATGTATATAAAGCCCCAAATACTCTATAATCAAAGTTACCAGCTAGAGTAAGCTTTGAAAAACCAGAAGCAAATCTATAGCTGATAATTAACAACTTCCTTCATTGTTGACTACACAGGAAGGAGAAGGGTGTTTTTACTGCTGCTCTTCTCTGCTTTAGGGCTCAATGCTGCTGCTGCTGGTCTGAACCCAAGCTCAGAGCACAGGAACTGCTTTATTTTTTCCCCAAAACTCTTGAGAGCTGCAGTCAGGAAGGCCTACTTTTTGTACCCTAAAATGCTAATGTCATTTCTTTAGTTAGATAGAATTAGAATCATCCACATAATTAGAACGGATCATAAGGTTCCAAGGTTATCTGTAGTGTCATGAAGACATCAAGTTTTTTTCTAATCAGAGTCTTTTTCCAGGCTAAGTATAACTCATCCTTGTGCAAACATAAATCCTTAAACACTGCTTATCACACTTGAAATAATAACAGAAAAAAAAAAAAA
>VZTG01010315.1:197326-244633 GCA_013397845.1 Melanocharis versteri
AAAAAAAAAAAAAACAAAAGCAAAAAGCCCCACACCACCAAATATTTGTAGCCTACCAATAGAATCTATTCAATACTGAGAGAGGGGATCTAAGCTAAACATCTCCACTACTTTATTAGAATTCTTCCAAATTGCAAACCGAGGTTTATAGCCACATTTTTCTGACCACACTGGAAAAACTAAGAGTAAAGATGACTTGTCCAACAAAGCCTACAGAAGCTGCAATACTCAGGCATATGGTAAGACCACCCAGAGGACAGAAACAACTTGCAGAGATATTTTATCTGAACCCCTCTGCTTCCCACTGAAGGACAACACAATCACGTGGACTCCAATTTCCTGCCAGGCTGCTACATCCAGAGCAACCCTTCATTCAAATCAGCTACTAATATTTTAAGTTTTATCAATTTTCTCTGAATGTTTTCACAGTCTCAAATTAACATGTGAACCTACCAATTTAACCAAAACATAGGGAACAGGATGTGAGCCACCGATTAAATTAACTATGGGGAAATTTTTTCCTCTAAGATCCAAGGGTTTTCATAAATCCAGAATTATCTCTGGCTGCATATTCCTAGCTGGATGTATTCACTGCTGCGAGGGATTTTAAACTTCGCCTTAAAACACCTCACATTTAAACTAGGTTTGCAAAAGTGCCTACATGCAAATCAAAATACTACTTACTCATTTGCCCAGGGCAATAATTATATTTTATAAACTTGTCAAATATCCTTTGTTTCTTAATCAATCTTCAGGGCCTGTGGCAGACAAGCAGGTTTTGTGACTTCTGAAAGTAAAATTTCAGGACTATTTTTAAAAATTTATATTAAAGAATGTGCATGGTTGTATCCACTAAATATTTCAAGGGTCTAATGAAAAGTCTAAAACACTAACAGATAGTACAGAAAACTTAAATACAAATCCACCAAATCCAAAGCTGAAAATCATGGGGTAAACCACAAAACATTTGAATATCTACTGATAACATCCCTTTTGTTACTGATGAAAAAAAATAAATTAAATTCCAATACAAAAGCTTATCCTTGAGACCTAGCTGTATTCAGTGAAGAAATAATGGCATTCCCATGCTTCTGGCACTGAAACCCTGTATAATTTTGAGCTTTGGAAAGCACAAACTATAAAAAAGAAATAAGCCACACATTCAAAAGGAACTTGCACATCTCAGTTAAAACACACACATAATTTTTCTTTTTTTTTTCATCCAGTGCTGGATCTGGCCATTATTAACATTAGAGCAAATAATGCCTCTCATACTGTAAAACTGCATAAGATCAGTGGCTATTAATCCAGAGTTATGACCAAATGATACCACACCTAAAAACTCTGTCATCATGGATCCTTAGATATTTTCATATTCTGAACATCACCTAAATGGAAAGATTACTTCATGGATCTCATCATCTGCACTTTCACAGACCAAGCTCCCTCATGTTTATAACCCTGACTCATATCCATCACCATTTGGGAGCAAGTGTGTATCTTTCCAGGCCTTCAGAATTCCATCTGTCCTGCCTGAGATTTCCTGAAGTACAGATAAATTCCACCGAATAACACTGCAATATGGGGAACGTATACATTTAGAGCAGCATATGGAAAAGGCAATATTTAAAAGTACTTCTCATATATTAAAAATATACATGTGATTTAGAAATGAAAAAAATAAACTAAGGAGGAGGAAAACATCATCATTAGACTACAAAACTCTATGGCAAAAGTTTAGGATTCAGATATAGGCTCAGTTGGGTGGAATATTCTGCAATAGTTTATTCCTTCAAGAGTATGTCCAAAGTACAAGAGACCATCTGTACCAGAAAATACACATGGAATACACTCAGAAAACAAACAAAACACCTCATCCCCTCCACCCCCCTCCAGCTGGCCGCTCTGGTTCTTTTCCACACAAGGAGGGAAGTGCTGGCTGGCAGCACAGAGTCCCCAGAGTGGTGTTGGGCAGCTGATGCACAAAGAACCAGCAGAATGAGCAGAACCTTTCCTTTTCTGTTTCCTGTGCACTCCTATGCCTGTCCTACACCTAAACCAGCGCTGAAATCCTGGTGTGAACAACCAGCTTCAGGGCACAGTCCATTCTTGGCTGTTCTGTGATGTTTGCAGAGCCACCCTCACAACCTTCAGATCAAGCCATGCTTAGTTAATGTTTGTCCTCCGTAAACGAAGTTAGTTTTGCACACCCATCCTTTTGATAGAATCGCAGAGTCACTGATGTTGGAAAAGACCTCAAAGATCAGAGTCCAATCTGTGCCCGATGCCCACCTTGTCCCCAGCCCAGAGCTCTGAGTGCCACCTCAGGAATGCCAGCCATTCCTTGGGCACCTCCAGGGATGGGCACTGCAAACCTCCCTGGGCAGCCCCTGCCAAGGCCTGAGCTCCCTTTCCATGGGGAAATTCCTGCTGCTGTCCCCCCTGAGCCTCCCCTGGCCCAGCCTGAGGCCGTTCCCTCTCCTCCTGTCCCTGTTCCCTGGGAGCAGAGCCCGACCCCCCCGGCTGCCCCCTCCTGTCAGGGAGTTGTGCAGAGCCACAAGGTCCCCCTGAGCCTCCTTTGCTCCAGGCTGAGCCCCTTTCCAGCTCCCTCAGCCGCTCCTGGGGCTCCAGCCCCTTCCCAGCTCCGTTCCCTGCCCTGGACACGCTCCAGCCCCTCCAGGTCTCTCTGGTCATGAGAGACCCAGAACTGGACAAAATCCTCAAGGTGTCTCGCCAGAGCCAAGTATTTTTTGATAGAAGATACGGATACACCCTTTACCCTGTTCAAAAAAAGCATCTTTCCTAAAATTTTTTCCATCAACATACAATTTCCCAGTTACTACATCTGTGGAATACTGAAGAAGACTCTCTCCCAAAGAGTTTTAAATAAAGTACAATTTGTTCGGGGATTATTTTTAGAACAATTTCTGGTTTTAAAGAAACCAAACACTTCTGAGCCATATTTTTTGCCTGGATTTTCTAAACAATACAATGAGAAATCCTGATCAATAAACATTCTCTCATGAGAACTTGTAAAACATTTTCCAAATTCATCCCCTGTTGTAACGGACTTAACTCTCAAAGAACATAGTACTTAATAGACAGTAGGGAAAAGATATGCTGAGAAAAAAATGAAAATCAAAAACACAAAAATTAAAACCACACAAACAAAACCATATCCATTTTTATATTAGAAATCAATCCCTAAGGACAATTGCAATAAACTGTCAAATATCTGAAAATACAACACCACCATCTTCCAGGGAAACACTCTAAATTCTATTTTGTCTGTTCTGATGTCACAAAAAATTCAAACTGTGAGTTTCATTCCTTGAGCTTCATACTATTTTAAGTAGCCAATTTTTTTCTGCTGTTGTGTTTTTTGGGGTGATCCAGTCACAGTTAACATTGCAGGTAGCACTGTCTCCAAAGCTGTATAAACCTTTACTAGCACAAAGAAATTGCAAAGCAGGAAAAAGTTTAAATTATTGCTGAAATAAACCTAGAATATAAATGGTGCTATAAAACCCTACTTGTTTCAGCACTTTTTTTTTTGTACTGCACTGTCACTATCATGTGGCAATCACAGGAAATCTATTCTTCAAGAACGAGCTCTTAGCCACTCTCGAGGAGCTAAAAATGCCTTTTTTCCAGATGGCCTAATGATAATGGCTTTTCACAGATCAGCTGCAAAAGTTGGTTGTTTTGTTCTCACTTCAGTTAAGTAAAATTCCAGAAATGCCACAGTCAAGTTAATCTCAAAGAAAACAGATATAATGAATACAGAATCAGGGGACTTGTCGAAACCGCGACTTCAGTAGCAATGCTTTATTCAGTTCTGCAACCACAAAACCTCATCCTGGGAGGTCTTGTAGAGCTACTTCAGCAAAGGCAGGACCTCTCAGGACTAGGACCAAGCCTAGACACACTCACAGAGATCACCACTGGGAGCATCTTTTTTGTTAACTGCCCACCAGCTCAGCATCTCTCCTGAATCCAAGTTCTGCCCTGCAGAGGAGAGCACGAGGAAAGGGAGCATCATGGTTTAATTCCAGCTCAGTAATTGTGGTCGCAGCCCTTGAGCAGTGAGGGTGCTTCCCTACAGAACACCAGGCAGATGGCAGGTGTGGGAATTTGCACCAGGAAAGGCCTGAGCTCTGTGGTGCTCTCGAGCCGTTTTGCCCTCCCTCAGCAGATTCCCAACGCCGGCATCTTTAGACCCGACTGCCTTTCTCCAAAGAGGATAATAGAACTACAAAGGGCACTGGAGATGAGAAACCAGGATCATCAGAAACATAAAAGTACAGGTCATAAATTGCCAGCTTCCAGAAATAGGGAGCACAAATTTGGGAAAATATAACCCTACTTGTGCGCTGCAACTTCCACTTCTTCCCTGTAAATCCTTCAGTGGCCAATGTCACAAAAAGGACAGTGTCCTAGAAGGCTTTGGGTCTGTTGTGCAATGGTTGTTCTAATGATCATAAATCTGTAGGTGTGAGGGAGCGCTGCAGAACTGATTCCCACTTCAGGAAATTTCAGCTGGCCACACACCAAAATTAGCAAGCTGAGGTCACTGGGTTTGATCTGAAGCACCACACTAAGTACATAAGCCTTTAAAACACCCTCAGAGTGCATTACATGTCTTGATAGGCATTTCTAGACTCACATCTCTGTCTATTGCAAATAAGGAACTAAAAAAAAAAATCTCAGAGAGCCTTTGACTTCAACAGAAACAGAATCAGTTCACCCTACTAGCACTTGGTTGAAAAAACTTATTGAACTACTAAAATAATAAATTACATTTAGATAAAAACTGACCAAATTTTTTAAGCAGGAGTAACACCTACAGCAACAAGGAGAACTCAGTACATCGGTGATTTAATGCATTTAAAACGTAACTCAAAATCCATTTTTTAAGCAAGAAGACTTTTCTTATGTTCCAGAAAGCTTAACAAACCACACACACCTTCTTTTCAGTTCAAAGTTTCCACTACTTTTAACAAAATAATTTTACTTGATTCTCATTCCATCAAATAACTATAGTTATCATAAACTTAACTATATTTTCACCTGACTTAAAACACACTTATAGCTCAATATTTCATGTCAGACATAGTAAAGTTGTATAAACCCAGTATAGAAAGCTAAAACTAACAGTCAGAATAACTGCTTAGAATAGCTAAAGAACAAAAATTTAAAAACCACAGCTTGCTGTTCCTATTAATTCCTTCTCTTTATACTGTGATGCTTTTTGAAAGCTTTTTAACAAAAATAATCTAATAGAAATACCCATTCAGTGAAATACAAATCATATTTATTTTAAAATGCTGTGTGTACAGTCTTTAATGAGAATAATCCTATTCATGCAAAATTTTAAAAATATATGGGTTTTTTCCAATCCAACCTGTTCATGTTCATATTTGCTTGTTCAAGTATAAAATCCTGATAAAATCACATCACTTGTTTCTGAAAATTCCATCATTAAGCACACTTTAAGTGCCTGGTACTAAGCATAGTCACACACAGGAAAAAGCAGAAGTAGAAATACATTTCAGCTGGAAGATTCCTTCCCTGAGAAACAATTTCTTTTTAAAAAAATAACCACAATATAAATGAAATTCATCTCTGAATATACTTGTAAAACATCACTATTTTCAACAACAAAATGCAAAGGCAACATATTATAGCAGACCCTAATCTAGGACAGGCTGAAGCAGTAAAAATATCCTGGCAAAATGAAGAAAGCATGAAAGACGCTGGAAAATATCAGAGTTCTGCAAAGGCAAAAATCAGTTTGGAAGGACTCGGAGCAAAGCAGCCTCCTCAGAACGAGCGAGCTGGAACATCTCAGTCCACCTGAGCAGCCTGAGAGCAGCAGCAGCAGCTCCTCTCCAAAGACAGAGCAGGAGCCTCATTTCTGAACTCACTTTCTTCCTTGCAGCACATCACAAGTTGTCTGCTTTTGCTCGCCCTCTCTCCTCGCAGAAATGTTATTTTAACTTCTCATCATAAAAAGATATGATTCCAATGTTTATACTATGAGCTACATTTATCTTTAAGAGCAAGATGTTGAGTTTAGCTCTAATGATGAAAAAAGCCTCTAAAAAGGAAAACTCATCACAACTCATTATGTACTATAAAGGCCACAATTTAAGGATTCTGTAACTCCAGTGATGATCATTTTAAAGTAGATTTATAGCAGAAAATAGTTAGATACTTTTACTTCAGTTATAATTTTCCATTTTGTAATTTAACACTCCTTTAGTTTATATTTGCACATTAAAAATATAGCTCGAGAAGTCCATCATTAAATACTTTTAATAAGTGCAATAAATAAATTTTACAGCGTGCATAAATCTAAGAACAAAACACAGCTTAAATTGTTAATCTTACACTTTTTCTCATTAATTGCAATACATAAACATATGTTTTATACAAAGATATTTGCTACAAAATAAGTATAATAAATACAGTTTACCACATGTATTAATCTTAATAGTTACAAGCTGTTAATCTTATATATTAGGTAATAATTTGCAATAAATAATTGTTTATTATCTTGATGTCTGCTTGTCTTGGGTTTTAGCAATATGCAATAAAAAAATGCAATTTTGAATAATTTGATTGTAAGACTGCTGGGAAAATACTGTAAGTTATAATTAGCTGAGGGAGGATTTTGTTCACTAGATGAACTATAGAGATATAGTTCAATAACAGAAACATGCATTATTGCTAACATAAATAATTTAAAAAGTTAACTTCAGTTTCAAGCAATAAGATTTTTAAAAAGTTAAATGCAAATAAAATCCATAAAATATTTCACATTCTTTACTTCTTTTATCATTTTGCGTTCACTGAAAACAGCAGCAAAAAGCAGGGAAGCATTTCAGCCCCTTCTGATTTTTGGCATAACCCACAAATATCTGTCTCCCACCATCAACGTTTACCTGCTCAAAAGCAAACCATATTTCAGTATCAAACCATCTTCTGTCCAGCTCTAGTATAACACATTATCTCATATTTACAAATCTTAATACTGTTCCTCTTATAAAGAACTGGAAAGAATTTGTCACAAATATTTGTTCGTTATCTTAGTATTTTCTCACTTTGGAATTTGGTAACTTGCAATAAAGACATGCAATTTTGAATAATTCAGTTGCAAGACTGCTGAGAAAAAGGGTAAATTCTAATTAGCTGAGTGAGGACCCAGTTGCCTCAGAAGGAGATTGGTGCTTCTTTTCAGTAACTTTAAAAGTTTGCTTTTCATCAAGTAAATGTTCTCTCAAATTAGGCAAAGAGCTACAGTAAAGGCATTTCAAACACATCCCTTCTACAGAAACAAAAGGACAGATACAAAAATAAATCAAATATAGGTTCTGAAACCCCAAGGTGCTTGTGTTGGGCATTAAAATCAGGATATATTGTGCATTTTTATGCAACAGGATTTCGTACACTTTTTTTTTTTTTTTTTTTGCTTACATATCCTACTACAGATAAATAGAGAAATCTAATCTGCCTGCAAAATATATACCAAAAAACAAGGTAAAGCTTCTTGTGAACTCTAATCTGGCTCTGTTTCCAATCTGTAAAGCATTACAAATGCAAGCAGCACAGTAGAAAAATAAAATCCATCAGCGATCCCAGTACTTCATAATGTTTATTACCAAAGTTATTATACACATACCTATAGTATCTCTGCAAATTATCTACTGATAAACACTGCTACATATATCAGTATTTGTAAGGAAATGCCATTTACTATTGAGGAGTCATGCATTTCTGAGTTTTATGGCATGCAAATTCCAAACACTCTAACACTCTAACAGTTGTCCCACCTATTCACCTGGTTCAGTTATGTAAACAAATCACTTGCATTTTGTTTAAACCTCATCTAAAAATTGTCACTATACCACGGGAATTTGCTGATATATAGGAGATAAGGAGAGAAACTTCTCATTTAATGATCAGAATCTGGTGTGTCTATATACCCTCACTTTAATCTGCAAAGATGAAGCAAATAATTTATCTTTCTAGAAATTTTAACTGAAATAAATGATAAGGTATTGAACATTGTAATGCAGTTTGATAAAACTGCTAATGTTAAGATCCTGTAAAACAGTGGTGAAAGAAGAATTTATTTGTAGGTAGATTTACACAAGTGTACTGATATGTAAGGATTTTAAGCTAACAAAAATTCAGAAAAGCGGTGTTAAAATCAGAAAATATTATAGGCTTAATCATCACAGAAGTTGAAACATGGTGAAAACAACTAAGTCACAGTGAGAAAAAAAAAAATCACTCGAATTAAAACCTTACTCCCACTTGCCTTACGTACATGAAAAATCCCATTGATTTTAATGGGACTATGTGAATAAATAAAGCATGGAAGAGAACAGGAGGAACAGTGTCAGACCTATGACGGAATAAATTCAGATACTCTTTGCATAATATCCAGGAAACATTTCCATCTAGAACTCAACTGGATACGACTACTTCAGGTACTTAAATGAATTTGTACCCAGCACGTAACAGGAGAAAAGAAATCGGAATCCTCCGTTCACTAAGGATAAAAAGAAAATATCCTTAAAACAAAAGTGGGGTTTTTACATCAGATGAAAGGCATTTGTTAAACAAAGAGCTGAAGAAGTCCGCTATTCAAATGAAACACTGTACTACAAAAACACAGCGAGACAGGCATTATTAGAGGCTTCACAGCAGATGGAAAAGCCACTTTGTTGTAGCCTAAAGATGTAAAACGCAATACCAGTCCCTAAGTGGCACTGGTACAGCGGTGGAAATCACGCAGCCAGATGAAGCCCATAAATTTCCCCCATGAACAATCGTTTTCATTTCGCGGCCGTGCCCGCGGATGGNGGAAATTCGGAATATTGACCCGGCAATGGAGCTCAAACGGGTCCGTGCGCGCCCGAGCAGCCGCAAGGTCTCCTCACCCAGGTACTGGCACCGCCGCGCGCTCTCCTGGAGTTGTGTCTGCAGCGGCAAGTGCTACTCTCCACAAACCCGAACCAACAGCAGCTCTCAGAAGTAACGTTCTAAGAAATTTATTGGAAAATTCTGTATAATCCTCATGCAGTATTACCATATAAATAGAAAATGGGTTGGTGAGTTACCTTAGCAAGACTTGGTGAGTAACCTTAGCAAGATAACTTCTCAAGATTTTAGACATACCCTGAAAATTTCCATTCCTATACCTAATTGCTCAATAGTATTGTTAACTATAGTAGCAAAAGTGGCAATAAAAAAACCCCACGTTTTTACATCAGATAAAAGGGATTTGGTAAACAAAGAGCTAAATTCTGCTATTCAAATGAAGGTCAATTTCAAATTTTGGCCAATTAATTTCACGTTATAAATCTAATATTATTCATTTTACAGTAATATATTTATTCGTGTGAAACTCCATGAACACGATTTTTTTTTTTTTTTATAAAACATTACCCATTACTATTGTGTTTGTTAAGGGGAAAATGCTGAAATAAATTAAAAACTGTGTTGGGTGAAAAGCAAAATATAAGCAGAATTTCAGAAATCTGAACACGTCTCCTAGAGTGGTTAGATGTTTCCTCCTTCCATTTGCTTGTATGATAAAATACCCTAAAATTCTCATTCATATCCAAGCAAAATGTACACCCAAGAAGTGGTCAAAGGCAGAAATGGCAGTGAGGTACCTCCAAGTAATTGAACAGGTCACGGATGTCTAATTCTCATCTACATTTTTAATAAGCGCCTGTTTACAGCTCCTTGTGAATAACAAGGCAATGTATTCATTTTTAATTCAGAGGAATGGCATCAACTCCACAGGTTTGAATAACAGTTCCTGAGTCAGCACTGGCAACTTCCCTGTGTCCCCAAAATAACAAGTGAAGATAATCCTAGATAGTTACACGAACATAAATGGAACGCAAATTAATAGTGCCATTAATATAGTATTGGACATTTTCATCAGCCACTGCACCATCTGTAGGACCTTCTCAAAATTCGGCAACTGTATCTTTAAAAAACAGATCACATGTATTTCAAAGTCCCCAAACCTGCTTCTATGCCACTTTTTTAAACCACAAGCTCACAGAATACGTTGGATATTTCCGGCAAGGGAGCCAACAAAAGATGTAAGCAATCTTATGCACTCAAAATTAAAATAGAAACAAGTAGAAGAGGAAGGAATACACAGATCCTCGAAAAGTGGAAAAGATCTTCAATTAAGGGTGATATTCCATGAAAAGTGAATGACAACACCTTAAGTAAGTTGTACCACAAAGATCTCAATTCCTATCACAAGAGTGCCTGCCGTGCCCAAATTACTACTCCTCCTGGGTTTGATGAACAAAGAAAGTATCTTCAGAAAAGCTGTCAGAACTCTTGCTCACTTCATCAAGAAGGGACAAAGTAGAGAGAAAAATCACACTACAGCAGCTGTGAGAGATCTGTTCTGACACAGACAATCCACTGTAGGCCCAGCCTGTGCTCTGGCCATTCTCCCTCCCTCCTTGCAGACGGCTGGCTGGAGATGTGCTGGGTGACGGGCTGCAGAGCAGGTGGACAATCACTAGCAGTCCTTGCAGGACCGTGCAGAAATGGGACATTTTGGAGCATCCTCACAGCCTGGTCAGCTGCACTACAGTGCACAGAGTACATAGGATTCCTTCAGACTGGTTCACTTCTGTTCTGTTTCCAGAGATAACAGCACAAAACTTAACAGGGTTTACACGTAACAACGGTTAAAGCAGAGACAAACTCTAGACGTAAAACCCCAAGAGTTTAATTTCAGAAAAAAATATCATTTTAGCTCAGAAGTAACTCGTATCAGGTCTCATATTGCATGTTATATTGAGTGAAGCTGCTCCTTGGTCACCAGTTTTTCCTTTGGAATGTTCTTCATTCCCTGCACTTCCTTCTCCTCATGGCCCTCCTTTTTCCAGCCACCACCTTCCTTCCCCTTCCTCCCCCGTTCACCTCACTGCCTCCTGCCACTGCCTGATGCTGTCTCCTTGTCTCCCACCCTCTGCTCCCCGGCCACTGCTGCTCCCTCCCTCCTGGCCCAGCTGCCCGAGCTGGCAGTGCCAGCACAGGACCCAGCCTAATAATCCTGGGGGAGTTTATTAATTTAACAGCATTAATTTAGGCTTCAGGCCATGCCCCAGAACTCCTGGTGTATCCTCGGCAGCTGGGAATCAACACTTACAGTGAAACTCTGAACTCTAATGTCAAACCCAAACATTTCAGAATTCGAAACTGAACTGACAATTTCAAAGGTATTTATTCTGTAGGCAGGCAAAATTTGAGTGCCAATCTCTGTCCACATTCCTCTAAGACATCTGAAGTTACAAGAGTTCCTATTCCCCCAAATCCTAGTAATCAAAATGCTTTATTATCCTACCCATGTTCAGGATGTTTCATCTCCCACTGTGTGGGTTTCACACAGTTTAGTTCACCAACTCCCCAGCTATTTCAAGTCTACCTACAAAAGGATTTCTATACACATGAAAAGCATCACAATTTCACTGCACAGAAAAGCTCCCAGGGAAGCCTTGATATACACAAAAAAAAGGACCTTTTTTTGAAAGACAGACTTTTTTCCCATTGATGCTGTATGGACACATAAGAAAATTTTTTTCTAGACCATATGATAAAAATGGAAACCATGAATAACATGGCACCAGATATGAAGCAGCATATTACGGATCAGTTGGTACTGGCAAACCTGATACTGTTTATATATTTTATATACCTTATTTTACCAACATCATTAGCTCTTCATTAACACTTCTTTATTAATCCTTAATATCATTTCGATATCATAAAAAAATCATCACTTCTGACTCAGCCAAAAAGAAATACTGAATACAATGCTAATATGATACAATGGAAAATTGCTAAACCATAAGATGGATCTCTAAGAAAATTTGATATAGATTTCCTGTAGTTTCCTTGCACTATTTCCAACCCTTCTCACAAGGGATACAGCAAAATGGCAATGAAAAGTGAATTTCCTGCTGTTACAGCTACTTTGGATGCTCATGCTTCTGTTCCTGTGGAGCCAGCTTGGATCAATTTCAAGAAAATAGCCTTTATCTACACTTTTGCACAGAAAACATTTCTGTTTTAAGGAGATGCAATATTTGTCTACGGTCAGTATTTTAATCTGCAGCATAACATTGTTGTAACTTGCATATAATTAAAGCATCCCATACGATCAGAGAAAGATTTACAAAGCAATTGAGGAAAATTATTTTTGCATTATATAAAACAGGTAGAGAAGTATCCAGTTCAGTATATTTAATAACATTTATGCACTGTACAGACACCCAGTAAAGTTTTATCTGTTGAAAAAGATACTGGAAGTTATCTGAAAATTAGTATTGTCACAATATTGGGCCTGAAGATGCTTGCACCGATTCGTGGATTACCCAAATATCCTGAGCTGGTCAGGACTTTGGAACTATTGCAGTTAGTCCTAACCCAGTTACCAGGTGTGACAATAGAAGGTTCCAGCCCACTCTTGTCACCGGGAAGACAATGAAAAAAATTGCATTATTTGTTTTGGGACACAGACACTCAAGCAAATTAACGCATGAAGCAGCAGCACACAAATTTACTTACTCCTCATTCACTGAAGAATTTGTAATAACTGATGGGCTGTAATCTCAAAGCAAGAGTGTAAAGGCACGTGTATGCATTCATGCCAGAGTTAATCTCATCACAGCTTGTATTTAAATATCCTTAATAAAAAATAAATAAAGTTCCATAGACTTCAAGAGTGCAAGAGAAGACCCATTTCAGTTTGAAAAAACACCAGACAAGGTACCAATGAAATTTGAATCAGCCACCTTTCATCCTGTTCAGAGGCAGTCAAATCATGCACCTGACTTTTACTATTCCAGCTTTGTTGGATAAATATGGACAGGCATTATATAAACTGCACACTCTAAACAGACATATCTGTTCTATAACTAAACAAATCACTGCATCTCTGCAAGAAGAAACGCTCTAAAAGAATCATGAAATCAGAATCTGAGCTCAGACTCTTACATGGCTGCAGTGGACTTAAGAGGTGATGGACAACAGCCTGGCGAGGTCCTTGCTTCCGTGCAAATATAAATCTAAGGTGCACCAGGACAGACAGACATATTCCTAAATTAGAAGCCAGCACTTCTTCTCTGTTGTACTTGGATACACTCTGCCAAAAGCATTGTTCCCATTTTGGATGGCAACTCTCTGGAGCAGCAACAGTGACTGCACAACGTGAACACCGCTCTCGACTCCAGAGCTCGGAGTTGTAACACAGAAACACAGCAAAAAAACAACTGCCACAGCTCATTTTGTACAATTTCACACCAATTCCCAGATATTTAAAAGGAAAAGTGGTAGAAAATTACTTTTATCATTTTTAAAAGGTAGATGTGCCTCTTAGTAAGGACTTCAAGTACCAAGTATAGCAGGTACAGCTCCCTCTCTATACACTCCATAAATCTGCTTCTTCAATATACAATTCAAAAAAGCCCCAAATTGCTATTGCTATCATGATAAACATTGGAAAGTTCTGCTTGACCTTTTATTAACATTTTTCTATACCAATATGGTTCTTGTGCTACAAGCACCCTAAGGAATTATGAAAAATACTTTTTTCTCTAGTTTAGCCCATGTGCACTTAATAGGCTCACAAATATAATACCATTATAAAAAAGAAAAACTGCCAACACTGCTAAAAAAATTGTCATAACACTAAATTATTATATAAATATAAAAGGAGTATGTCTGTAAAATATTCACTCAATGAACATCCCAAGGTGATGATTTTGCTATGTTGTTTTTATTCCTGGGAGATCCATAACACATTTGGATATGCCACATGTCACCACATGAATCAGGCAGTTAATGCATGTGCTTTTTAGAAGCAGAGATGTCTTCCCAATAGAATGTGCTATAAAAAAAAATGTTGAGATTCTGCTGCTTTGTCTGATAGGCATAATTTAATGTCTTGCTTATAATGCTGCATCTTAAGGAAAAATGTGCACTGTCCCATGTAGTTATTTACAATATATTACTAAATCTATGCAAATATACTTCCCTGAGCTTGGTATTATATAAGAAAGGTCAACAATGTTTGAAATATTTTGAAACACATTCCCAATATATTTTGTATATAGCACTAATATCCAATGTACAAATATATATCTTAATATATTTTCAGATATTTCTATTCATTTTATCTTGCTGTAGATTATTACAATAAATATGTGGGTTTTTTTGCTTTAAGACCATAGAAATTGGCCTATGAAGCTATGGCTTTTCATTAAGAGTGCTAATTATACATTTGTTAGCAATGCAGCATTTAAATTACCACATGCCAACATTATCTAACAAAATAAATTTTAATAGTCACTATTCAATACCATTCAATAATCAACAGATATTCATTTAAGAAAAAAAAGGGAAAAAAGTTTGAGGTCTGCTTCCCATGCAATTTTTTTCATCATTTCTTCCGTTCACACATTTTTCCACTAACAAGTAAACAGGAGATCCTCAAATACGATTTACCCGTCTCATTTTGGGATAAACACTTGTCCCAGGGGACAAGTGTCTTTTGCAAAAACTCTGGACATTCGATTCCATTTACATATCCTCTTGTCATTTCTACCTTTCTATCCAGATTAACATTAACAGGTTTTTTCCCTACAAGTGAAATTGTATCAGTGATGAGCAGGTGATAAATACCGTGCATCTCAGAAAGCAGGAGGAGGAGTTACAAAGGGAATATGATGATTTTCCCCCCTCCCCAATTCAGGTTAGGGACTGCATGTATTTTCTCTGCAGAAACTTGGTTTGTTTTTTTTTTAATTCAGGACTTATAAGTTGAAATATGAAGTGCTCCTAATGTTCATACAATATCACTGAAATGCTGCACTATTTGTATGTTGCCCTGTCAAGTAACTGATATTTCCAAGTTTTACACACCTGTGATTTCAAAATAAAGGTTCTAAAAGCTGAACATAGTCAAGTTGTATATATTAATGAAAGATTTTAGATCTTTAAGTGAATTCTATATCATGCCCTTTTAACAGAGAACCAAATGAATTCTGACATTCATTAGAGGTCTTACAGACCACATAACTGAAAAAGATCCATAGGTTTTCAAGGCCAAAAGGAATCTCCTCTGGTACCTACTCTGACTTACCAGTGCCACAACACTTCACCAAGCAATTCCCAGACCACCTCTAGCTGGCTCAATCACTCCAAGCAGTGAAGGAAGCCAGTTAAAATCAGCCATTAAATGGTAAACACCACACTTGGCTCCATAAGCACCAAGCAAAATGCAGCCACAGCCAGCTAAAGCAAACCAGGGACCCAGGAGCCTTCTCCAGCTGGTTGTACAGCCAGATGCCACGGCCAAATCCCAGTTCCACCCCCGAGGGATGGGCCGGGTAAAGCTGAACGCACAGGGTCAGGCCAGCAGGGGATTTAACCTCGTATCCTGTCACCGACAGTGGGTGTAAGCCACACACAAGAAGAAAACAGGGCCAGGATGACATGCTTCCCTCTCATCTTCTCCCAGGCCAGAATTTCCTGTATATCTACATCTCTTCTGAAGCCCTCTACTGCCACTCTGTATCTTTTCCAAGTATTGCTAGGCATCTTACGAAATATTTAAGGCATGTAATGTCATTATTCTGTTGATGTTTTCATTCTCTGTGTGCAGTGCTGGTTCTTATTAGAATTAATATTTTAATTTCTAACATGTTTTGGTCATCTCTGATGGGTTTTTACTCTACTGGTTCACATCAGTTCTTACTTATTTCATTTATTTTAATATTAACCACATTATATTACTCATTTTTATATTTCAACTAGTGATAAATTCATTTCAAAAAATAATTATACAGTTGATTGTTAATTCTAATTCCACCAAAGTGTAAGAACAGTTATTCTGGGAGTCTATTCAGAGCCACATTTTCCACAGAAAAGTCCCTTACTTTTGTGATTGTGATACAGTTTGCATTTGCAAATCAAATAACATAGCATGCGTTACTTAATCAAAACTACATACACAGCCACTGGGCCTGGTAATACAATGGAGCTTAATCCTGTTTTCCGCATAGGTATTTCTCACACTGTCTGCAAGTCTTCCTGTTTTCCCCTTAACATGCTCATGAGTACTTTGTTTTTCTTTTTCCATGCTTAGCATGGTCTGCATTGGCTGTGGATCACCAACATTTTCATTCATCTGAATTAGACAATAACACCATCCTTTAAATTGATAATATACACACGAAGCTGTGTTTAGATCTAGGACAGTCCTGACCAAAAATTGTGATTAACTCCCACTGCGTGTTTAAACAGACCAAAACTGTACAGAACACTGATAAGCAAAGTTGATGGTTAATACCACAACAAGCACTATCAATTCAGCATACTAACAAAAGAAAGCTTTCAAAAGCTAAAACATACTCTAAAAAAACCAAAACGCTATAGCAGGAACAAGCCATGAATAATGCCTACAACTGGCAGAAATTTTTTATGAAATTGTTTCGGGTAAAATATTTTGAGTTGTGCCTGTGACGTTTGCCTATAAGAACAAGATCTTCATTCAAGATTGGAGTAACTGTCAGCATTATCCTTCTCTCACATGTACATCTACCTCACCACAAAGTTCCACGAGGCTCACTGTCTGCATTTATCAAAGGCTGGAGTTTCCTTTTGATGTCAGGGAGGCCCACTACCAACACTGGATCTCTCCACACTGTTCACCTAATTCCAGTCAATATTGGCAATTCCTCTGGAACTTCACGCATCCCCCCGTGAATACACACACAATACATGAGGGGGATGTTTGATGCGTTAAGATCACCTTTCAGAAAACATCTGGACCTCAACTCCTACACCCCCAATAAAGCTCTCTTGCCTTGACTCTCTCTTTGATACATCCTATTTCAGAAGAGGTACAAAGGCACCCTATTCCTTTCTCCTTCAGTACCAAACCTACCCCACCTATTCTGACATTTTCACTCTGTCTGTAAAGGACGTACAAAATTTGCAAAGATTCCAGAAGTTCTTTCTGTAAAGATATTCACCAAACTTAAACATTAGACATTTCTGCAGAGGGTTTTCACCAACATCATCAAAAGCAACAGATTGCCTTCACATAGGAAACTATAATTTTCATAATCTCAGAATAAATCTGCCAAATATGAACTTTATGTTGCAACATTTCTTGGTGAAGGTATGGTGACCAGAATCTATTGGTATATTTAAATAGCAAGTCACTTTGATATTATGCTTCAAAAGTAAACTAATTTAGTCAACTAATCTTGTTTATTTCCTAAATATTGTTAGTTTCTATCAGTCAGATGATTTTTCCAGACACTTACATAACAAGCATTAAAAAGATACATTTAGCAGCTACAATTGTTAACATAACAAAGGCTACAGAATCCAGAGGTTATTGCATTCTCCCAAAAGTACTTAAATAATAGCCTAAAATCTGAAGAATTACTTTAATACTTCAATAAAAATAACCCAATTCAAAACATTTTCAAGGAAACATAGCTCCTTGCTCTAGGCTACCGAATAATGGCTGAAAGAAAGTATATAGCTTGTCACTTCTGATTAGAGAACTGTGCCTCTGTGCTTTGAATGAGAGGCATGTCTGGTAATAGGAAGTGCAGATATTAAATTTAATAAAATAACGTGGAATACAATATATATGAAACTTGACCAAGTATAGCACAAAACGTAACATACATTACCCTGCTCAGTCAACTACTGTGGCCTAGCATCTAATGACAGACTTAATTTCTATTTTCCAAGGAGAGTACTACAAAAATATAATTTTCAGATTATACAAATATTTTATCAGACTACACAAAAAATGTAACAAAAATTGCCTTACATATCTACATGAATACAGAACAGCAGCAGAAATTTGTTCGACTACAAAATATTCAGCCTTAAAAGTCCACAGAAAGGCATTAGGTCTTGTAAATAATTAGTTACAAAGACTCTGATGATAATACATTACAGCATCATATGACCCACAGCATATTTCTTTCTTTCCAGGTTTAAGGATTCACTCAGTTTGGAGGTTTATTTGTTGGGTCTTCTTTGGTTGTTTGGTTGTTTGTTTTTTAATAACACAATCAGGATACAGCATTTACATACTGCTTATGAGAAAGGAAATGCCTTATCTATGTTTTTGTCTTAATTCTGGCATTCCAATGCAAATCCAAACAGCTTTGTCTTTCAATACATTAACCCTCCGCATGTTTTTTCACAATTAAATAAGCTCCACACAGTATTTTCCATTTCCTTTCTAACACAGAACTATGCTACCTGTAATATGACACATAAGGGATTTTAAAACAATTCCAAGAGCTAATCCCAGTAAACCCAGAATTAAAGTTCTTGTTTTCATATTTCACTTTCAAAATATTTAGAACTTTGACAGATATGACATTATGTTTTCATTAAAACAGTTGATTTCAAAATGCTGCACTGTGCAAAAACACCATAAACAGTTTATGATGAACTGCCACACTCTTAATTAAAACAATAAATCCAGTGCACAATATTTGTGCAGCCTCTGGTTTGACCTTTGCCTCTTGCTATCCACTACCAAAGCTGCTGCCTCATTCTGTGCACCAGATGTAGAAGGTTTTAAACCATGATCTGAAAGGCAGTAAAGATAAAATAAGAGAAAATGTGCCATTACTCTTTGCAGTTATGATTAATTCAGTTCATATTTTACAATCTGGTTATGGAGTAAAACTGCAGACTTTACATCAAGCATTTGCCATTCAATATACCAAATGTATAAAAATGCCTGATACTTTAGAAAATGGCACAAAGCTAATTCACAGCCACCACATGAAGGACAGAAATAGGAATAATAAAAAAAAGGACAGTAATTAGCTATCCATCTCAAATAATGAAGCTATTTCAGCCACTTGGTCAGTCTTGGCAAGAAACACATCTGTTACAACAAAACAAACTCATGCTCCCTTATGTCTCTACTACTTGATTTTAGATTAAAATATCCTTTAAAACAATCAGGTCTGCTCCACAAAGAGAAACCAAAGGTTATTAATTACTATGACATGCTGTAATGATCACAGATTCGTTGTGTTTTCCTGGAATCAAAGTCGAATGCAGAAACAACTCCAAGACCCAAGTACAGGAAACGAGCTGGGATCCTGGAGTACAAGCTGGTGTAGGCAGAAATCTTGCAGACAAGAAGATAAATTGAAAAGTCCTCATTCTGAAAATGCTTATAGACTTATCGGTTTGTTACTTTAATCCTCTAGCTTTTTATACAGTAAAGCCTCCAGGAGCAAACATCTGCTTGGTAGATTCAAACGTGACTATTCATGGCATCCTTAATATTTCCCTTTTCTGTCACAAGAAATCAATTGGCCAAATGAAGCCAATATAGTTCATGCTCACATTTATGGGAAATTAGCACAAAATACATTTCTGCCTTAGGATAAAAGGGAGAAAATACTGCATGTTACCAAATTAAGAAATTCAGGATTCAAATGCAAGTCCATTCATGGCCTAAGTAGTTACGGTTTCCTTTCATAGAATAATTCCCTACATAGCTCCTAAAGAAGGAGAATGTTTTTTTCACTAGTTCTTTGATTTGCCCACAGTCAGAAAGAAACACCTCTCCCCATGGTTAAATCCCAGAGACAGTCACACTGCAGGTAACAAGACACCAGGTGTTTGAGGAGGTAGGGCAGGGCTCACGAGTGGATTTTGAGTATTTCTTTTACTCACAAATTTCATTTACAAATCAAGGAAAAAAAGCTATAGGAACACACACAAAACTTTCCCCAGCTTTGTTTTCTTACACAATATCCATTATGCATTCAAAATCTAAGTGCATTGCTGTAGAAAGCCACATATTGCTTTTCTACATCATTCAAAAACAGCACAAGAGCTCAAATTCAATGCATGAGTTCTGCAAGGACACAGAAGGGAAACACATATCTACTTTCCTGCCCACTGAGAAATTGGAAAATAAATTTTAAAAGGCAAGACATTAAAAAAAAATCTGGTGCCTTAAGGACTCTAATATCTTTGTTAGTATTGGTAACTCTTCCTTGGATTAACTTTTTTTTAAAGAGACACACAAAACAATTGCATGATAATCACTCAGAGTGAAAAAAAAAACAAATAAGCTCAGCCGATAAACAATTTGAACTCCACAAAAATAGCTTCCAAACATTTCCACATTAAAAAAAAAAAAAAGAAACATGCAGTTAGCTCAGACTTCAATGATTTTGAAGAGGTATTTTACTGTGAGAGATTCACTTGTTTAATTTGTATTATCAGAGGTCCCACAGAAGTGAATCTAAAACATCTGTGAAACATTAATAACATGAAATAAGAAAACAGTTTTAAAACTCAAAGATTCCTGTCTATCTTAAGGAAATTATTCTTCCAGCAGCTTTTCCACACCAACATTTTCCTATTTTCCATACTTCTAAAGAGATGATGGGGGAAGCGATAATGCTTCTGTAACATCTCAAATTATTAGCTAATTTCTGCAAAGCATGAAATATTCTTAAAAACTAAGTACACAACAGGAAAAGTTCTACAGACATCCCTTCGTGATATACACACTGCTGTACTTCTTCAAAATAGTAACCAAGAAGGGAAGTGTTTGCACACTTTTATATTTACCTGAATTCTCCTGCATAAAATTTGCAATCTATTTTAAAGAGCCGCAGATTCCTCTTAATTTTCTCCTGGTTGCTTCATACAAATATATAACATGCTTCAACCAGGCCTTTCTAGCTAAAGAGCTGACATTTTTGCCAGCTTGTTGCTTTAAAAATACCTCTATTCTAAATACTGCAGATCACTCTGCCACAGCTTTCATGGAAACTTTCAAAGATAATTTCAAAGATAAGCAAAAAGTCTAACTCATCACCAAATAACCACTACTGTATCAAACACTCCCCCCTAAAATGTAGACGATTTTTACACCAACCACACATATTCATAAACTCCATGCATATACCTTTGGAGGAGGATTTGAAGGTTGAGACTTTCGTCTATTAAGATTCTGTGATATTTGACAAACTTTCCAGACACTGAAAACCATTTTTTTCATTGGAAAGGCTGGGCAAACTTAAATTAAGGGTGATGCATATGACTGCTGTAACAATATTTGCAGGCCTACAGCACAAGAGTCCATCTTTTTAGAAGAAAACATTGTTCCACAGAGTACCTCACATAGAGCATAAAATTTAAATAAGCTTCAAATAGGAATTTTGCCTCGAGATCTGCTCCACTCCAGTCTCCGGTAGATGTTTTTTCTGAATAATGTGGTTTTTATTCTGCACAACAATGAATTTGCCTCCCTTTTCCTTCCTGGAGGAAGGAGCTGGTCAATTTTAGTAAGATTTCTGGTGTAGGCACCCTCACATGAAATGGTTTTACTTTGCCAGTTAAAGTTGTGGAGCTCTGATTTGGAGAGAGCACTGAATGCATAACAAAAATTAATACTGGCACGTCCATATACAGCATACAGATGAACACAGGGAAGAATAAAGCAGGCAGAAAAACCCTCCCCATCCTTTTCCACCATGGAATATCTGCATTAGCTATCTCCTGCTGGATCCCATGAACATGTGCAAAGAGAAGTTTGCCCAGAAGGACAAAAGAACCAAGCCCAGCCGTGAGCAGCCTGGTTTCATGGCAAATACAGAACCAACCATGATTAGCCCAAACTTCCAGCCCAGCCACCTGAGGAGCTGAATGAAGTCATACAAAGGGAACAAAGTCAATACAGGGAATTTCCATCAGGTCAGCTGACAGTCAACCAGCTGGAAAGGAGGATTATACATCCAGCATGATGCAAGAGCACATTCTTGCAACTCTTTCAATGATCCTGTAAAAAGAAGGATTATAGAATGGAAAGAAAAATACAAATTCACCTTCTTGCTCAAAACACTCACTTTTTTCCTCAGTACTATCTTTCCCATAGCACATTACTTTAACACATCAACTAAGAGAAATTAAATTTCATTCTAAAAAAAATTGTAAGGAATTCACATCCAGCAAAGGAATCAGTGAACTGTCCAAAATATTTAAAGTTTCAAATTTCCATAACTGCCCACCCCTTCAGTGGAACCTGCAGGTGCTCACAACCTTAAAACAAGCAGGCTCTTTTCTCCATGTTATATTGGAATTAGGGATGTAGTTTGGATTACACAGTGCCTGCCTTTCCCTCTAAATCAAGAGACCTTAAAAGTAATCACTCACATATTTCTAAATTTAGGATAGCCATGATCCCAACTGGCTGAATAAAACAGTTTACAAATGTTACTTCAGCCCATAGATTCAGAAAGATGACATCTGTTGGTCTTCAGCAGAGAAACATTCTATGCTCTAAAAAGGCAACATATACAGTGCATTAATAACATCAACAGAAACTAATCTATGACAGCAGGTCTAGGTTTTAAAAGTTCCCATGGAACTGAAAAGATTAAAAGATTAGGCATTTTTCTTTAAAATAAAAATTAATTCCTGGGGGGTGGTGGGGAATGTATTAGCATATATGTAAAATTAGTAGACAGATATTAAATGTGCTCAGTAGCACAACATTTCTGAATTATGTATTTCCAAAGTTCTTCTGTGAGCTGAACTTTCCTATTATCTTCTTTATCCTGACTTGAATAGCAAAGATTTAAAGAACTGGAGAAAAGTAGATTAAGAAAAATAAAATACATGCTTGAGTCACAATATTCTTTAACCTTCAATCAGAGACCTTGCAAGAAAACTGGGCATGTGAAGATCAGCATGTGAAAGATAGCATCCATTAAGGTTTATGCTGCAATGGCTTTAGGGTTCATGAATAACAAAAAATGAGCTCAGTCAGGAAAAGTGGTTGAATAAAACTGAGAAGAAATACAGTATCCACACAAGGCCTAAGAAGTCCACCTTCCTATGAACTCGGTTAGTGCTGCTTTCCTATTACAAAAGTAAGGAATTACTATTTGTTTAATTTTAAAGCAGGTAAGTGAGGAAAATCTACATTTTCCTGACTATTATAATCAGGTATCAAGTCTTTCCTTACTGGGAAATGGATTTCAGGCATGGAACAGAGGAAATAGCAATTAAGCAGTACCTTCAATGAATTCTAGCTCAGTAAACACACAAGTATCTGTAGAGTTAAGAAATTTATATTGCAACAAAGGAATAGGAAAGAAAAAACCTGAAAATTTTTACAGCTTATATAACCGAGTATTTCTTTTACATTCAATAGATGAACCCCAATATTCAATGCATGTAAACAGCATAAACGTTCCCCAAAGGGTTGGCAATCCAAAATAATAAGTAGTAAATGAATAGTGTAACCCTCTCTGCCCCCCTGCTCAATCATCAGCTTTAGGAACACTCTGGGATCAACTAGAGGTACTTGCTGAGCACATCTGCATGCCCAGGAAAAGTCTTCAGTGGTCCCAAGCATCAGCTCATGGCAGTTGGTCCATGATTACCTGGTAGATGTAGGTGACTGATTTAAAAACACAGCTCTGAGGAAAGTATCTGAATGAGGAATAACCTTGAATTACATCAGGTAACAGCCAGGAGTCTTTGTAAAAGAAAAAGATGTGCTTTTCTGATAATGTCAGAATATAATCTTCCTTTTTAAGACTGCAGAAAAGGACTCCCATTTGCTAAGATGACTAAACAAATAATGAATTATTTTCCAGTGTTTTCATAACTTTCGTTTGAAAACACACACCAGACATTGAAGCTCCAGCAGTTATAAATAAGACAAGAATCTTGCAATAGCATTGTGACTAAAATTCTCCCTGAATGAACAATCAGTACCTTTATGATGCTGACCCAGGAAATCCCAAATACCATACCTGGAACTACAGAAAACTTTCCACAAATATATTATCTTTGTAGGTAAAAGGAAACACTTCATATTCCTCATGTGAAAGGGGTTGATCCCACTCAATATTTATATGTGAAACAATTAAGTCATCATAGAGAATCACAATGAAGTAAATAAATTTCAGTCTGAATCTTGGTGTTTTCTTTCCTAACAGCTTAATTTTTTCAGTCTGATTTGAAATTTTTTCGTGTCAACGTGGAAATGCAGAGCTGTCACCCAAAAGAACTGTAGAGAAACTGTTTAACAATTTAACAATATTTAACAAGAACTATTTAACAATAATAGACAATTGGCCTAAGCACTGAATTACTGAGACACTGAATCGTTTCGATTATGAGTCTTAATTTGTACTGCATCCCACATAAACAGTGCCAAATGTGAACAATTCAATACAAGTTACACTCAACTTCTGAAAATTTTGAATTCCAGTTTGAATTCTGTGAGCATTATTTAAGAAAACATATCTATATTTCATGAGGAATTCTTCTTCATTTATCCCTAAAAAAATATTCTTTTTAAAAAAAATTAACAGTGGCTGTAAGACACTTCTCCTAAATTAAGTATCCTGAAAAATCAGTGCCACTACACATGAATCAACACTGTTTTTAAAAATCCCACCAAATGAGCTGTATTTCATCTTTGTAAGTGTGTCTTACTAAGTTCCACCACTGGGACAGTAGCAAAAAATTACAGTGAGACATCTCCATCTAATTTTTTATGTCTTTCTCAGTGTCATTATAGGACTAACATATTCTCCCTCTCAACTTTTTTTTTTTTAATTGTGGTAGCACCACTGGGAGCAGGTGCCTTGAAGTGGGGGCACATACTGAGCCTGACCTCCCTATGAACAGCTCTGAATTCCCTGATCTTGTTATGAATATTTTTTCTTCAAATGCAAAGCTGCAAAATGCATGAAAGCTAAAGTAATTCAATTAAGTATCTATTCTGAGCTGGAAAAGACCATTTTGTTAGAAGCAGTGGAGCACTAGTTTAACCCTGGTGCTCAGAATTCCCAAGCAAGTCAGCACATTAAGCCAGCTCTTCAACTTAAGAACAATTACTGTCATTTATCAGCCTGAATAGCAATAATGCACAAATCGACAGCTTTCAAGAGGCAAAGACCGAGCTAGGTGTAATGATATGCAAAGCCACAGCACTCTACATTTTGAACTGTCTTCAGCCCATCAATACATCTCCAAGTACCTACAATTTATCAATACAAATGTGGTACCCAATGAAGGCAGGACCAAAAAGATAAATATGAACAGGGTGGAATAAAAGGTTCAAGAATGTTTGAATTTTATAATGATGAAGTGCAGATCACATTCTTACAGCATTTTACATGCAGTGACCTGATCACATCACATTTCCCTCAGCAAGAGGAAACTAGGATAAGCGGTAATCTTTCTTTCAGGTAGTTGTAAGCAGCTGCTTTGCTATTTTTGCTTTTTTTGTTGTTGTTTATTTCTCCTTCCTTTTCTATTCTTCCTTTTTTTCCCCTGCCATTTCTATTTGAAACGTGCATCTATGTGGTAGTTACACAGACATGGTTACTACTATTGAGATATATAATTAACATCTCATTATTTTATCTCAACAAAGCATAGTATACACAGAAAATATCATTCGTGTCTCATTACCTTATAAACTGATTTTAGTAGCAATTGAAGGACTAAAGGAATGGTTGAAATTATCTCATAGCATATATAGCAAATAGCCTTCAGTTCATGAAAGTCTCAAGCCTGTAGAACTGATTTCCTCTGTATCTGATCTAATTGTGTGGGGGTTTTAGTGTTGACTTTTTTGGCTTTTTTAGCATTACAGCTTCTTTGTGAACAGAACCTTCCAGCAACCAGAGCTATTGCAGCACTCAGGTATTCAGATTCCCTTTCCCATGCAGACAGGTATGGGCATCCAGATTAGCAGCTCACATATACAGGGAATAAAAGATTTTCTATGTTTTACCATGACAAAAGAAAAAAACCAAGATTATAATTATTTCACCTGCAAGTCTGGCAGTTCTACCTGAAACACCTAGTTTTATAATATCTTTTCATTTTCTAGTCCTTATTTTCCTATTATTACAGCATGTAAACTGTTATATGTTGTCCTATCCTAATTTAAGATTGCAAGGTGTTCCCTTGAGTTAAACACTGAAATGTATTTTGCACAGGGGATATCACTATGCAGTTTACTTTTTCTACACTATTTTCATCCTCAAAAAGTTAACACTGTTATAGGAAGTACTAACACGTCCAGATGGATAAAGTGAGGTAGGAGCAGAACCAAAAGAGGGTTTGCCAAAGAGAAAACAGTCTTGTAGGGGAAGAACAGAGAGCAGCAGCTCTGGGTTTTATTCTGAGCTCCGCTACAAACTTCTCATAGATGAACACATCACTAAAACCTGTGCTTCCTCAGGTTCCCCTGAGACAGACAGCTCTTTTCTGAACACAGGGTAAAGCTTCTTCAGGGGACAGGTGACAGTCACTGATCAATGGAAAACACAAAACCCTCATCCATGGACATCTGTATGGTATTCCTGTGCAAAGGACTGGAACTGTCTTCAGCCTGCATGAGACAGAATGTGCAGTATCATATGATATAGCTCAAAGTGGAGAGGACTTAACAGGAGCCTTCATATTATTTAAAATACAATTTTAAAAATAAATACAATTTCCTCTAGTTTACTGTCTTTGTAGAATTCATTAATCTTCCTCTGATGCTTGGGGATGGGGGTGTATTCAAATGCTTTGAGCTTATTTTTCAAAACCTTTTTTGTTCCTGACAACCTCTTTCACAAATTTTTACCTCCTTACCAAGGGGTTCATGACATGTTCCTAAGCACAGGTGTCTTTCAGACAGCCTGGCTTGCCAGCTGCTGCAAAGTGTGCAGAGATCCAGGACACCTCAAAGTGGGAGATGAACTGAACCTAAGAGATCCTTTCCCTGTGACTTTTGTTTTACTGCTGATTACAACTGTTCACCAGTTTGGTAGACTTACCAGTTAATTATACAAGCATTCCTTCAGAAGTAATTCACTGTCTAGGTTACTAAAGAAATAATATCATCCCATTTCAAGGCAAAACCGAAGAGAAACCTCCCACTGATTGAGACAGCACAGTTTTGAGAACTTAAGAACAGCTGTATTTGCTCCAGAATTCTCCTTTCAGCTCAGTTAGCAACGCATATGGAAGAATCCACCATAATGGAAACATAATAGCATTATTTTCCAAGGAGGTGAATGGGAAACTAAGCAGAACACAATGAATGCTTATTTTGATTTATATCTCTCTTACTTGTTACTGCATTGGCAACACTTAGGATTTTTCACAAGTCTCCTGTTACTTGGTATTTCTTCTCATCTACCCACTCCTGCAGCTGTATTATTATATTTTAAAAATCTCATTTTCTCTTTTTAAATTATGTTTCTAACATTCAGTAAATATGAGAACACGCTGCAAGTTCAAATTCAAAAGTTTCAGAATACTAAGGAAAACAAAAAGAACATAAAGTACAATGTTTTTTAAAATAATGATTTAAACCAATATCACTTTTTTATCAGAAATGCAGTGGTCATTGTTCTGGAATATTCCTGTAAGTAATGACTCTAAAGCTACAGTCCCAATAGAACTTTCATCCCTTCTCTTTCTAACGTGTTTGTGTCCAACCTCTCAACTGTTATCAAGCTCTATTACTCCTGTCTAATAGCAGCATCAGAAATGCAAATTTACTATAAAAATCCAAGGCATAAAACATTACATTGATAAAAAATAAATAAATTATTCAGAAGAAGAGGAGAATACTCTCAAATAAATGTGCAACCTGAACAAGCTAAATGACATGTTATAGTGTCAAATCCCTTTGTTGATTTCTTATGTCTAAGCTGACTGAGAGCTTGCTCTTGCTTCCTTGGGATTCAAAACAAAACTTCCATTTTTTCTTTGAAAAAGCACAGAAAGATCTTCTGGAGTGAAATGATATCTTCTGAAAAAACTTCAGATTTCTCTCTTCCTTGGCTGAAGTAATAAGCAGAAACAAAACGGTAAGAAAAAAATCGAATAGTTACAGTTTCAAAGACCAATTAACTTATACACTGCGGTTTACAAACAATAAAATGGGAGTCAAGCACTCTCAAAGAGAAGAAAGACTTCTTGACTCTTGTTACTATCTGAAGTATCCATGCAGTAACTCAGAAGACAGTGCAGACTCACAGAGTGAAAAGAATAGAGGGCAAACCAGGGCTAATTCAGGGATTCAGATCCAGTGTTGATATATTTGCACACGCTACAACCCAAATAGGAGGGTTTTCTTCAATGTCATCTTATTGCACTGCAAGGCAGGAAAACAGACAGTTCAATCACAAAATCATAATGCTTAAGCAGCATGAAATCATAAAGCTAGCAACAAAACAGGTGAAGCATGCTACATTTATGATTCATATGCTTCCTTTCACCCTAGCACAGTATTGGTTTACTCACAGCCCTAAATGGCCAGTCCCTGCTGGTCTCCCCAGCACGAGAGGAGTGAGCAGTATTGTCCTTTTGGGTGTACTTACTGCACTGCACTCCATCAGATAAAAATAATGCACATGAATACTTTAACTGTTTAGCCAACTGTACACATAGGTTACAAGATACTCTAAATAGGATTGTTGTTCAGACATGTACGTAAAGCTGAATGCATACAAATCATCTTTACTGTCACATTTTAGATCCATTGAAACTGGTATACAGCTACAACAGAATTTGGTGGGTTTACCTTGCTACAGACACCCAAATTCCCTTAAAAATTGATGTGAACCAATATAAAAAGAATTATTTGCAAAATGGTATCTATAAAAGAAAGTCTTAAATGTGGACTTTCTTTGATCATTTAGTTTTCTCATAGTTTCTTCAAATATTTTGTGATTTTGAGATCATCAGTGTTGATATTCTCAAGCAGATGGAAGGCAAGTACAGCTTGAAAGAGGTGTCTCCTTAAGATGTGCTGTAAAAATCCAGAGTAGAAACAATTCAGAGAAAACTCTCAACTTTATCTCATGCCTCCACATGGTGAAATAGACATTTCCAGCTAAGATATTTAAATCAGAACATCACAAAATAAACTGGGGCATTTCCTCTCCGTGCTATGGCTGGACTGAACACAGAGATGAGGAGGGAATGGAAAGGACAGCTCTGATCACCTCAGGTGGGTTGGAGACTTGCTCAGTCTCTGCAGCAGCTCATTCTGGTGAGGAAGGAATTGACCTGCAGAATTCAATTCACCTTTTACTATCCCACATCTTCCTGATACAAGTCAATTCCTAACAAAAGGATAGTATTTTCTGGAGTGACTGAATAATCTAAAAGAAGTGAACGAGGCTCCCAAGCACCTTTTTATAAATTTCAACCATGTCTCATATACTGGCATTTGTTCATTACAAGGTAAATACACCTGCTATACTGCCATCTGTTGTCAATCAATAATCCACAGCACCAACAAAATTTCTATGTTGTTTTTCAAGATAACATCATTGCTCTCAAAAATTATTTGAACCAGCTTGTCCTATATAACATCAATATAATAAAGATGTCTTTTTCAAGATGTACTTACAATATTCTTTAGCATATGAAATGTTGCAGTCAAAAAGAAAAGTTAACAATAGAGGAACTAATAGAGTGTTTATTTGCTACGGGCATTTGCAAATCATTTTCTGAATGCTAATTCTGAGGCACTTTTTAGTATTTTCTACCTCAATCAAAAATTCTTCCCTTTCTCTTTCCAGCCAGAAGACAGAGTCACTGTTTCCTTACAAAGATCCTCCCCACACGCACTGCTATCCTGCCCAGTTCCTAGAGCTATGGGAACTTCCAACCAGCTAAATGATAATAACCACAATAGAAATTGCAAGTTATTCAGAATTTTGAGGCACTGATTCTGCACAGGACCTTACCTTTGTCTCAGGTGAAACTCCACTTCAGCAGCTTATGACAAATCTTTCTAGAATATATCAGGGGTGGGGTGTTTATGAATTACTTCTGTCATCTTAGTTAGTATCTTTCCAGTCACAATCTTCACCTCAGTGAAATTTCCACAAAAATAGAGGCAGTCTTCACACACATAGTTTACTGATCACTCTTCCTGAGAGGCAATTCCACCACAGTTCATCAGAGAACAGGCAACTCTGGAAGAAGAGCTTGCTTACTAATGTGAGATCTATTGCAAATTAATATCCAAGAGTACAGCACACAAGAAGCAGTGTTAAGAAAAGCAGATAACTCATGGTTACATGTTCTTCACATACAGGTGTCCCAAGGAAATGAACAGGCTCTTGTCACACAGTTTGAAAATACAACCCAAGATCAACATGAGAGTTAACAGCTGTAATTAACTCATCAATTTAAAACATACCAGTGTACTTCCTGAAATGGCTGCACAGTAGTAAAATCCTGGCTCACGAACTACAGATATCACAAAAAGACAAGCAGAAGGCAAATGCAATACAAATTACAAGTAGCTGACACTCCCAGAGTTCTGCATGTACTCACCACAGTGACCAAAACCCTCTGTTTTAAAAGGCTTAACAGGAAAAGCAATTTATCAACCATCCCACTAAATTGGGCTTGCACAACCCTGTAAGGAGATTCAGGTGTTCTAAAACTAATTTTAATTACAATTTTAACTTGTAATCACAGGCAAGTGTTTCAGCAGTCACACATTATGTGACTACACCTGTAGCTGACATAGCAGTATGCCCTGGCTATGCACTGTTGATTTGGGGCCCTGTCTGGCATTGACAAAATAGAGAAATCTAAAAAACCAGGGTTATCCTTAGCTTCTGGATTAGCTGCAAAGGTGTAATTTAGGGGTTTTTTCTTGCTTTAAAGGACAGAAGGCAAACCAGCACCTAGAATTCAAACAAATGTGTCAGTGAGCACTCAGGAATTCATGGGCACAGACACCCAAGTTGTCTGTAAGAGGAAAATGTTTCGCAGTTACTTTGTGAATTAGTCTGATCACTGGTAAATTCCAAAAGGTAAATGCAAGGGGAAAATTACTATATTCCATTTCCACAAGATTTTAATTTAGACATGGCTGCACAGCATTTTTACATAATAAAACAAAAAATCCTATAACTGAATACATTCTGCTGTTTCCATTTTTTCTTATAAATACAATATGATCTTACACACACAACAAAATGTATTTTCTCAGTGATTAGACATTTGTTTATAAAGTTTTCACTGTTATCTAACAGGTACAGGTTTCATGCACAAAACATCAATGATTCAGCTTCTGAAACTTTGTGTTACTTCCCATGAAAGACATCCACCCACATTTAGAGGCCAAAAGGTTTAAAATGTTTCTGCAGCATTACCAAGGGTCATGGTGGTAACGCCAGACAAGGTAGGGAAACTGCACTGCTATTAATTATTACTTACAGTACATAGTAATAAATTAATTGGGCAATAAAAGGTATTGCTATGATTTATCAGAGTATTAAAAACTCATTCACTGGATTTTTTTTTCCTCCTCAACTACAGAATTCAGTATTATAAAGCAAGGATTCTACCTTTTCAGTTTAATTAGGTGATCCAGTTTTGGAGCAAGTTAAATGGAATTCTTCTGAGTATTAGTAAGAAGAAAGTAGAAGTCGTGTTATCATTAGAAAAACATATATCCAGGGTAAATATTTTAAAGATATATCCTTCATCTTAAATTTATACAACTGCAGAAGTACACAAAAAAAGAAAAAAAAGATCATTCAGGAAGCCCAGCTTTTGGGAAAGTCAAAAAACCCGTGGACAAATGACAAAAAAATATGAAGTCCAGCTTTAACAAAAGGAAAACAACTGGTAACCAGATAGGGTTTTATCATAATTATTTTTTTTATGAAAAAGTTTATGAAAAAATACTAGCTGACAATGATATCGCATTTGAGTGTCAAAAACCAAGCTTATTTCTGCTTCATCACCCCTCTTTTAGAGATTTTTTTCAGAAATAAGCCATCTCTACTATGATGGAAAAATGTAACTAATATCAGTCAAACTTTCAGAAAGCAATATTCTCAATACTGCTCTACAAAAAAAATCCTGAACTATTTTCAATTTCTTATCATTAATACTGGTTTTGGGACTACTACTTTTGTGCTAAAACTGCAGAAGCAGCCAGTATGGTACCGAGATGTAAAGACCTGAATTACTGAGCTCAGCACTTTTGCCTGCATGTATAATGCTCACAAATACATTATTGTGTAAGAAAAACAATGTATTATTGCATAACATTCTTAATTGCATCTCTCCCCGCAGGACTCCATCGAAACACGGCATGTTGTATCTCTATAAAAAATATTTTGTGGAAGGACTTTGGAAAAGCAGAGAGCTAGTAAACAGATAACCAGTGCACATACAGTTACAATGCATTACGTATTTAATAACATAAATTTTTCAGTTGACAGTGCAGATTTTTAGTGAACCTGAATGGACAGGAACTCCACATGCTTATATGTAGTGTATCTCACCCGCTCTTATAAAGAAGATAAGCTATTAGCCCAAACGGCAGATACTATTTCCATGCTCACAAATACTAAGTATTTCTTCACTTACAGACATATTTAGAGTTCGCTGCTTTCCAGATTTGACTTTATATAAACGTTGGAGAAGAGAGAAGTTTTCTGAACTACATTTCCAGGGGAAGTGGGTGTGTTTGTTCTCCAAAAGCTCATTATCAGCCTGGAGAAGAGAAACATGGTATGTGAATGGCTTCCCAAGACTCCTGCGGGACAGCATCTCTCATTCTGATAATTTGCTGGCAGTCTTTGCTATTTAGGTCTATGCTATTTAGAACTTGCATGTGTAGAAAGAGAAAAAAACCCCTCTGACTTCTGCAGATAAAGTGGATCCTTGGGACTTGTGCGCAAAATCAGAGCGACAAACTTTTCTATTCCCCTAGTATCTACCAGAAAAAGTGTGAAACTTTCCTTTAATTTCCATGACAGTAATTGAGAACTAGCTCCTGTTCAATAGTACAGGGGATCACCTCTCTGTTTTCCTCTCATTGCTTTCTTCATTACTGGAACCAGGCAAGGACAATCCAAACAGCACATCTGCTGTGAATCTCTGACTGCTGTGAACAGTTCCTTCCAATGCCACATTATCAAATCCTGGCTAAGTTGGTTTCCCTTTGAAAACTCCAGCTTGGGCTGAAGGGAAAGCAAAAGAGGGAGTGAAGAGGAGACCAGAGAGGAGATGCTGATGGCTGGATTTGTATTGGTCCTCCCAAGGTTTCTACTCAGTGGAAGCCTTTCCACGGTACTGTCTAATTATTCATCTGCTGTCCTTAATACAAGATATTATTGCAGCATTTCAGATGGAAGAGAGCTTGGAAAAGCATCTGATGTTATCCCAATCACTGCAAGGAAAGTCCTCACTCTCACAGTGCTGATCTAGAACAAGGAATGTCAGTCTTGTTAAGAACCTTATAGAATCTTAGAAAAAGTCACTGCATCCTTATAGACAAAGCCCAAGCCCATTCATGTCAGCAGCACTCCTACATGAATAAAGAAATGAAGAGCTGATTAGTATAAAGCTGATCAGTGCACCGTGCCCAGGGAGCAGCAGTGGGATGGTTCCGGCCGGTTCTGCAGCTGCCCAAGCACAGGGCACAGCTGAGTCCTCAGCACCTCTGTGGGAACGTGTTTGGGAAAGGAAAAACCACCGGGCAGTGAGGGAAGGGGTGAGGAAAAGCACGAGCGAAAGCAGGAGTGAAAACAGAACAGCAACCCTGAGAGCACCGAGCCTGGAAGTGTCCCTGGCTGGGGCTGGGGTGGGCAGAGGAGCTTGGAAGGAAGGAGTGAAGTTGAGCCTAGGAAGAAGAGGAGGGGAGGAGAGGCAAGTGTTGTTTTTTATTTTGTCTCTGTTTCTCACCACTCAAATCTGTTTTATTTGGCAATAAATTGAACTAATTTTCCCCAAGTCAGGTGTGTTATGCCCATGACAGTACCTGGTAAGAGACCTCCCAGTCCTTATCTTGACCCCCAAGGCTGGCTGCAGGACAAGGTCAACCCTGCACATCCCCAGGCTGATGAACAGCACCCCTGACTGCCAGCTGAGGGGGGAACAGAACAAAAAAGGGGGAAAGTTAAACGTGGTAAACATAAAGAAAAGGGAATACTAGATTGATTTGAAATCTTATCCCTACCTGGGTTGTTACTGACTCTGAGTTCTGCAGTCAGCCTCTGATATATTTGGATATTTTGATCACACATCCATACTGCCAATATTTATTTCAGTGACACATTTGGGCCTCTGTACTCATTTAGTTCTATTCTCAGCACACAACCAGAACCCTACATATAGTCCCAGTCTGTCTGTGGGGATCATGCTGTGCAGCTACAACAACCATGCTTTACTGTAGAAATCCTTTCTTCTACCCTTGAACTGAGTAAGCACTTGGAAGGATCTGTATCTAAAAACGCTCAATTTCTTTTATTGTGTCAAATCCTGTATGTATCTATTTGTAGGGAAAGATGGGGAACTGTATGGATATACATTAAGAAACATGCTTTCTAGTAAACTTTGTATTCATCTGACAGGGTTTATATATAAGAACCAAAAAAACCCAAACTAATAAAATACTTCAAAAAATGTATTTTCAGGAGATACATGCTGAATTACCTTATGACACCTCCACTCTGCTACAAAATTAGCCTCCACTTCCACTAAATTTTTCCAGAATCATACAGCTTATTTCTGGTCACAAACTCTGTAAATGCTACCTTTAATGCCAGGCCCACCATCCTGCCCAACATACGGAAAAGTGATGAGTTTTTCCCCAGTTTCTTCCCTTCCTAATTGAGTTCACACCTTCATGTCTCCTTTCCTTAAGTAACCATAAAATTCTACCAAGAATGTTCAGTAAGATTTTTGTCCATCAGTAACGACACTCGTGGCTATTGAGGAGCACCAGTCTCATTCTTACACCCTCGACTTGTGTAGCAGTTGTGATAGTGATCTAACAGTCCACAAAAACACAGCTCTCAATGGTTACCATAATTGAGCAAAACACGTCCATTCTGAAATTATTAATACTATCACAGGGAGATTAATTTCCTTTTGATGTTCTTCTATCAGGAACTCTACTTTGATTCATTGATGTCACAGAACAAATTAGTGCAGTACATAGCCAACAGTATGATATTAAAATCGGACATTATTCTGCTGCTGATATCAAACAAAAAAGTAGCAGATGGCTTTTTTCTTTTTTCTTTTTTTCTTTTTTTTTTTTTTTCAGAAATGGCTTTCATGTCAGGGTAAAGGGCTGCACAAACCAAAATAATTTTTTTTCTGGAAGTTCTTCTTATTTGTTGCATACCTGGACCAAAATCTTCAGTGTCTGAAAGGACTACATTATATGATAAAAGGTCAAACATTCAACGGTATAGAGAGGATGAGATTTCATAACCTTCTATGTTTCGGCTCTTCAGCTTCAAAGTGGCAACAAATCATAACATTTGGTGAAAAAATGAACACTGACCAAACTGTGTGTACTTTTGGACAAAATATTTGCCAAACATTCAATTTTAATAATATTGGCTTTTTTATACACAAGACTTAACTACGACAAGCGCTACATGTGCCTGAAAGAAATTATTCCTTCAAAATTAATTGAAAGCAAAGATATTTACACTGGCATCAAAACTGGATTTGTAAGTGCAAGCACAATTGCTCCAAAGTTCTTCCTTTCTACACTCAACCTGAACTTGCTTCGCCAGTGAATTAAAGACAAATGTTAGGAATTGCCATTTGCTTCGAAGGAGGTAAATGAGATTCAGGGTCTTTCTTCAAACTCGTCTTCCTGTGATGCTCCCGGTGTTGTAAGGATATGTGCTGCCTCTCTATTCAGCACGGCTGCTCTTCAGAACTGAAGTATTTGAGCACCCAGGCTTGGGGGCAAGTTCCTGTGCTGAGGAGCAGCCCAAGCGTGGCTGACACATCTCCTCCTGCTGACTGCCAGAACGCTCAGGCACTGTGAGAAGGAGTAGCTGTCTATAAGCACTTTTAAAGGGGTGAATTAAACAAAACACAAAGCACAAAAGTTTGTTTCGTGTTGTGTTCAACCCTGAAAATGACAGATAACTAAATGCAGGGTTTGTGCAGCTATTCCTGCCCACCAGCAGAAGGACAGAACATCAAATACAGCAGAATCCTGGAATTTCAACTGCAGACAGGGTCAGAATATGTAACACATTTACTGTATGTCAAGTGATTACTTCTATAGCTTCATACAGTACAGTTTCCAGGAGCTTAGGAAAATGAACAAAATAGAGCCACTTACTTTGACGTCAGCCCATGGCTCTGGCAAAGAAAGAGCAGGGAAACATACACTCAGTAAAAACAGAAGAGTCAAAATATAGAATCTAAAAAATCTAAAGAATCTCTAAAATAGGAATAATACTTCATAACTTCCTTAAAAAAACACCTCAACAAAGGAACATGTGTGCTGCTAAGTGGATTAGCAGCAATACAAGTCCTATGGAACAAAACAGGCCTTCCAACAACTCGCAATTTGCATTTCCCCATGGAAGACTGGTGATTAGTTTTACATTAATTGCAGCATCCTCTTAATACTATCCCAGCCAGGTTTCACTGGCAACCAGAATCACTTTTTTCATTATCAATTCTTATTAGCTATTATATGTATCTAATGCTAACACATGAGTTCAGTTGAGTTTTTCCATTATTCTCATTAATATGTCATCTTTTGAAAGCTTGGACTACTTATGAAACAGATTGAGCATGGGGGCTGGAGAGGATTAGCCATAGTTTATATTATTTGTTGTAGAGAAATATCTGTACTTGGGCTTTTAAAGTCTTGTAAACTCTGGGCCATGATGCCAGCCTTTAATATTCCCACTTGTTACAAGGTAGACACCGACATTCATTTAGAAGAGCAAGTACATTACAAGTAAGTTAATAACACTTACCCAGGTATTTTTAGAAAGTTCTGTATAGCCAAAGATTTTCTTTCCTAAGCAAAATGTTTAACAAGTTCATAGCACTTTTCATATATCCATCTTCAATTTTAACAAAATCCTTTGAAAAATAAGTATCCAGACATGCATAAACACAGGAGTTTCTGAGTAATTGTGTCTCTTTCTCTTCCACACCACAAAACACCTCAAAAGCCATAATCACCATCATTCTTAACATAAATGTTTAGAAGATATCATGTTCTAAATGTGTAATATAGTGAAAGCTTCTAATAAAGCTAAATTAACAAAATCTCCAGTTTTCAGGGTTATCAAATGAAATCAAGGACCAGTAAGATGGTGGGCAGTGAAAAGCCATTCTGTATTCACTGTAACAAATACCTGGCTTTGCCAACGGCAGACCAAGTGCTCTGTTTTATGTAGAACACAACTTGGTTTGCTTAGCTTGGAAACAGTGAAAAAGGGCAGAAGCTTTCAAAACACAGAGAAGTGGAACTTAGTGCTCTTTCCCCATAAAGCTGCAGAATGCAGGTCCCTCTCAGCTGTTAAGATTGAAGAATGACTTGGAGTAGAACAATAATGTCAGAAGAACAGTGAAGTGCACACCAGACAGCCATAAGAACTTCATTTGACTTGTATTGGCAATTGATTTAAATGGAATTGCAACTACCCATCAAGGTCAAGAGTGCTTTCTTGACATTAGGGACCTCTGTGTCAACTGTAAATGTACAGTGGCCATCTATTTTTTACAAACATGTTCAAATCATTATAAATCACGTTTTAGAATGATTGTTTTAATGTTCTAGGTAATGGGATTTTGCTGAATGGTAGTATTGCTTGCTGAACAGTTTGCAATTTATTCTTTGCTATACAAATTACTCCACCAAATAATAAAATACCCTCTATCAGATACTGCCCAGCTTAACCAAAGAGATGGATCACACCAGGTACCTTCCACTTTAGTTTAACAATGGTACTATTAAGACAACCATGTTGTGATTTCAGGACAGTAAGGTCTTGCTTAACATTAGCACAGAGCATTAGGCAAATGTTACACTAACACTTGAATAAAGCCTAAAATATTGGTTCCAGGTCAAAATCTCTGGAAAATCCCACCACATCTATAGTGGATTGTTCTCCCACTGAAGTTGAAGGCAACCTGTTTATTTGGACTCTGTATACTTACAAAGAGCCCCCACTGTGACAATTATATTTTTTTATATTTCGCCAACAAAATGTGTTTATGGTGCTCTAAAGACAAATAAAAAGCACATCTCCCTTTTGGGATACTGATAATCAAGATCCCTGACCAACAGAGATGAGGAGTACCCTGTAAATACCATTTCCATATGGTTTTAAGAAATTACTCATTTCATTTCCAGGTTAACTATGTTCAGCTCATATATATTTGCTGCCTTACCCTTATTTCTGAGGTAAATATATTTTGATGATGAAGAGCCATAAGGTTAAAATCAGAAAGAAAGAGGAAATAGGCTCACAGTGAATTACACTCCTCAGAGGAGTACTGCTGTTACCTCAGTTATTCTGCTTTTTTGTCACTCACTGCATTCATGTCTTTGGAAATTTCAAAAAATCACAATCCCAGAATGGCTTGGGCTGGAAGGGACCTTACAGCTCATCTCATTCCACCCCCTGCCATGGGCAGGGACATTTTCCACTGTCCCAGATTTCTCCAAGCCCCAGTGTGCAACCCGGTCTCGGACACTGCCAGGGATCCAGGGGCAGCCCCAGCTTCTCTGGTGCCAGGGCCTCACCTCCCTCACAGGGAAGAATTTCTTCCTAATATCCCATCTAAACCTCCTCTCTAGCAGTTTAAAACCATTCCCCCTTGTCCTATCACTACATGCCCTTGTAAAAAGTCTCTCTCCATCTTTTTCAGGTACTGAAATCACAGAAGTTAGTTCAGAAAACAGTGGTGTGACAAAGAGAAAATGACAGTACAGACCAGAAGTAAAAGACCAGATCTATGTCTTAGAGAAGTAACAATATTTGTATTGGCTCCAGCAACCACTGGCACAGCCCAAACAGCATTTCTGTGTTGTAATCTCCGTTGGCTTGTGGTTTGTGATTCTCTGTTTTTTAAACCTAATACTTTATTGTGGAACTATAATTCAACTTACATTTTTGTTTACCTACTTCTATACTTGTTTATATTTAATACTTCTATTTCCTTGGTGGAGGAAGTTGTCAACAAACCAAACAAGTGAAACAAGTGAATATGAGGTTAAACAGGTCTAAATGTCACATCTTAAACACTGAATAAATTCAAATCTTAAATAAACAAGTCAACCTTATTTTTCATTGAATTACGCTGAATTATTTTAACTATTACCTACGCTATCTTTAAGCAGTTATTGAGACTCCTTTAGCATCTATTACACTAAGGGATTCCTTCACACCAGTTTTTAACTGATGTAAACACACCACCATCATTATTTTTCTGCATTTGTTAGGGAAACAACTTTTGAGTGTTGCTGCTCCCCCATCATTACACCAGATAACAGAAATCTGATTTGGATTCTAGACCAGGCTTGGGCTGGTCTTGCAGAGCAGCAGCTCCTGAGCAGCAATGCCCCCACACAGCAAGAGCACGAGGAGCATTCCAACACCCCAGCTGCCTTCCCAGCCCAAAGCTGGCTCAGAAGAAGTTTGTAAACTCCTTTTCTTCCAGTGCCTCCTATTTGACTAATTACCTAATCATAATTTGGTAACCTAACAGCTATTGACAGCATAGAAATGCAAAATAACCATGGCCTGAAAGCTGACATGAGCAGAGTTATATCACGCAGCATCCTGGCTTTCACACAACTCTTTCATTACCTGTAAGCTTCTCAGTAATGAATACGCTATTAAAAGGGTTTTTTAATTTTCATGTTTCGCATGTTGTAATTCTCCAATAAATTTCCCTGACTTCCAACATAAATAAGTTTCATTATTCCTCATTATTAAAAGAAACAAACACATTCTCCTTCACTGAAAGGGTGTCATATAATTAGATGACCTTCCTACATAAAATCATGAATGAAAAAAGACCTGACAACTTGCATAAAAATATTTAATCAGACATTAGGACATTAAATATAGTTAGTCAAAACACAAGCCATTATTGTACTAACAAATGCTTTCAGAAACAGTCTTTTACAATACAAGAGATCAAAACAGACTTTAGTTTTACTACATCATTAGACAAGTCCCAGATTTTCAACAATTTATCACCAATTTCTTCATTTGGTTGCTTTAAACATGCTTTTAAAACATACTTGATAACTAGTAAAAATTGTATACAATGCAAATGACATTTCAGATAAGTTTTATTGACTTAATGCTCTGGTAATAAAATTATAACAATCAGTATTATTTTGATTTATTGCAAATTTTACTTTCACCTTTAATGGACTTGGTGCCTGGCACAATTGAATGTAATGCTGCTGCCACCTCAAGGTCACTACAGAAAATTGTGATGGTTCATTTTGGTCTACTCCTACCTAATAAACAGTAGAAAGATTGAATAACTAAGAATGCACAGGCTCCTTTGTTTTCATAAAGTTGTTTGATGCTCACTGTGTGCAGATTCCATGTGCATATTTGCAACAAAAGACTGATTTTCTGTCTCTGGGTACATGGAAGGACAGACACAGACACACAGACAGACACAGGACGTGCAGACCTGCAGGCAAGCACAGTGCTGAGGGTGAGAGAAAAAAGCCCTCTGAATGTCAAGGAATGTTCATGAAGTGAACCAAAACATGCAGTCCTAATTTCACACAAACTCCTGAACAAGATTTTGAACTTAGTAAAATTGCAAAGGAAATTTAAAATTCAGTCCATCAGCTTTCCAGGGTGTTTGTTTCTTTGTTTGTTTGTTGCTTTTTTAAGCTTTCAGATAAAAATCACAACAGGATGAACAACTCCAGTTTGCCACATTTATGTTAGCACCTTAATACAGATTTTGAGGGGACAAGTGCACAGTAAGTTCTGTAGCCCAAATAGGAAACTCATGCATATTTTCTTATTTAGGATTCTGTAGAGAAAATTAGTATTACCATGAAGGAAATTGGAACCATGTCTTTACTATAAAATATCTGCAGTGCTGTGTGTTTAGAGGGATGCTCATAAATTATGTAAGTTTGTACTCTAAAAGTTCTACAGGAGCATAACAAAAGCCTCACACCATTGTGCACATGACAAATATGTGGTCAGTTATATAAATTTTGCAAAATTTACCACAGTTAGGTTAACGTGACTGCTACCCTGAAGTTATCTGAAAAATGTCACACTCAAAAATCACAATCTACTGCTTAAAACTCACCTCAAGCAGCTCTGTGCTTGATTAAAAAACTCTATTTAGTCCCACTTGGCAAAAACCAGAATGCAATTCAAGTAAAAAAGTCTGCAGAGATCAACGTATGGAATTGAAGGGAAGTTGCCAGGACTAGCCAAGAGCACTCCCTGAAGGACAGAGCGGTCCATGATTCCCTTTAATGATACGACAAGTACCCGGAGGCACTTCTTATTTCTTGGTTTCAGCTATCCAGTTCCCATGCTGAGCAGGAAGTTTTAATACTTTTATTCTGGCCAACATTGGTAATTTATACTGAAATGAAGTCATGGATCCACCAGAGTTTCACACCTGACTGGATTTCCAAATTTTGGGTGCTATTTTATCTTTTGGGAACTAGCATGTAGTACATACTCTAGAGGGTCTTGCTTGCACCAGAAATTAGAGCATATTAGTCCACACTGAGTGATTTAACAAGGAGGAAAAAGTAATGCCTTTTAACTATAACTGCAAAAAAAATACCACCAATTAAATCAATTATAGGAATATTAGCTATCTTACAACTCCAGGGAGTCCAATCCTTTTTAGGGTATCTCCTTTTACAGGTGAAATATTAATTTATGTAATGCATGATCTGATTCCAGGCTTGCTGCAGCTTATCATTCACAAATGAATTCTCCTGGACGTGTAAATACACACCGAGGACAGTCACTGGGGCATTTATGACTGGCAAATGTAACAACTGGGATCAGAACGTACCTGCTGTAATGCAACACTTCACATACAGATAATTTCTCTTAAGAATGCGAAAGACACTTCTCTATTTTCACTGACTATAACAAGATAAAAAGAGTGGTACTTTGCTGTCATTGTTGTTGGAGTCTTTTGTGCATATGACTCCCCTTGCTACAACTGACAGTAATAAATCACATTCTGCACTCCCTCAGTTGAATTACAGACCTAAAGCAGTGTTTGGAGTAAGAGATGGCAAAAATATCAGTATCTATGCAAAGTAATAAAAAGAGAAAATAATAATGGACATTACAATATAGTACATCATGTGGCAAGGCTCTGTGGACTGCCTTGATATTTTCTCTACAGACAAATAAGTTTTGTACCTATTCTAAGTGGAGTTTCCCCGTGGCCAATTCAGCAGTAAAATCCCATCTAAAGTCTATGATTTTACAAATTTAAAACAGATCTGTCCTCAGGAAACATACACAGACCACACTGTCTATTAACCCAGGTGTACGAAAACTGCCTGTTCTGAGGGCTGTGAGAAGCCCTGAGACTTGCACAGTGGCAAAACACCTCTTAACAATCTGCAAGTTTATCATTTCCCCCCCGAAAAAAGAGAAAAATATGGCAGTAAGGTCCTTCCTCCCTCACTCTCAACTACAGCCCAGGTTTATCCACACACTGCAGACCTTCCAACAAGTGACAAATGTGCCCATGGTGGCACTTTGACCAAGTCCATAAAAATCACCTCCTAACACACTAATAGCAGTTAGGGGTGTGATTTTGGGTGACATTTTTATGTAAGATTTAATATAGAATGCAGTTCTAATTATGTTATGCCAATATCACTGACAGAAATAAGCTTTCACTTCCTTCATGGATGAAACCAACAGATACAGCAATTGTGAAAAGCATTGCTGCGCCAGTATAACTTCTGCATAAATTATAAGTTATGTAAGTTGCTGTTGGTATATCTGTAGCAGAAAAATGTCCTTATTTACTGCAGAGAACATTTTAGCACCTTGATTTGAGCCAATGTGAAGCTTTCCACAATGTCTCGCTCTTTTCAGCTCACCTGGCTGTCTCTTCTGCTCAAGACCAATGAGAAGTGAGTATGTTAAAGATAATAACAATAATACACAGAATGGCATGAGGAGAATTTTGGAAAAAAAAAATATTCTCTTATTCCTGAGAAAAAGTTGTAAATTTAAGTGAAGAAGCCGATGAGAAAGAAATATAGAATTTTTTTTCTGTAAAAAGCAATTCCAAATAAGTGACTTACGGTCAAATAACTAAGATTCAAGGGAATGAGAGTAAGTTTGCAAATAATAGGACAGATGCTGTTAAATCATCTCTAAATTGCAATTACGTATTTTACGTATACACTTACTTGCACACATAAAATTAGATTTACGTAGAGCTTAGAGGTGGCCCTGAATCACAGGGTTTAAATCTGGAGTCAGCCTATGTCTACACTCCCATAAAGCTGAGGGAAGCAGGGGATTGAACACAAGGATTTTTAGTCTCATTTCCTGTACAAAATCAAGTAGATGTGATTCTAGGAAACAGAATAAGTCATGTAAGAAAGCACAGGAAAAGTGTTTTCCCTTTAATTCACAGAAAAGTATAACCTAAGTACAGAGTGAAAAAAATCTCATCATTTGATAATGTGTCATGGAAAAATACAAGGTCTAAAGTAATGAGAGATTCACTGATTTGCAGTGTTAGCAGTACTAAAATAATTAAAAGACAGATCAAGGGGAAACAAAAGACAAAAAGATAAGAAGTTAAAAATGTCTTGGTTATTCTCTGAATATATGACATGTATCAGATTCACAGCTTTCTGGCAAATACTAATAATTTAGATTTAGTAAACATATTAGTAATCATCCTCTCAAAAACAGGAGATATGTATCTAAATTAAATTAATATAAATCAGCCCCTAGATGTCATTGTTGCAGCTGAAATATCACTTAATACAGAACTTTCCTAATTCTCTAGCAGAAATGGCTGTGTAAAGCAAAATAAACCATCTAAGTAATATAAATTGGACTCAGCTTTAATGCCTCACTGCCAAAGCACAAAGAGCTCTGAGGCTGTAACAAAAAGATCACTCTAAGTACACAACAGGGTTGTGAGTGAGGTTTGGGTTCTGGCAGCAGGGAAGTACAACCACCCCAAAGGACACTGCAACCTAAACCTTGTGGCATAAAACATCCCACCCCTTTCCCAAGGGAAGATTCTTTATAACTCCCATCAATGCTGGCCTCAACACTAAAAACATTATTTCATATACTTAACACAACTCTGATTCTATCTGGAACAGCTGTACATGTTCTCTCTACATATACAAAAACTTGGGGCTTAAAATACTCATTTTTAATCTTGCAAAGTTCTGCTTTCTACCATATCTTGTAGCAATGAGCTCCAGAGTTTAATTACACTTACGTAAGAAAAAAAGAAATTCAAAACTTCCTGTACCTGTTTTGAAAGTGCAACCATTACTCAACTTCACTGAATAACTAATTAATCTAATGGTAGGAGAAGCATATTTAAAGTGCAATTTATTTCCTTTATACTATTTATTATCCATATATGTCTATCATGTTCTGTTGCACTGTCTAAATGAAGAGACAGTGCTCATTCTTGCCTGCATAATTTCTCAGTACTCCTAACCATTCCCAATCCACCGGCAGTATTTTCTCTCACAATACAATGCAGTTCAATTTCAGAAATGAATAACACAATATCATTTTTCCTAATCTGTGTTCTTACCACGCTTCTCTCACTCTCTGCATTTTCCTAGATCATGCATCACATTTGCAAACCTCTGTATTTAGAGGGTCAAAATGCTCCCTAAGGCTCTATTTCACAGTAAGGGTTCCCACGATGCCAGCCTGATAAATCAAAGTAGCCAATACTGGTACACCTAAGTAAATATGAGCAAATTCCTCCACCATTTTCTGAGGAACAAAACATTTCATTTTTTACCCAGAAACAGGACAGCTATGAGCAGATACAGACAATATGAAACACATTCTGTCACACAAAAAGAATTAAAAAAACTAAATCCAGGCTTCTGTGTTGTAGTTAGTCTATAAAGATAGCAGAAAAATCCCTACTTGCCAGTAGTGTTGCAATGCTACTGCAAATTTCACCTTTTTTAGTGGATCTACCTCACAATAAAGATCAACTCCAGGCTACCAAGACCTGAAACTTAGGCGAAATATTAAATTAAAATTCTCCTTCTTCTCATGCCACTCCAAGTGCTCATGCAGCACTCATGGCACTGGCTCACCCAGGAAGGGATGCAGCAGCCAAAGCCTCCCTTCCAACCAGGGCTCCACGCAAGGTTCACTTCTGTTGTACACAGAGCTACAAACCCGTTTATTTAACGTCCACTCAATAAAGTCAGGGACTCCAGTTACATAATGCATTACAATAATGTGAAAATTATAAAGCTTTTGGAATGGTTAGGGAACTGCCAGGCACAAAAATGCAGAAAACTCATGGGCTAAGTTGGATTTTTCATTGACAGCTATATAACTCATTGCTGGTACAAGTCATTAATGAAAACAAGCCTAATTGTTAATTTGATGAATGAAAAGAGTTTGAGACTGAGGCCACAGAGAATAAACAGGCACCATGTAGGAAAGCTACTATATGTAGATTTCTGTTATTTTAAAAGTGTACACAAAAACCTGGGCACATTTTGCATGTTTTTACTTCAAGACTGAATCCTGGCTGATGTAGTTTGAAATCCACCTGGTGTTTCTAGACTATGCGTTACTCTTTTAAATTAAGCTTATAATGTTTACCATGAAACTCATGCCACTGACATTCCTTACATATTTACAGTACTTAGGAAGCAACTTTGTATAAACTTTTACAAAAACATCAACATTCTGAACATATTATACTCAATAGAAGAGTCTCATCTCCACTGCTCAGGGAGAGGTGCCTTATCCAGATTTCATTCGGTTTCATGTCTCCTTCAACTTGAAAGCAATGAAAATGAAAAACAGGAAAATAACTTTGTGAATTAAGAAGCCTTTCAGATTAATGTAAAAGCGTAAAATCTAAATCTGTCTTTTTGTACAATCATACCTGCACAGAGAATGAAATCTTTAACTTAGTCCAGGTTTAATTACAACAGAGAAGAGTAACAGAGTGTATGGAGAGGATTACTCATTATCATCCCAGTATTTTTAATCCAGACCTATCAGATCCTAGCATATTTTGATTGGAAAAAGGAGGGTGAGAGTTCTGCATCTACAAGAGCAATTCAATTCAGGTAACTGATTAATTAAACCATAACATATACAGACGTGGAAACAAAGCTTTTAAAGGAACAGGGTCCATGAAAAATAATCACTCTTCTATGAAAAGGCTCTGCTTAATACGGCAGAAAAAGCTGAAACAAGTTGCCATTATTATTACTACTACCTTTGACACTGTGAATACTACACACCTTAAATTTTTACTTTTTCTTTTAATTAAATGCATGTAATAGGTGCTAAGAAGTTAGTTTGTATCCTTGTACTATCCCAACAGCAATCTATTTTTTGAAAAAGTTTTATCAAAGTCTTACGAAGTTTATCTTACCAAGTCAGAGATTTTAGAATAGGACTTGAATTGTCTTAAAACTTCACATAAACAGAGCTTCATAATTCAAGGAGTCAAAGGAAAAAAAAGTAAAATTAGAGATACCTTTTGAAAGAATGGTCAAATCCATCTCTTGAATAATATATGATTCGACAATATTTTTAAAAGATCATATATTTCAAAAAGCCCATATATCTATGAAACAATACACAATCATTAACAAATCTCTCAGCTTTGGGAGGAAGCGACCTCGCAAAAAGTTCCTACAATTTTACCAGATCCCTCCAAATCCAAATCTCCACATCAATACACTTCAACCCCCTTTCTGGAAATGAAGATTGGATTTGACTTGCCATCACCCAGCCACTTTTGAAGCTCATTATTCCCCTGACCTTTAAGTCTATATGAAATATCTCACAAATTCACTGCATGTAACATCCCCTGTGCGCAGCTCCCAAGGCTGCCCCGGACACGCAGTGTGTTTAAAACTCTGGATTTCTGCCCCGTGTCCCCCCGGCCCCGTGTCACACTCACACGCACACACACACACAGACACACACACACATACACAGACAGACACGCACACACACAGAGACACACAGACACACACTCCTATCCCGTGTCCCCCCGGCCCTGTGTCACACACACAGACACACAGACACACAGACACACAGACACAGACAGACAGACACACACAGAGAGACACACACTCCTGTCCCGCGTCCCCCCGGCCCCGTGTCACTCACTCACACACACACACACACG
>VZTG01010315.1:245598-269293 GCA_013397845.1 Melanocharis versteri
GGCCGCGCGGGGCGGGAGCGCGGCTCGGGCCGTCCCGCGGCACCGGGTTCGGCCCGGGCAGCTTCCCTGCCCTCGGGAGCCGCGATACCATCACACCGCCCTCCCCGAGCCAGCCTGTGCAAAGCGTGCCCGGCTTTTCGTGCCCCGGAGGCGTTCCGCCCTGCCTCGCCGCGCTGGCCCGGCGGGTGTCGGACGCGGCTGGAATGGGCAGCTCGGAGGCGTTTTCCTCGGGGCTGCACCTTCTCCTCCGGGTCCTTTTGGCATCCCCAGGCACTATATTTTAATTCCTCTGTAGGTCGTTTGGACAGCGCTCTCGGGCACGTGTGACTCTTGGGGATGGTCCTGTGCAGGGACAGGGGCTGGACTCGATGATCCTTGTGGGTCCCTTCCAACTTATTCTGTGATAATTTGTGTACAATTCTTATTATCCCTCTAAAAACCAAACTCTGCAACAGTAAGCATTAAACTCTAACCAAAGAGTGGCATAACACGTGTATACCATAGGTATGCATCTGATAACGGGGATCAACCCCAAGCATCCCAAATACACGTGGAGTTACTCCCTCTATTTGCATTTTTGACCTAGCAACAGTATATGGCAGCATATTTCTTTTATGATCTTTTGTCAAGGATTTTGCCTCTTAGTTTTTATGTTGCTTTCAGGTGTTTTCAGGTAGGGAAAATATTTGCCTGTTTTGCATTACTTAGAAAGTTGTAAAAGTACCAAGAGTAATCTAAGGTGGCATCAATTTTCCTCAACTAATTTTCAAATCGAAAATATTTCAAGTAGACGTTACTGCTTTGAGCATTTCATTAAATCTGCTTTCAGGGGAAAAAGCAGGTTTGTTCACTTTTCATAATGGTTTCTAAACATGTTACAGACAGTATGAAACAAACAGCAAAGTGTTCTTATGTAACTGAATTAGGGTGGTTTTCAAATAATAGTTTTCAACTTGGAAGTATTTAACATGAGGAGCAGATGATACCAAAATATTAACATTGCTTATATTGATAGCTCTGATGATAACCTGAATTGTAAGCTGAATGGCAGATGAAGGTAATTTGAGTAGTTCTGCCCAGAATTTTTCTGTGGTGGGAAAGGGGTACCACAGAATCTGCTATCATGTGTCTGTGCATTATAATGCTGTACGCTAAATCCATAAATAGAAATGAGTGGATTTCCTGGGTTTTTAGGACCAGTTCTGGAAATTCTTTTTTGGCCTCTGTATCTTTCTTGCAAAAAAAAAAAAATCCACATGAATTAACTTGGCATAATTTTTCATGGATGACTGGTAAATATCCTTCATGTCTTTATGTTCTCAGTTTTATACAGAGTATATAAATACTTTGTGTAAATATATGTGTGTGTATGTAGTGGCACTCGAATAGGTTATTTCTAGGCACATTTTCAGAAGTAAATTTAACTGTAAGACCTTTTGTCCAGCTTCTTCACCCCCCACTCCACAGCTCTGCCCACATCACAAGGTATGTTTTCATGTAAATTTTTGTATATTGGCTTCTAATTTGACCTCCAGCATTACCACATTACTGCCTGTGGGTTATGGTTTGATATTTTTAGAGGGGTAATTGGAAATAGTAACTGCCTGTAGCTTTCCCTCAAAACAGAAAAAAATTGCTCTTTATAACTTTAGTACCACTCGATTTTCCCTACAATTAAGAAATTGTAGAAACAGCTACAATTAGTAGGTTTTCTAGAAAATTTATAATGACATTTATAATGAGAAGTATGATTTGACATTTGAATGGTCTTTAAAATAGTCATAGTGAAATGACTAATGCAAGTAAATGCAAGAATTACTTTCTTCTAACATTTCAAGGAAAAAAATGTTTATTTTTGTAAATGCTATTGTTGCAAATTGCAATTTGCTTTAGGAGCATCAGTATCTCAAAGTACATTAGGAATTTTTTTTATATCATACTGTGCTTTTAAACATCAATATGCCAGTTACTGTCAGTTGGGATTTTAATGTTTAGCACTCAAATGTGTAGTGCTTGTAAAGAAAAAGAAAAAAGCTGTAACACTGCTCTTCAGCTTACACTTGAAAATACTGATCTTGCCCTTGTAAACTTGGAGGCAGCCTGTTGGAGGCTCTCTTGGAATTCTCTCCAGCTGTATTGAATAGCATCCACAGTATCCACTAAATGTCCCCAATATCTTTGGCTATTTCTATAGCAAATATGAAAATTTTTATTAGGTTAGTGGAATTAGGCTTCCATGTTTAGTAGAGAGAGAAGTGTAAATAGTACTGGGTTGTATTTTTATTATTGTGCAGTAAATCTTTATTTTTATAACCCGCTTTCTCCTAGGTATTATGGAAGAAGGAAGCAGCATTGCAGTATTGATGCCAAATATTGGGGAGCAGGAGGCTGTGCTGATTTCTGAAACAGTCATTGGCCCAACACTGCAGAGCAGCGAAGACCAGAGAAAATGTAAAACTGACCCCCTGATCCACGTTATCCAGAAGCTGAGCAAAATAGTTGAAAGTGAGAAGTCACAAAGATGCCTTTTGATAGGGAAGAAACGTTCCCATGCCGATGCTTCTGCACAGTCCTTGGACGCAGACGATCTTTGTGAAATCCCAGCTAAAGCAATCGAGCTCTCAGTGATTGCTACTAAAAAGACTGAAGGGTTACAAGCAGATTATTTTGTGACTGAATGTCTTCCACAAAGCAAAAAAAAGGTGACGTGCTACCAATGTGGTCTCTGTAAGTTTCTATCACCTTCGCTCTTAACTCTACAAGAACATATAAAACAACATGGGCAGAAAAATGAAGTGATATTAATGTGCTCAGAATGTCATTTTGCCTCCAAAAGCCAAGAAGAACTTGAATCCCACTTCCAAAATCACCACGAGAATGGTGGTAAAAACAGCATGCAGACAAAAGTGCAGCAGTGTGTCAATGTCACAAGTTCATTTCTGCAAGGGCCAGTGGAAGGAAGTGTCAAATCAGGGACTGATCAGACAGGAAATCTGGAATGTAAGGATACAACTCAGTCTGCTCCTGTGCCTGAAATGGGTCGGAGGAAATGGTACACCTACGAGCAGTATGGAATGTACAGGTGTTTAATTTGCAGGTACACCTGTGGTCAGCAGAGGATGTTGAAAACACACGCTTGGAAACATGCGGGGGAGGTTGATTGCTCCTACCCCATCTTTGAGGAAGAAAATGAAACCTCCAGCTTGTCAGAGACAGTCGTGACTCACACACCTCATAGTGTGGATACAGTTGTCCTTTCTTTGGAAAGCAATGAACTTGATATCCATAGTGAGCCTTCTCTTCAGCTTCAGATTTGCAATTCTGAGCAACTGTCATGTAAATCGCCCGTAGGAACAAATGTAAAAGAGGAAGAGATATTAAGTGAGTCTGTGGTGCATTCTCCTACTACAGAGGTTGTGGAGGAGACGGTATCAGATACAGAACCAGACAATTTGATAACTGACAGCCTGCTGTCATCAGCACAGAAAATTATCAGTTGTAGTCCAAATAAAAAGGGCCACGTTAATGTCATAGTAGAGCGTTTGCCAGGTGCTGAAGAAAATGTGTTACAAAAGCCATTCTTAATGACTGCTGACATTGAAACAGAAAAAAAATTGATCTCAGAGGAGTCCTCTGTTACCTGTGAAGAACCTGATGAAGTTTATCATTCAGATGCAATTCAAGAAGTAATAATAGAATGGAGTAACACTGAGAAGAAAGATAACGAATTAAGCGCTAATAAAAACGTAACAGCTGATGAAAATGTGCCTCCTGCACGAAGGAGGACAAATTCAGAGTCTTTACGACTGCACTCCTTAGCAGCAGAAGCTCTTGTTACAATGCCAATCAGAGCTGCAGAACTGACACGGTCCAGCCTCAGGGCCCTGACTGGAGAAGATGCTGTGGATGCAGGTGCAGGGCAGGGAGGAGCTGATGGCCCTTGCATGGCTCATTCTAAAGTGGTGTCCTCACTTCAGGATCCTTCAGAGGAGTTCAGTGGCTTAAACCAAAGTGAATGTGCAATAGTTGAGATAAAGAAAGACAGACCGGAGTTATCAGAAGCACCAATTAAAATGGGCATCAGTATGTCACTGCTCACTGTCATTGAGAAACTGAAGGAGAGGACAGACCAGAACGCTTCTGACGATGACATCCTGAAAGAACTACAGGACAACGCCCAGTGCCAAAATGCCGGCGATGCCGCCGTGGCCGGGAGCAGCCTGGTGGAGTTCATCCCCAGCGCCGAGCGGCCGTACCGCTGCCGGCTGTGCCACTACAGCAGCGGCAACAAGGGCTACATCAAGCAGCACCTGCGCGTGCACCGCCAGCGCCAGCCCTACCAGTGCCCCATCTGCGAGCACATCGCCGGCGACAGCAAGGACCTGGAGAGCCACATGATCAACCACTGCAAGGCACGCATGTACCAGTGCAAGCAGTGCGAGGAGTCCTTCCACTACAAGGTAAAGCTCTGCCCCGTGCCTGGCTGGAATAGCTAAATAACCTATTTTGCCACTTCTTTAATAACCGGTGATCCCTCTTGCTAACTTAATTCAGTCTGACATCCTGGCTCCATCGTAATTACCATTAGGGATTATTGCCAGCAGCATGTGCCGAATATACGGTTCAACTGTAATTATTCTGGTTTACCCACTGAAATAACCTTGCTTCCTCACATAACCTTTTTTCCTGAGAATTATCTTATGGACATAATAATACTGTCTTGTTTTTCTGCCCACATGTAGCAAGTGCAGGAGGAAATGGAAACATCAAAGAACTTAACAGCTGAAACTTTAAAAGAATGCTCAAACATGCCTTCCTGTTGTGAGTGCGGCAGTTGGGGGTAACATGAGACACATTGAAGCAGAAGTTTTTTTCTTTTTTCCACTGTCATGTTGCTCTGGATGTTCTGTAGAACTTAGATTTGAAAGATTACATAGCAAAGCAGAATAATACACTTCTGCCATTTTCCTAATTGCTATTTTAAGCATTAGTGAGTGAGTTCCTATGTACTCAGCTCAGGACTCAGGAATACAGAACAGATTGCATCATATCCAGCTGTACAGCTGAACCTCTTGGACGCAGTGGTCGTGCAAATTTTGCCATATTTAGTGTCATTTAGTCCTAGTTTGAAAAAAATATACAGGTAGAGTAGCAAAAGGCTCTCTCTTCTTTCTCCTCCCCAAGCAAGTAGAAACAGGACTGGTGTATTCTTAAGTCAGCAGGCAATACGAAAATTGAGTTAATTTTCACACAAGCCTCTAATCTAATACTGTTTTTGGAGTATAATAATTTTGGAGGAAGAACTGTGGCCACTTTTCCATGGGAATGGGGAAAAAAGGAAATGTATTTTTTGAATAAACACAAATCATAGAATCCTCTCAGTCTCTCTCATCAGTCCTTTATGTTACCAATTCACGATCTCTACTTTGTTTTGTTTGTAGTAAAATTACCTTAGGGATAATCTGTATATATGTTAACGTACATTTCATATCAGTTGTCATTAAAGCTTGAGTAACAATGTCACAGATGATTGCAATATTCCAAGTGATCACTGTATGCTCGTAGTGTATATTTAAACATTAGGAACTGTTTTTCAGAGCCAGCTGCGAAATCATGAAAGAGAGCAACACAGTCTTCCAGATATATACTCTACAGCTACAGCTAACAAACTAATAGTTTCCAGCGAAGCAGATGACAGAGAAGGTACTGGTTATATTTACACATGAAATTACAAAAAGTCACTCGTAACATGACTTGTTTGCTCTATTTGTGTAACTGGTTTTAAGATCTCTTGTGCTGAAATGTTTTCATGCGTGTTCATAACCTTAAATGTATGTTCTTTTCAGAGGGCAAAATTTACCATAGGCAGTCTTGAGGTGGTGTTTATTGTTAGGTAATATATCTTTAGCCCCAGGAATTCAGCCCTGCCTTTCTTCTTGCGAAAAAACAACTGATATGCAATTTTATTCTGGATTTTTAAGAAAAAAAGTCTTTTTTTTCCTTCCTTCAGCAGCTACAATATTTTCCAAATGACCTAAACAGAAGAAAGCCTGTTTTTTTAAAGTCACCATGGTAATGTAGTTTGCTGTCAGCATATGCATACAATGCCATCCCTTCTGAGTTTAGAAATTTCTGTTTAATTATGGTAATGTCCAAAATGAGTCATTTATTTTAGCCCTAGTGAGGCGAATGTAAGACATTCTAAATATGCAACCTGTATCTGTAATAGTTGCCAGGGTAACAGTAGGTGCATTTTCATAGAGACAGAGAATGGCTGGAGCTGGAAGGGACTTAAAAGCTCATCTCTTTCCAGGGCTGCCATGGGCAGGGACAGCTCCCACTAGGCCAGGTTGCTTAGAGCCTTGTGTTTGTTTAACTGTGTATCTGCTTCTAATTTAATAGTGTTTGTTTGCAAAACATAAACAGCAACAAAAGAACAAAACAAAAACCCAACAAACCCTTGATGCATTAAGGTAATCAAATAGGGGAAAAAATAACCAGATTCTGAAGTTTAGGAGAAAATGTGGCCTTAAAACCCCTTGTGTATCCTGGAGAGCCACTATTTATCATTGCAGTGTGAATGCATCCTCTTCTCTGGTGAGTTACAGCTACTGAAAATATTACCAGCATTTTTATTTTGAAGGCAACACTGTAATTATTAGTATTTTGCAATTTTAGAGCATTATGGATAAATACTTGTAATTAGATAGTCTCTGAACAACTGTGAGCTGAAGTATTTCCATTTTGTGTACAAAGCTGTTTTCTGTCCTAACTGTGCTCTCTCATTTGTTTAGACAGCAAAATGTGCGCTATAATAGTACTTAGGTTGCAGTGGAAATTTCTGGGTTCTGCTCTCTCCTCTACAGCTGCTCAGTGAGTGCAAAAGTTGTTGAAATAGATGCAATTTCTTGTGAGAAAAGGTGCTGACCAGCACGAGCCAGGGTGGATGAGCAATGCTTTGCCCAAAACAACTTAGTTCATGTCAGAACAGAATGAGTTCCTAACTTTGCCTTCTGCTCTTAGCTCACACTTCTTCCTTTCCTGGCTTTCAGTATACAAGTTAAAAGTTAATTACCTAATCAACCTCAGTACAATGACCCTTCCCAGCTCCTTTTTGCACTCATCAATGCAGAAGGCATTTAAATTCAGGAAATGGATCTGTAGTGCTCAGTACATCCCCAAGACCTAAGCCTGAGAGAGCCATCCAAAGCCAGGGGGAGACAGGGAAATGGCCAGGGAGGGAGACAGGGAGGGTCTGCTGGGAGTGGGAATGTTTCCTATTACATGGTGGGGGTTTCAGAAGCAACAGCATAAATGTTTTAATGGAAGTGATAGGGAATAAAACATTTTTAGTTCAGCAGGTCACAAACATCTACAAATACATCTTGGACTGCTAGTTCTGACAGTGTTTTGTTTGCTGTAAACTGCGTTCTTAAAGATGTCGTGATACAGGAATACCTTGCAATGCCTGAAACATGTCAGGTTTGGGGAAATACTGTACTTTTCTAGCTAAAGTCCTGGTAATGTGACTGCTAATGTGAAAATCAAAGAGTCCTATCTGCTTTTAAAATTAGTATGTTTAATGAGGTTGTTTTGCAATTTATATCCTGATTTTGTAATTTAACCTCCATGAAAGGGAAGCCCCTGTTCAAGAAATCTGCCTGCTTTAAATTAATTTAGACATGTTTTTATAAATATTTTTTTTGTTGTTTTCTTACACAAGTGTTCCAGCCATGCACTTTAATTGATTGTTTACCCCACATGAAATTTGGTAATGTGAGTTGAATGAAAACAGTTCTCCTTTTAAACTTTTATTAACTCATACTGTGGAATGCTTAAATTATTTCACAACCAATTTATAATCAAATTGCAGCACCACTGCAGTACAGCAATCTCTTGTCAAACAGATGTCATCCCTATAAAGCAGCACAAAACAAAGAAGTTTATGGCATAGCATCTGTTTATGTGAAAGATGCCTGAGCTGGAACAGTTTCATTTCTTGTTTATGAAATAGTTAGTCCTAAAAGTCTCTTTATTCATCATGGTTGTACAATAAATTAAAAGGAGCGTTATGACACTGGATATGATCGGATTGTAAATGTCTAATAATGAAGGAATAGGGTAATAAGCAGCATTACAGGAGCACCTGTTACTGCTGCTACAACAAAGATCTGTCATTTCCATCTTCGCTTGTAGGAGACCTGATATTCTCCATCCAGAAAGCAAAACAGGCCCCAAACCCACAAGAAATAAGCCAGTGGAGGGGGTGAGGGACATGAGTGCTGTTTTGTAACAGCAAGAGACTATGTGATGTATTCTAATTTATGTGCATTTTGTGGAAGGAATAAATATAAAGTAGTGATTGGTATAAATAATTGCTCCTAAGTGTGTGCTGCTGGGTGTGAGCCTCTTAGAACTATGCTGTAGCTAATATGTTTGCATAATGCTTTCAAAATCTCATTAGAAACTGTTGGTTTTAAGCTGCCTGCCCACTGAAATACCAAATTCATAACAGAAAATACATTTGGAAGTAGTTTATTCTAAAGCTGCAGAATTTAAGATGGAAAACCCCTTCAAGCAGAGCACAGCCCCTGCTTTCCCATGGATCTGCAGCCCAGTGAGTGTCCTTGATCCACTTGAGGTCTCCTACACAATTCCAAAGTCTTCAAGTAAACAATTAGGATTATTTTGATAATTTTGACATTAAAGGAAAAACAAAACTAATAAATTTTACTCTATGAGCATATTGTAGGGAAACATTCCAATATATTTTGCTTTAAGGTTGACTTGCAAAGAGTGCCTTGTATATTACTTCCATATTATTTCTTATAAGAATGCTAAAGAGTGAGCACTGTGTCATGTTTTAAAATGAAATATAGGAAATATATTTTCGGTTATCGTGGTACACACAGAAATATTCCTATTTTATTTCAGACTGCCTTTGCATTCAGACTGCTATTTTATTTTATATGATATAGTATATATTCTTCACAATAACCCTCTGGGGTTATCAGCATTACCTAATTACTTTGCATCTTGAACCAAAGGTGCTAAATTTTGGAGTGAAAGTTTAATTAGTTGTAATTTTCCCTTACTGTTGAAGTTAGCTGTATGACTGTATCCATCAGAATAATATATCTAGAACCCTTTTTGGCATAATTCAGTGCCTGCCTGTGGGAAAAGAAATGTCTCCTTAAAAGAGTTTTACCATCATGACTCTTAATTGTTTTGATAATGAGAAAATTCAGCCTAAAAAAAATGTGCATGAGGTGCAGTATGATAGGCTGGAATGGGAAAATTACCTGCATAAAAAATGCCATCCCTCTTCCCAAATGTTAATATCTTAACCCAAATCAGTCCCATTATTCAGTGAAGGAGCAGAAACAGGGCTGTTAAAGTGAGCACACTTATATCTCAAAGATATTCCAACTGTGCACTTGTGGGCACACATTTTCCTGTGTTTAAGGAGTCATTAGCCTTTGTCTCTGCAACCATTAATTTTTCAAGAGTCTTTTTCAGTCTGAAAGGAAAAAATTACTTTTGTTACAATTGCTTTTTAGTAATTTGGAGAAGTTCCAAATTATTTATTAAGACATCTGGTCAATATCTATTTTTTTATCCTCTCATATCTTTCAGAAAGTGTGAGTGTGTGCTGGATGATAAAGAGGATTTAGAGGCTTTGGGAGGTCTTTTGCTTTTCTTTTCTGTGTTTGCCAGTTTGAAACTCATCCATTCTCAATCCCCATCTTTTCCTTTGATTTGATGCATTCTGCAAAGCAGTCAAACTGCTGGGTTCAGCAGTTCCACATTTTATGACCTTTTGCTGTAACACAGGATTTTATCCAACTGCAGGGAGAAGGGAAGTGTCCACATAGAGAAAAAGAATGTGTTTTCCTAAAATTTGAATAATTCCAGTAAATGGCAGGGCAAATGCAGAACAGCATGGCAAAATAAACCATACCTTTATTATCTCTATGCCCATTGCCTGTTTAATACTTTAAAAGTATTAAATATTTATCGACATTCAAAACTATTACTTTAAAATGTTAATTTGTGTTTCACAATTCAGTGGTGATGAAATTATAATCTGAGAATTCCTTACAATGTTGAGTGCAGCTCTCTAAAATAATGGATTTTGTTTCACTAGGAAGCAAGTCTTCAGTTCAGAAGCTGTTCAGGTGTGATGTCTGTGACTACACAAGCACAACCTACGTCGGGGTCCGGAATCACCGCCGGATTCACAGCTCGGATAAGCCATACAGGTGAGTGGGTTACTGATCTGCTCATGCAGCTGGGAAAGGTGGTGGTAAAGAACTGCAATTACGTTATTTTACTGCAAATTTGAAGGAGCCACACTTGCTCCTTTGGTTGACTCAAACTATGTAATTAAGATTTGCTAATTTTTCTGGAATGCATCTTTTGCTGTAGCAGTCTGCTGCTTGTTTTCAGTTTGGAGCATTCACATGTGGAGAGGAAAGTAATTATGTTACAATATTGGACTTCGGCCAACAGCAATAATATATTTCTCAAAATCCTTGCACGCCTAAGTTCATTTTGGACTTGCTTTATTGCAAAATGTTCTCCATTGTCATATTACTGCTTTACACATCGGCTGCTACAGAGTGTGGCAAAATTCTGCCCTTGTTTTGTCACCAATTGCCTCATCTTTTTCATTGGTTTCTAACAATAGTAACATATTCACTTAGGATCATATTTTATAAGTTTCTACAAGAATATCATATGGATTTATAGAGAAACTTGGGTATCTAAAATCCCATGTAATACTACAGCTGAGGTACCCAGCAAAAAAGTAGATCCTGCATTTTCCTATTGGTTGCTGCATAAATTCCTGCAAATGCAGTCTGTGCTCATTCAGTGTGGATCTCTGTCCCTCTCTAGTGGCTAGAAAATAGATCTGAGTCAATAGAGTTTCTGAGCTGATACATTTCTATCTTTAATATAAATTCTGGAAACTCAGCACCTTAAAATGCTGAGCTAAGCTGGGGACTTTCTCTTTTGGATAAAAAAACCTAGAAGACATGCTGTATTTTGATTTGTGCATTATAATGATATCCCATAACACCAGCAAAAATTCACAAGATGTTTACTCAGAGAGCAAGTGCGGAATACAAATAGATTGTTTTTCTCCTCAGAACCGTCACTATTACCATTATTTATTACTTGGTGAGGTTGGAGCGGCAGATACTGGAGAGTGTCTTGTACGTGGTAGTTTTCAAATTGATGTTAGCAGCCTGTTTTGATTTAGGAGCCCTTGGAAATTTTCCATTGGTCATACAGACTGCTGCATACTAAATACAAACCTACCCATCTGCCTTGCTCCTCTTATTATTTTTTCATAACCCCCTTAGACAAATCTGAAAACCTGGCAGGATGCTTAACCCACAGTCTGAAAGCTGTAACGATCCAGTATTTATGGTATTTCTCCTTCTGAAACATGAATTCCTCAAGTCTTCCGTAGTATCAAATAGCAACCTACTATATTGCTGCCATTTTGAGAGCTGTAAACAGTTTATTATTTGTTTGACAAAACTTGCTAGAAACTAAGCTGTACAGCCCTAAATTATATGTTTTTGTAGATATGAAACCTTCTGGATTTTAATACTGCACAATTAAATCCTTTCAAAAATATAGTGAGTATTCTCAGGCTAAGTATTTTGCAGTCTCAAACTGTTTCACATTATAGATCAGACTTTATAACTGGACATTTTACCATTTCAAAAAAGAAAACTCCTAAAGTTCAAACAAACACATAAGAATTTTAGCTGAGCTTGATGGTTTCTGTTTTAGTATTGTAGATACAAGTTGGTTGTGTGGTAGTATATTGATATTTATGAATAACATGGAATTTGTGTAATACTTTGGGATCTAAATTTAGATCCAGACTGCTTTATGTATTGGTTTTATACAAAGACATTGTGACAGAAGTAAAAAAAAGAAAAAAAAAATTGAATGGCATGATGTGACATGCTTAGGGCACTTAAATCTGAATATGTTGATCTTGTCACTGACTTCTTTTTTGCAATAAAGCCCTGAAACTTAGATGTTTTATTACTTTTTTGGCTTTTACAATGTCATGAGAACATTGCTGTTGCATTAAGTAGAGCACATATTCTTGAGCAGCAAAGCTTTTGTCTAAATCCACTCCATCCCCTGCAGCTCTTATGGTCACTGTGTGCCTTTGGAAGGGCTGCACCCAGCCTGCATCCTCACCTCCCTTGTACTCAGTGATGCTTATCCACAGCAGGAGAGGGGCACGAGAGAGATTTCAGGAAGAAACATCATCTGTGTGCCTAGGGATGCTTGCTGAAAGGTGGAGGCTTTTTTGGGCTGCAGAAGATTCTCACTGCCCAGCAACTGCAGGTCAATCATTGCTCAGACTTCTGTAAATATTGTTAGTCTTAAGCTGTAGTCTTTTTTGGGTTTGGAACAGTGTCAGCAGTGAATTGTCAGATTAGTTCACTTGTTGTTGTCTCTTCAGATGTCGCGTGTGTGACTTCGCCACCACAAATATGAATAGCTTGAAGTGCCACATGAGGCGGCACCCCCAGGAGCATCAGGCAGTGCAGCTCTTGGAACAGTACAAGTATGTAATGGGGCTCATGTGGCAAAAAGCTCTGACAGCGGGGATTTTGTTCCATTAAAGCAGTGTTCAGATTCTATTACCTTCCCTCCTAGAGTCATTCTTTGTTCCAGAGAGTTGTTTGGGGATGTTTGGGTTTTTTGAGAGATTTGCCGTGGCATTCCCAGGTGATGCTTCTGCTGGCTGATTAAACGTGTCCATGACTTCCCTCTGGGACAGCTTTTGCTTTCCAGAATGTGGTGGTTGCACACAAACTGCCTATTGCAAGTAGTTTCTGGGCCGTGTTAATTACCTAAGCATGCCTGGAATTGTTTAGGAGATTGTATGTGCCAAAACCATGCCGTGGCACTTCTAACATTTAGCATTATAGACGGGTAAATTCCAGTATCCAGGAATGTTCCCTGGCTTCTGTTTAATATTCCAGTCTAGGCACAGTCTTTGCATGTACATGTCAGTTGGAATCCAGGTTGGCATCACCTAGTTAAGATTTAGTATGAATAGCCATTAAGTGATGAGTGTCCCTTATAGTCTGTCCATAGATGTGGGCGGTTTATATATATATGAGAAAGTTGGCACAAGTATGTGTAATTGTCTGCTACTAATTTGCAACAAAAAATAGAAGCTGGGAAGGGAAAGGAAGGAAAATCGGGAATTTTCTGAGTATTTCTTGGTGGAAGATTTTAAAGGCAGTATGAAGAATCCAAATAAAGCACACTCACATAAAGGTTTCTTCTCAAGAAAAGCTGCTTCTACAACTTAAAAGTACTTCCACTGCATTTTTCCCCAAAATGTTCCTAGAAGCATTAAGTTCTATTTGCTCACCTGTCATACTTCCCACAGTATTGCTGAGTGCTCTTGGTATTACCAGGGATTACTGAAAACCTCCACACTTTGGTCCCTGATCCCCAAGGAATTAGTCTATCCAAAGCTGCAAGATAATTGTTTCCTCAGTATATCAATGTAGAATACACCTGAACAGTGAAGTTTAAGAATTCAGCACAAGTCAAGCAGGAGGGCAGGTCATGCTATGGAATCTAAAGGCTTCTAACTACAAAACTCCATGGTAACTAATTTTGTTTCTCTGAGAACGTGTTGCATATACTGTAAGTATATGATCATTAACTGTAGTGCAGCATGCTAAAAGCTGTTGGAGTTTCTGTGTCTGATTTGAACTGTATGCTAAAATAGTCAATAGTACTTGGCTCATGAGATGCTGTTCTCAGAAAAGTAAATTTTATTAGTAAATCACCTGAGTAAATAATTGAGCTTCAAAAAATGAGAGTATTTAAAAGGGGCTAAAAATGGACACTGGGCTGCAGCTTCACTGACTGTGTTCCTAAACCACTGACCAAGCTGTGTTAGTGGCACAGAAAATCATATGTATGGTAAGAATAGTGGGTACATTAAATAGAATTAAGATTATTTCTTGGTCCTCGTGTTTTACAAAACCAAATTATTTTGACCTGATTTTATCTATAAATTAACTATAAGGTCTGCCTTTTATCTAATGATTTATTTTGTAACAGCCTTATTAGAGATACTGAGATTCCCAATCTGAGAATGCACCTACCTACCTTTGAAAGCATCCATTCTCTTTGTAAGGCTCCAAATTAGAAGGAAAAGAGACAAACAGGATCCTACATTCCAAATCAAGCAGTAAAGTGAGCTAGGACATGCCTGTTGTCCTCCAGCAGGACAGAATTATCTTGCTCCATAAGCAAGGTAATGTACCATGATTTCACCAAACTTGGGGGATTTTTGCTGTTCTCTGCAATCTTCTGCTGAGCAGAAATAGTTTCCTGTGTGTGATTATTTGCAGGGCATTTAAGGACTATACCCTACTGTCATTAAGAAAAGTCATAAAACCTTACTGAATTGTAGTGTATTATGTGGTTTTGTGTAGCCCTTCCTGTGTTTCCAGGTTATATTTCTGAAAAGGTCCTAACAATTTACAAAAACTGACTTGCATTATGGTAATTTAAGACTCATCATAGTAACATACTGGGATCACATTGCTTGAGCAGAGATGCATTCCTAGTTATAATTTATTAGAACAAGGTCACTTTCAATTGATTCATCTTTTCCATGGGATTTGGGGAACTGAAGCCTTCCAAAGTAGCAGGCAGCTGAGCAAAGTAGCTTTTTTTGTCCAAAAGACAAAAAGACAGATCCTGCTCTGAATTGATGTCATGCAGTATCACTCATCTCCTTCATGCTGAGGTGACTAATTTATCATCTTAGAAAACACATAAAACATCCTCCTCTGATGTATATTCGTGCATGAAAAGGGCTATACGGGATTTGATCAGTCTTGGGTTATTTCTGTCCATAAATATACACTACATCTCCCTGTAAATAGGATTTACTCTTCAAGGTTTTGTTCTTTACTGCATAAGATGGTGTTTTACAGGGAAACAGAAAATTTAGTCTTGTGGTACCCGAGCTGATGGAAAACTCTAACGGGGAAAATGATCCCCTGTCTCAGTCTTGATCTGTGAATATATTCAGAATCTGACCTGTCCTCAGCAACCTGCTGATCCTCCTTGAGGGGCTGGATTGGACTCGGGCACCTCAAGAGGTCCCTTGCAACTTCAACAACTCTGTGATCCTTAATAAACTAATACCTGCTACACCAGGAAAGACTTGATTAGTTCAACTGACATAATTTGTGCTAATTACACAGCTCCTGCTTGGTTCAGAGCAATGACAGAGAGAGGTCACTACCTCCCTGCCAGATGTTTCTGCACTCAGAAGAAATACTGCATTTCTGCAGTGTTTAAACAGTTTTATCAGGCCAAACAGATAAGATTTTAATTCAGGTGTTTAGGAAATCAAAAAATTTAGATTAAAAGGTTCTCAGACCCTAAAAATAGTCTTACATTTCAGGATGAAACTTTGCAAACTAACATGACCCAGTTATGAAACTGAAAAGGGGGACCAGGAAGAAGGTTCACATGGATGTCTCTGCTTACTCATCCTTTTGGAAGAACTAAACCATTACTAAACTAATAAAATTTAACTTTAAATGTTTCTATTTTCCTTCTCCATTTTTCCCCCCCAGATGTTCTCTCTGTGGATATGTATGTAGCCATCCTCCATCCCTGAAGTCCCACATGTGGAAACATGCAAGTGACCAAAATTATAACTATGAACAAGTGAACAAGGCTATTAATGATGCAATTTCACAAAGCAGTAGGTATGTCTGATTTACTGTCAAGCCCTATTATCTTTCAAAAGACCCAACCCTGATCCAAAATAAAGTTCCTATCAAAAAGTAACAGCTTTATATTTTAATATTTGTTTTTTTATTATTATTTCAGGTTTCAAGGACAGCTCACTGACAAAACCTTATTAGAAGGCACAGATGAAAGTACAGTACCTATACTAGGAAGTTCAGACAACTTAGTGTCTTTTACAGAGTCAATTAACCAGACTACAAATGAAATTTCAGGTTCTGATGAAAATGAAAAGCCTACCTTGATGAATACCTCATGCAGTTTAGAAAAGAACTCCACTCTACCCCATCTTGGCACAGAATACTGTGTTCTTCTCTTCTGCTGCTGCATTTGTGGTTTTGAGTCTACCAACAAAGAAAATCTGCTGGATCATATGAAAGAACATGAGGGTGAAATCATAAACATCATTCTAAACAAGGACCACAGCACGGCTCAGAATACAAACTAGGTGAAGCAGTAAGTTAAGAGAGGATTTCCTAGAGTGAATATTTTCTTTCTTTGCTAATTTTTGCCTGAGAAACTTGCTAAAGAAAAGAATTGCAAGCAAAACTTGATTACCCATCCTGAGTTCTTGTTTCAGTAGGAGTACAGTGTTTTTAACCAGGAACCGATGAATCATTTAAGAGATAAATATAAGGTGTGGAGAATAGAACGATCCATTTTAACCTGTTACTTCTTTATATGGTGCCAAGAATGTAGGATTGTTGTTTTTTTTCCTTTTCCTGTCAGGTACTAGTCAGTATTAATGCATTAGCACAGTACTTTAAAACCCAAAGGTGTGAAAGCTTTGAATCACTTGAAAAGCTTTTTTTCTTCCTCCCTCTTTGTTGTTTTCCAAGTAATTCAGCAAAGAACCTTTTTACCCTCTTTTATGAAAGATGATCGGGCAACAGATCAGATAAAAATGTTACAATATGATCTGGAAAACCCCCCTGCCCGGCTTCTGGAAGGTGGGGAGAGGGGAAGTGGGCCAGGGCATGTGTCTGTTGCATGCACACACACGAGTTCCATTTTTCCCAGTCTATTTTTAAGGCCTTACAAACTCCCAAGTCATTTTTCAACAAAGACTGCCATCCTTTCCATTGATTTAGAGCAGCAGGAGGGGAAGGGCCTAGAAGCATTTTGTTAATAACTACTTGTTTGGATCCTAACTACAAAACTGCTATCTTTTCAACTCATAGTGTGTAACAGATTATTTTTATAATAATATACAACAAACCTGTTGTTTCTTCATGGTTTTCTTGACACATTCAGCAGAATTATTTAAAAAAAGAAAAGCTTATAATGTCACTTTCCATTTGTGGTGATTACTTTGCAGTATGGATGAGCAATGTTTTTAATGAGAACAAGATATTAACAGTAATTGCCACAAAGTGATGTAGATTAAATCTATGTAGATTCCAAAAGATGTAGGTGAGCACAAATTGGGATTTTCAGAAACGCCTACATGCTTTGGCAATCTTTGAAATGCCACTGGCTGGTCAAATTTCCCACTTGTCTGTCAGAGCTGTAACTGTAGAAACAATGAGCTGAAAGATAATCTTCCTGTAGAAAATCGTATTTAAAAAAAGAAATGGCAAACAATAGCTTGAGCCAAAACTGTATCCAGTCACTCACTGAACAAATTTTACTAGCGCCTATAGTACAGATTGATAAAGGGAATTAGAGATTACTTTGTTGTCTAAGAAACACAGAGATATCTCACCCTTTTAAAACCTTCAGCTTCTAAAATTACAGTGTGGGGGGCTTTTTGTTTGTTGTTTTTACAGTTACAGCAGCTGGCAGTAGAAGATACTCATCTGTGTATTATTATACTGGCTAGTTACCTGGCAACTTTGTTGAGGTTACTGATTAAGTTGGCTATTTAATTTTTTGAAAGATTGATCAAGTGTAGAAGCACTTCCAAAGAAGCCCTTTAGCAGCCAGATTTAAACTTCCTAGTTCAGGCATGTATTCCTGCTTTTACTGAATGGCAGATGCACAGCAGCTTGCCTAGTGCTGACACGGGCATGCAGTGACCTGATTTTTAGCAGCTCAGTGCTTACAAAGTTCCTTACTCGTAGGAAAACAGTGGTTTCTGGTTCCTTTATTTACACCCTTCTGGCAGCAGAAATCAGCTGCAGCTGTAAATGTGAGAGGCTGGCACATGGAGTGTCTGTATTGTGCTAGCACTGCCTGCAAGTGGCAACCAGGAAAAGAAAACAGTAACAGAAGTCACAGCTTCATGAAGCAGCACAAAATGTAAAGGCCAGGGTAAAAGCACTAAGACTTCAAGTACATTTGATATTTGTTTTCAAGAGGTTTCCTCAATTTGACTTCTTCTTTCAGGTTAAATAGGTATTATTTTGTTTATAAATTAGGTAGCAGAGAGTACACATTTGACTTGAAGAATTGGTCAGGATATAAGGTCAAAGCATTTTTGTGTTGAATTTTTGAGATACTTTACATGCATACGTGAAGTTAGTTATACGTTATTTTCAATTAATAGTTATTTTTCATATTCCTACAGATGGATTTTACATTTGAAAAACACATTATTTATTTACATGATCCCAAATTCCAGTGGAGATAATGAACTTTTAATGGGATATTTATACTGTCTTACTGACACTGCTATTTTACCTTCAGTATAGAGTTAATGTGAAAATACTACATCATCTGGAATATATCCCAACTTTCTCACTCAGAAATCCCATTTGTTGGAAAAATTAAAGGACAGTGAGGTCCCTAGTAATGCTAAACTACCAGTCAGTATTCACAGAAACAATATTTACCACGCTGTTACTTTTGTGTAATTATGTTAAAGTTGCTCAGCTAGCGAAAGGTAAAAAATGAAAAACTTGCATTCATAAGCTAAGAAGGAGATGGCAGTGAGCCAAGACTTAAACAGCCAGTAGTCTTGAATCAAAAGGAGCAGCTCTGGTGTGTGTGGAAGCCACACCTGCAGCACTGTGTGCAGTGCAGCAGGAATCAGTGGCACGGGATTCCTAAGCAGGATGTGTCTGCTCACAGTTGTTCTTTGCCATCTCGTCACTTTGTTCTTTTTGACCATGTGTTCCTGTGAAACAGAAAGCTACTTGCCTCTAAAAACCATTATCAGTCCTGACAAATGCCAACAAAGAATTCTTTCCCATATGCACAGAGATTTATTTTAACTTTTTTTAGCTGTCTCCATGCTGCTTGCAATTAGTTACCCACTCACAGTTCCCAGGGACTTTGTCAGAAGTCCTGCATGTGAAATAATTATAGACTTAGTGTTTCTGAAAGCAAATTGTTTCTCAGGTTATCTGCTTTCGAAAGTGTATGGCTGGCTTGGTTGCATGTTTTGTAAGGGGTTTTAAGCACATTTCAAAGTCACTAACACTGCAAATTTCTTTAAGCTTTTAAACTATTTTTGTCTCTTCAGTCACAGCACTACCAGGTGATCAGCTATTCACGTGCTGTTTCTTTAAATTAGATTTTATTTTGTGATACAAACTGTAACTGGCAGCTTTCTTTGCAATGCCTGTACTTCCACTAAAGAGCAAACTTCATTCTTACTTGGCTGTGATGAAAAATGGGTGCATATTTCATCTTCTCGATTTATGCTTGGCCTGGAAAAATAGAGTGGGGTTCAGTTAGAGTTATTGTATTTTCCTCTTTCATAAGCACTTATTTAATCATTTGAAGAAATGTACAGTTGGTGCTCAAAGTAACATTTGTTAAGATATATTTAATAGAAATTTACATTTGCATTTGATATTCATGGACATGGGTACATGTATTTTTTTAAGAAAAGGTATTGTAACACTATGGCACTGCTTTTATAGCCAAAGTATAAAAAAATTTAGAAAACTGACATGTAAAGACTGCAGTTAATTCTGATACTGTATCTTATTAAATAGGATGAGTTTTGTTTTATAAAGTTATCCAGCACATTAAGCTGCATGCCTTAAGCTCTCTCTAGGATTGTGTTCCTGATAGGCGACTCTTTGGAAGGATGAAGCAAAGTCTGTAGTACTACTTTAACTACCTTCTGGAATACTGTACAATGGTAGAATAATTTATTTTGCTTTACAGGAGTTTGTCACATATTGACTTTAATATTGTATTTTGGTAATAAACTTTTTTTTTGTTAAACACTTTAGTCACTTTTATTTGGCCTCTGTGAAATATGAATATGGGAAATCCAAACACTGAACCAGTGTTTACAGAGAGGGAAATCTGTTTGAGTCAAAAAGTATTTGAAATACTTTACTGCCATTTCTTACTCTTGTATGAAATTATTAGTATTAGTTATTATTAGTTTTAATGCTGATAATACAAGTTTTATCAAAGTAACTGTGGTGAAGAAATATGAAACTATTATGTCAAAATATTTGTAAGCCTGCAGGCAGTTAGGATGGCACCATGCTGAAGGAAAGAACTGCAAATTCAAAATTCATAAAGAAACTAGTGGGAATTTTTTCCCTAATTTAAATAAGAGTGAAAGCCTTAAACAGCTTTTTTTCAGGTGACTGACTTAGCTTTTCCATCACATAAGCTAAAACATCTCTTGAAACCTATTTTTAAATATACAGCAAATTTCTTGGCCTTGCTGGAGCTTTTCTTCCCATCTTTCTCAGGAAAAAATCAAGTCAGCTGGTGTTGCTGGGGAGAAAAGAGAGAGTGTGGCCAGAATACCCGCCGCTGGTATCAGCATGGTTTACAGTTACATAAACAAGCAATCTTTGGCCATTTTCTACTTATTATTAGGGCCCTGGGCCAAATATATTGAAATAAAAGCTGGAACTGCAAATGGGTTTAGATGCAACGCTACAGAATGCTGTGTCGTGCAGCTTTTTCACATTTCCTCTAATGCAAAACCTGGGGAAAAAGCTCTCTGCAGTAGGATGTGGCATCCAGGTATGATGTGGGCTAAAATACCTTCCTCACTTCAGCTGAATAAAGCACAAGAGCCTCACCAGAAGCTTCTTCCCCCCCATAAATAACCTGGTCACGTGTGATCACAAGCAGGACTGGACACGGGGCTGGCTGGGATAGAGCAGCACCGATGGCTCCCGTGATGATTGCAGCACCCCTGGGAATGGGGAGAACAGGAGCGAGAGCCTGGCCACACAGCACTGGGATTTAATCACTCTCTCCTAGGTCTCTGGCAAGTGTTTAGGGTTGGAATTGCTGCAGAAAGCTGATGCACCACAGTGAGCTTTTGTTTCTACCCTGAGGCGCTCAGGAAGAGAGACACTGTTAGAACTGACCTGACCCAACCCAGGATTAGCTAGGTGACGAAATTCACAGTTGGTAAAACCAAGATTCTTTTGCCCAAAAGCAAAAACTTCAGGACCCTGACAAGCTTTAAAAGTTGAGAAAAGAGAGAACCCAGAAATTTGGAATGTTTGCCACCCACCACAAGGCTGCTGAACAGCAACTCAAAACATTGCAGGTTCAGACAAAATTTACTGCAGCAGGACTTGAGTCGTCCTGCTTTTCTAGTTCATGGTAGCTCTTTCTACAGTACTGAACGGGACAATCCAAGAGAAAACGCAAATAAATTGAATTTGAAGTTTCTTCCAACCATTTCCTGTTTGCAATAGTTTGTAGATGTTTGGCATTTGGTGGGATTATGGGTAGCTTGGTACTAACATGAACACTCTGCTACTCTGATCTCGTTGGAACAGAACGAGCAAACAGAATATTGTTAAATATCCTTTTGTTATTTTGGCAAGTAAAAAGCCAGCACTGCAACAGTATTATAACAATACGGTAATGATATAATAATCAGTATTACTGATTGCAAGCTACAGTTTGGTGACTTTTAATTTACATTTTATAATACAATTCTCAGATATTAATATCCATCTGGAAGCTCTTTAGTTCTTCTGTATTCTCATAACTTGAAACATTAAATTTCTATCAACAGACATGTTGCCTAAATAATAAATTGTTTCAGTGAGAATATGTTAAATAATAACCCCATTTTTTCCTAGTGCTGTACTTAAACACTTACTGCAACAGGAAATGACTTATTAAAATATACAGAATTGAGGAAAAATGCATTTTTTATTTCCCCTACTATCTAATCTTCTGCTGTTTGGAACTTGAACAGTAAGTGTTAGTATTTCAAAAGGAAGGTGATAGCTGAGCATTTAGATACATTAACAACTGTGTAAGGCTGTGTAGCACATTTATATTACACAAACGTTTTAGTTCTAATACACTGTTCTGCAATGTGGGTTGTGTTAGTACTTCAAGAATGTGAGATGAATACAGCTGGTGCTGTGCAATCATTCCCTCAAAATGAAAAACTTCAGCTGAGCACAGTGCCTTACCACATACAAACTCATTACATCCATGCATGGGGTCATAAAACACAGGAGAATTAAGAAAACTCCCCCCTCCTCAGGGATTTCTAAAGCTCTTCACTGATTATGTTTTCTAAACCATTTCTGTGACTTCTTGTTCTTGTGGAATTTACTTTGTATTTGCCTCTTTACAAGTAGTGGATAAGGAGAATTTTTATTCCAGGAAATATCTTCCACAGCATCCCCTTTCTTAGAAATTTAAGTACATTATCTGCTTTACCCAAAAATTTACACACATTCAAGGTGTTTATCTACATTGTAAAATTTCTTGTATATATACAATGTGTTCATTTCAATAAACACATAACATCTGTGGCGTGGCAGTGATAAAAGGAAGGTAAATCTAATGCCCCTGGTACGGCCCATGTTTATTTCATTTTCATTCTTAGTTTAAGTATTCCCCACAAATGTATGATCTGCCGTATTGCTCAGAAAAAAAAAACAAAAACAAAAACAAGTATGGCTGTAAATTGACTTACAGTAGAAATGTTTAACTATTTGGAGGGCTTAATCAGAGGAAGTAAGATAATTCTGTTGGTTCTAAAAAATACTTACAAAACAAAATAAGCATGCAGAGCAGATACTGACCAATTGCCTGACTTCTAGTGTCAATGGCTTCAAAGTTCAAAATGACCAGGATGATTACTACATACAGTTTCCTTGGTGTTTCTGAGCATGCTTTCTATGAATTTTATGGCTCTTCCTGCTCAGAATACTACTTGGTTTTTCAATGAACCAAGGTTGTGGAATGAGAGAGGAGAAAAAAAAAAAAAAATAAGTAAAGTATTGCTGTACTGTAAAATTATGATGGAGAATAAACTAAATATTGTCCTGAAGAAGTGAACTCTATCCCTGACAGTTCCACAGTTTGTATAGATTATTGGGAAATCAGCTTTCTTTGATAGGACCTGGAGTCGGTTTGTTGGTTATGGCTTCATGGGAAATGCTTTTTTCTACAATAACTAAAGACACTGCAAATAAAACTTACAATAAAGACTTACTGCAGGGGTAGGTTGGACCCATTAAGTAGAACAAAGTCTGGTATTGCCGTTATCCTCCAGCTACAAAAGGTCTTTTCCCCCTTTAAACCTTTATGGTGCAGTTAAGCAAGAAATACAGTGGAGCTTATAATGAGTCGAACAGAAGTCGCAGCTCTAATTCCAATTTTAAAATCACACATATATGGTACTATATCGGAGGGGATGGGGAGGCATGCATAAAAAAAAAAAAACAAACAACAGTACAAATAAATTCTAGGGCACTACTTTAGCACAGCATCCTCCCCGGGGGCTGAAGCCCGGCGGGCCAGCGCGACCCTCGGGGGGAGCGGGCCGCACGGCCGCGTTCCCAAGGCGGGATGCACCGATCCACACCTCGCCGTGCCTCGGTGTGCCGGATTTCGGCCGCACGGCCGCGTTCCCAAGGCGGGATGCACCGATCCACACCTCGCCGTGCCTCGCCGTGCCGGATTTCCGCCGCCCGCCCGCCCAGGGGGATTCAAACCGGCGATGGAGCGG
>VZTG01010315.1:269316-308635 GCA_013397845.1 Melanocharis versteri
CGGCTCTCCGCCGCTGCTGGGACCTGCCCGCCCCGGCGGAGCCGAGCCTGCGGCACCGGCGTGCGAGGAGCACCGGCACGGCGAGCGGGGCGGGGATGAGCATCTTGCCTTTGTTAATTAATTGCCAGGTGTGCTACGAGCCGGCTCTTCCGAACCGTAAGCTCGCGTAGCTCCCCGTGCGTTTCCCCAGGTGTGTGAGGAGGAGGCGAAGCTAATCCGCTGCGAGAGCTTTGCACAAAGTTGTGTGTTTGAGGCGTGTTCCCTGCGGCGGTACCGGCACCAGTTTCACCGGTGGAGCGCAGGGAGCAGCTGTTGCTCGCGGGGATGGAGCGGGTTTGTGCCCTCGGGGCCGATGTCACTGACTGCCCGGTGCAGAGCGAGGGCAGTTCCGTGTGTGGACCGTGCTCAGAGAGCCGGGAGCACCTGGCGAGTGACAGGGCGATGACTGGCTGAGCTTTTTGTCTCGTGATGCTCTCAAATTCTATGGTGTATAAAACATCAAGCTTTTTTTGTTTAATGCTGTCTCTAGTTTTTTGTAACACGTGTTCTCTGGCATCATTTTTGCATCTTCTGGCCCCCTTTTTCGGAGATTGCCCACAAGCCAGGATTTAAATGGCTGGCTTCGTATTTTAGGTACCCAACTAAAATACACTGAAAAGACCAATTTTTTCCTTGAATGGCTTAGACTTTTTAAAAAAGGGAAGCCTGGTGTGCATTTTGAGTCAAGGGCTAAAAAAATGAGGACAGTCAAAATAATGAATCATTCTGAATACCTGTTCAAGGTTATGTAAAAAAATGGTGAATGTAAATCTTTTTACATTTAAGATAGTGTTTTCTATACTTTCATTTGCTTTCTTGAGTGGTACAGATTTAAAGAAAAACCTTGCGTTTTGGTAAGATAGACTAGAGGTACAGAAGAGTTCTGTAAGTCAAAGTCTGCGATGTCAGTAAGATGTGGTTTTATTTTCACATATTTCATACAGTATCAAGTGACTGTTTGGATAGGAAGATGCATTGCTTGTGTGTGTCCATTTAGGAGTCAGGCTGAAGAATAATGAATTAAAGTGACTGACACCATGACAACTGTAAGACAGAGAAGGGTTGGAAGAGGCACAGAAGCAGCTGAAGATCAGCCTTCAGAGGAGACAAATGTGAAGCCTGATGGGAAAATTCCGTCTGGTGGGTAATAAAAAGAAAAGTGACATTACGGCTTTTTAGTAGTGTTTTGGTTTTGATCTGTCCTAAGCACAGCTCAGAACTAGTTATGTGCCAAGTGCATTTCCATACTTGAATATCACCAAAATTAATTGGATGAGACAGAGCATCTCATGCAGATTGCATCTTATCTCTGTTTTAAAATCCTAATTTAAATTGGTGAAAACAATTTTTTCAATTTATTATCAGTGACACGCTGTCAGATGGTATGTAGCCATCAGAAGTTCTTAAAAGAATCCCAGTCCAAATCATTGGTAATGTAAAAGGATTTGAAGACAACTGATGAGATGTACTTAAAAATAGGCAGGTTGCAAATAAAATCTGAATTTAAATGCAAACTTTCGCTTTTTAATTTTTAGTACACTAGTTAGGTAAATTTAAAAGAGAGACATTAAGTGTCTTAATTCCAGGATCTGTATAAGTATTGAAATTCTGACAACACTTTTGTATGGAATTATAGCTTTAGAGCTGACAAAGGTCCTTGTTATTTTGGGGATTTTTAGATTAACTTATTTTAAGGGATGTTTTGATCTAAATTCTAAATGTTTCTCTGCATTTGGGCAGATGAAAGGAAAGTTCCATTGTTGTTTCTGCAAAAATACACTTAGGCTATATACAAAAAAGGGCAAGTGATCACAGTTCTGCAGCCCAGCCCTCAGTTCCATGGAATTGCATGGTGGGAGCCCTTAAGCAGATGTCACACACAGTATAAAATAGCCATTTCAAAGATACAATTCCAGATCACTAATCCATATTACACCTGACATTAACATTAAAAATACAAAAACCCCAACAACCTCAGGCCCCAGGAATGTAAGGGCACAGTGAAGGGCTGGAGGTGGCCAGAACACTCCTGTCTTTGCCATCATCCCATCCCTGACCTTGCTCCGATGTCAGCAGGAGCCCATCTGCAATTCAAAGCATGACACCATCATCAAAGGCTGCTTTGGCTGCTGCTCAGTCTCTTTGTGGGTATTTAGTGAGGCTTCGGAACCTTCACTGTTGTTTTTTTACAAAAACTGAGCAAACACTCCAAAAAAGGCAGCCATTTTTAGACCTGTGAAGGAGATCTGGATTTCTTACTCTATGATCAGTCATCCTGTGTTGCTCGAATTTAAAAAATTCTGGAAGATATTCCAAATCAGATTTACAAATTAGTTATAGCATTGAGCTAAACTTGTCTAGAATCGTGGTGTTCTTAAATTTAAAGCATACCAATTAAGGCATGCTTTATTTCACTTTGTATGTAAATAAAATACTCTGATTTTCCTACATGGGAAAATAAAAAACAGATCTCCATAAAGGTGTGTTAAAACCAGGTGTCCTGTTACCTGCAGAATTTAAACTGTACTAGCATAAGCAGTGGATAAATTTCAGGGCTTTCCAAAATCCGTATAGGTTCAATTATGTGTTTCACAATTACAGACTGGAATATTTTTCTTCCAAGATCCTGCAGGTGGAAAGCTGTGGAACATACTCTCAATAACTGTTGGTGGAATTGTTGCCATCTCTCTTGGACTTCTTACTTCTGTTTATGTGGCTACACTGCATGAAAATGACCTGTGGTTTTCCAATATCAAGGTAACAATCATTTTCCTAGTTTCATCAGTACTTTTGTGGACCATTAATATGAGCATTAGTTGAAATTTCTTTTTTTTATGTATTTGTCTTGTAACCCGCTCAACACCAGAATATTTCATTTTTTAAAATTCGATTTAGAAAAAAGCTATGCTTCCCTTCCCACCATACTTCATCAGTTCTATAAATACCTGTCCCCAATTTTTTCTCTAAAAATATTGCTAGAGAGCTCCTGTCTGAGTTGTAGCTATGGTTCTTCCAAAAACTGATCTTTATCTACAATAGAATTTCAACATTTTACTGTATATTTTTCTATAATCATTTTACTTTTATCTAAAGTGTCTAAAATTAAAATAAAAACCAACAGCTCAAAGAAACAATATGCAAAATCCTGGCACACAATTCTTCAGTTGTATTTATACTGGGATATTTTAATACAGTTTAGGGACAGTCTCCTGGTATTTAATACTAATTTTATATGATGTCATCCCAAATGTGCAAACCTCAAAACATATTTTGGCCATTCACTAACGCAAACCCAACCATTCCCAAGACCCGGGACTGACTAGATTTTTCCTAGAATCACTGCAGAGAAAATAATGCAGCTGTACCCACAGCTAAATTTAACCAGAGAAAAGAACAGGTGAGTCATTTCCCTTTCAAATGCCTAAAATTCATTCTGCTAGGTCTGTGTATTGTGTTGTTCAAAGAGTACATATATTTAACTGGAATACTTGCCTTGCAATATCTCCTTTCTATGTTACATACTTTTTGTGGCCCAGAAACATTTATATTCCCCTAATACAAATAATTTGCATTTACTGAAACAACTGCTGCTGTATTATAGATATAACACTGTGTTGTACCACCCTTATCTTCCCTTGATTATATAGATAGATTGTACACAATGTATTGAAGGTACACCTTGGGTTTGCCTTTTCCTTCCAAAAGCAAGTAGTGAATGATTTCAACATCTTGGCATGGGCTTGTGGCAGTGTATGAACAGAATGGGTACAGCTTTTTTATTCTGTCAGGCTGACCCAGAGGAGCACAGAGTTCACTGAAATAATCAATTCTGTGGTTGTGATTGTCCCCTCAATGGATGAAACACTTGTTTTATTTGATAATTTTTATTTTCATTTTAAGTACACTAGAATGCCACTAGATACCAAATCTGAAATAAACCCCTCTAGTTTTTTGTAGTCTGGATTCTGTTGTCTCTGTAGCTCTTATTTCATCCCATGGAGGTGACTGATAGCTGGTAACACTGCAACAAGAGCAATTTCGGCCAATTTGATACAAAGATTCTAAAAAGCATCTACCAGCAGGTTAAAGGAGAAAGAGCTGCAGACACTCTGGTCTCCTGGTGTCCCTTCTTCAGTGGAATGTGATCTCCACCAGAGAATGCATGTGGCTGCAGTGCTAATTTTAAACAAAATACTGCTTTAGGAGTAGTATGGGAAGAGGAGACTGCATATGAAGAGTCTGAAATTTCCTGCAAAGCTGAGACAGGAAAGCTCATCCCAGTATCTGTAAAACAATCCACAGATGTCTGTTCCTGTGTGTAGGAGTGTGGTCTCTCCAGGGGTATGTACACGTTTTCCAACACTTCTGAATTGGCTAATTTTGTTACTACAGTACATATTATATACTAAAAAGGATAAGACTCTCAATAATTACATGGAAAATAAGTGGAAAATTTGTTTTTTTTCTCTAACATTTTATGGTTTGGCCCAAGCGTCTATTTTTGCAGGTATTAACTGAACTTTCAAAAAGTTTGGAAAGAGTAAGTTTTCTCTTAGTTCATACCCCTGCCCAGATTCTCGGAAGGGAGGACTGTAGTCTAATCCTTGCCCCACAATTATTGCATGCTTTGCTTAGTGAAATGCAGGGGTGATTTCATTTCATTATATTTTCATTAAACATAACATATAGAATAAATGGATGCGCTACAGATGCACATCCAATGTTTCATTAACCCCCATGCCTGTGAAATACAGTAGAGCATCACTGCTCTGCAACACAGAAAAATTCTTAATCAGTTCTATTTCCATATATTTTAAACTACTAACTTCAGTCACCCTGAATTGGCTGTAAATGGGGCAAATTTGAAGACTAATGTTGCTAAAATCTGATACAAAAATTACATAACAATATATTATCCCCTGAACTTTATTCCTTTCAAGCTACAATTAATCAGATGATAAGAATTCATGCCCAGAAGGGTCTGTGTAGCAACTAAATTAATGCAGAGATGTAATGGGAGACATGTTTTGTCATATTTTCTTTTACATGAAGCTACTCTTCTATTTGTACAGCAGTAGAAGAAGGTCTGCAGTGTTTTTCTGACACTTTTGCACCAGGCAGGTGTTTGTACCTGTACCTCTTAGGTGCAAAAGGTGGAATTTTTGTTCTGAAGACCCTACTGATACATGAATGCCACAATTGCATATTTTAAAAAGTATGCAGTTGTACTCAACCCTAAAAATTGGAAGTAAAAAGAGTTCATTATGCAAAGTCATGATTCCTAACTCCTAAATAGTTGGAGTCAGAACTTGCACACACACTTGCAGTGATTGCCCGTCTGTAATTTCAATTGCAATTCATCGAAAGCCAGTTCAGTTTTGGGTGTCTTCCAGCAATGGTTCACCCAACTAGAAAAACTGTCTGGTCGTTGTTAAACTGTTTTGCTGTATTTTGAATATGGCTTTCAACAGTGCATTGATTTCAGCTGCTGCTCTGTGTGCCAGTCTTGTTCTTGTTTGCTGGTAAATGTGCCTGCTATTATCAATTTGCCACGGTCACAGGAGAAAGATGTACAATTGTTTTCTTACCAGAAACACTGAAAAAGCACATCTTGAAGAGTGGTTTATGCAATGAAGGAGGTACACAATTGCTCCTTTTTTTTTATTTCAAGACTTCCTGCAAGAATGACCAAAAAAAAAAAAAAAAACGGAACAGAAAAGATTCAGCAAACCATGTCACCTAGTCAGAAGCTGTGTTTTTTTCCCTTCCAGCAGGGATCACAGGTTCAAATCACTTATCTTCATCAAATAATTTTGAAGAAAAAGGTTTGAATCCCTTCTTATATACATTAAACCAACAAACATTTGTTTGTGATGGTGGAAGTCAAAACAGATTTCTTATCCAAAAATCCTTTCTCAGTTTTCTGTAAATGTTCTGGCATAACACATCTGAGATGGCTTGTCTATTTTCAGTGATTTTCAGTAGCAGTCTAGTGGCTGCCCCTCCAGTGTAGCATCTTTTGGGAACAGAATCTGCTATGAAAACAACAAAATGAGGGGCCACCTCTCCTGTCAGCCTTTGCATTGCTTGCTCAACTGCAAATGCTGAAGAAACTTTCAACAGGAATGAGCTAAGGCCACATAGCAAATTAATACTCTAAGAAAAACAGAGAAACTTCAGAGCAGTCATTTCTTCTCCACCCCGAGTAAGCATTTAGATACTGTTATTGATTTTTCCTTTAATAAAATTGCTACTTGCAAGAAGTCAGGAATAAAAATACAAAATTGTAAGTCTTTCAGGATATGAATGCCAGGATTTAGTCTGTGAAGTGCTCATATTTTCCTTTTGACATTTCGAATATAAAACAAAGATTGTTGCCCCGAGAAGCCGTGGCTGCCCCTGGACCCCTGGAAGTGTCCATGGCCAGGTTGGATGGGGTTTGGAGCAGCCTGGGACAGTGCAGGGGGTGGCACTGGATGGGCTTTAAGGTCCCTTCCAGCCCCAAACATTCAATGATTCTATGAAGAAAGGCAGGGAGACAGGCAATGAGAGCTGCACAGAGTGAATGCTCGGCCATGGAGGGAAGGAGGACATCCAGTACTTCGGCAGTACTTTGCCACAGAAGTGCCTGTGGAGGTGTTAGGGGTACTTTTGCTCTGGATCAGAAGTCTGATCTGGAACATGCCACTCAAACAGATGGGCGTGAGGTTAACCAGCCAGGAGAGCTGTCCAAGGATTAAATACATTTGCTGAAGGCTTGTTCTCGACTGGGAACGTTGACAGCAGCTGTGTGTTGAGTTTCCACTTGTACACTCAAGAAAATTTTCCAATCTTACTGGTCTTAAATTGAAAAGCTAATAAATAGTTTCAGTTACACAAATTTTGTTTTAGCTATGTCAAAAAAAGAAAAGTAATTGGAGCTTTATTTATACTCATTATTTATAGAAAAACTCAACTCAGACTTTGGCTGCTTGCTCAGCATTCTGAAGGACTGGCTTAAGGAGTTTGAGGAATCCTAAGCTCTAGAATTTTGCACTGCCCTTGAGAGAAAGTCCTTTGTATTTGGTTTTGAATGCTTAATATTATTAGGATACAACTGCATAAATTGAAATAATACACAGCTCTCTGTGTGTCCCAGAGGACAGTGTTCTTTATTTTTCCCTTGAACAGTGATAACTTCTTTGTTACAGCCTCACAAAGTGAATACACAGGCATATAAGCATGTGGTCTTACAATGTTTACCCGTAAGTCTGTATGTTTTTATTGACATGGAATGCTAGGAAAAGTATAAATTGCTGTAGAACTGGAAAAGTATTTTGAGTGAATAAAGCAGATGTTATCTTAGCATGAAACAGATGTAAAACTCACTAGTGTTTGTCTCATAAAGTATAGCATTTGGTTGAATACAGCTGGTGCCAGGATTACAAATTAATCATGTTTGAATGCATTTTTGCTAATTAGATCCCCCTCTGTGACTACTCTCTCCCCCTTAATAAATTCCAAATGTTAGCATTCCTTTTTTTTTTTTTTTCCTTTATGAGCATTTAAGAGTCAGCCACTTTTTGGTATTAGAAAACTTTTCGGTAGTGATGAATTTGAAACTCAAGCTTGTTCAAAATCCAGCACTCTCATTTTGCTAAGTGTGTGGCTTTTGGTATGGTGATGATGATTTATATGTCATAGGGCAGCTGGAGACTTTAATTGTGAACTTAGATTGAATCACTTGTGGTTTTATCTATTGACTTTTCTCAGACCAGAACTAATATTGGTTTGTCAGCAGTTGACTTCAGTAAAACACATGCTTTGAGATGAGAACCTGTACTGGGCAGTAGAGAAGAGAAGAACATGATTTGTTATTGAGCTTTATGTTAGCTCTGAAATAGAATTGATTCTGCTCCAGCAGAGGAGTTGGGACTGTATAAGAAAGGTGAAAGTCTTGGGGTTCTGTGCAAGGTTGCATTAATCAGAATGGCATTCATAAAAGTCTCCGAAAAAGCAATATTCTGTTATTTCAGTAAAGTTCTTTTGTAAAGAAAGATGAATTCGTAAGGTTATATTTAGAAATCACCTACATTTTTTAGTGACTTGCATATACCACACACAGGGATTTCACTGGATTTTCAAATATCGGTATAAACTTTTTCTAAGTGGATAGAGACCTTTTCTAACTTACTGCTTAGGAGATACATTTGCTGGAATGTCATTTTACAAACTACTAAAAAGACCACTAGTAATAGAACAATTCTGTATGAGATGATTGTTAATTCTCTTCAGATTGGTTGTTCATGCCATCTTTGTTTAAATGTGGTTGCCCATAGCTGTGAGTTTGTTAAATTTCATTAGGTCTTCACAACTAATGAGGTAACAAAAGGAAGTGTATTCCAAAGCAAAGAGCTTTTAGATCTCACCAGACTCCATCTGCTGCAATATCAGCCAAGAAAGAGGCATTGTTTGAAATGTACCTGGTTTGAAGTGTACCTAGTTTAAATAATTTGAACATTTTTAATTAGAAGTAAGAAGTTCACTGAGCCCTAAAGCCAAGTAAAGAGTCCCTTTTCCTTTCACCCGTAGTGTAAGAATGAGAGCGATGGCAGCTGGCTTCCTGCAAGAAGCAGTGTTGAACAAGTGGGCAGCAGCATCCCCTGCCAGCTGAAATATCCCTGGCATTATGGTGCAGCGCCCACATTGCACACTGAATTAATTGAGCCTTGAGCTGGCAAAGCCATGGAACACAATGGGATAACTACATCTGGGAGAAAAGGTTAAATGCACAAAGCAAGGATTTGCAGCTTTACAGTCCAACTGTGGGCTGCTGTGCCAATCTAAGCTTGTCATATTACAAAAAAATAGTGAAATAGCCAAAATATTTCCAAGCAGCCTATCAGAATCACAGAAAGCATGTACATTTCCTCAGTTAAAAGAGTCATTTACACCCCAGCCATTTGCCTCTCACCTCAGTTTGTCCATGTATTTTTCCTTTTAGTTGAACCAAGTTGTTTAGAATGTGAAACCCAAGGACTGAAGCCTCTCTGGAAGTCAGTTTCTCTGGTGCAGCAAGAACTGGAGTTGAAGGATGGTGGTGAAAAGCAAATGGAAAGTGAATTTACTATTGAATTTCACTTGCAGGAGGTCGAAAGAGAAATTTCATTCAGAACTGAGTGTGGACTTTATTATTCCTACTACAAACAGATGATTCAGGCTGCTTCCATACAGCAAGGTATTGTAAACTGTAAAGTAAGTTTTGCAGCTGACTGTTTTTAGGTTTGCTTGGGTTTTTTTTTTTTCAAATATAATTGAGAACAAGGCATACCATAACTATGAAAGATAGTGTAACAATTTTACTGGAGACAGATTTATTCTGTTCCTCTGCCAGGGAGCCGCTAAGTTATGGACATAATAAATTTCACAATGATGCATTGGTTTCTGTGCCACACCTTCACTTGCTGATGAAGGCAATCACTTTGAGAGACAGCTTTCATATCTGTTAAGGTTTCAGCTTGCTGGTTTACTTCATTTATTACTTTCATTTTTATTCTTCTCTTGTTTAATTTGAACTATGAGCTATTTGTGGGAAGGGGCAATGTTTTTTGCTGTATTACTGGACAGTAAGTGACACGAGGAGCAGCTTCCAAGGAAATCATACACAGTGATGGGGCTTTCTCTGACAGTCTCGTGTTTTCTAGATATTTAGCTGTTGCTCCCTCGAAATTTTGCTTATACTACACATTTTTCAATATTAATTTCACCTGTGATCAAAGTAGTGCCTCTCAGGATCCAGAATGTACCAAAGATTCTATGCTGGGGATGGAAGTATAAAAATAAATGTTTTATACACTACTAAATATATAGTACTTGAATTAGCACTGTGAGTCACATTTGAAGCAGGGAAGCTGAAGACCTCAGAAGGTCATGTTGATTCAGAGGTAATGTGTTCTGAATCGTTGACTCAAAGTTTGCAGTTTCTGATGAGAGATCCTAAAATACCTTTGAAAAAGTTATTCACTGTTCAAATGAAGATGGAGGGGGAAAATGACAATCTCCTATTTCAATTTCTCTTTATCATTAAGGTTTACATGGTTTAGTATATGACAATAAAACTGAATCTGTGAGGACAATTAACATACTTGAAAGAATGAATGTTTACCAGGAGGTGTTTCTCAGCATTCTGTATAGGATTCTTCCAATTCAGGTAGGCATTTATTTATGGCTTTAGATTGTAAGTGCATTATGAAGATTGCGCAGTGAATCATAGCTCCCCTTTGTAGATATTTTATAATTAGAAATATTCCTGATACCTTTTTAATTTGTAAAAGCAAAACCTAATTCGTACTAAATATAATCCCCCCCTCTTCAGTGTTTTAATGTCAACACCAGTGTTCTTATGTTTTACAGCAATACCTAGAGCCTGTTTATTTTTATATCTACACTTTGTTTGGACTTCAGGCAGTTTATGTCATTGCTCTGTATGTAACAAGCTGGCTTCTTAGTGGAACATGGCTTTCAGGGTTGTTGGCAGCTTGCTGGTATATTACAAACAGGTAAGTGAGATTAAACATTCAATCTCTCTAAAATTGTACCTAGTTTCAAAGGTAAGGCATTAAAGCTTTAAGTGGATGATTAATTGGACAAAACGTGAAACTATAAGGCCTCCTCCCAGTTAGCTAGAAAATGGAAAAATGTTTAAATAACATAAAATAATTAGAAAATAATCAGAAATGAGCTGAGATATCAGACTGGGTTTTTAAAGGTTCAGGAAGTTTGAGTAGAAAATTTTGTCTTAAATTGGTCTCTGAAAGTGGACTACATCTTTCAGATGTGTCTGGAGCTCCAGGTGATGTACCCCCTTCTCCAGCCTAGGATCTCTTGGGTGTTAAAGACATCTGTGTGTAAGCCCTGCAGGTGTCTCCTCACTGCCCCACACCAGCCTCCAGGGCTTCCTTCACGACCTCAGCCCATCAGAAATTCAGCTTCTCTCCCCCTTATTCCTGTAGCCATCTCCTGCACTAAGCCTCAGAGAAAAAAGATGGTGATTGAGCTGTTCTGGTGCTTTATCACTTGAAGAATTATCCATTTGGAGATAAAAACCTAAGAATTGGCTTTATGCCAGAAGTAAGCTGCTGGCCTGAAGCTAAGACTGGTGACATAGGCTGTTATCTGTAAATTAATCAAGAAAATAAAAGTATAGTCTTGGTTCTACCAGAAATGTTTGATATGTTAATGAGCAGCTCTAAAGGAATTTATCTGCAAGCACATCCACTACAGAATAATTACAGGTGTACAGAGGCAAGATGTTTCTTTCTCCAAATATAAAAGTAATTAAAAGCCATGTGCAGTGTACAGTATTTCACACGTTTCTTTCATGAGGTCATGTCCTCCATTTACAGAATATTCGGAGCAAGTTTGTCCATCTTTCTGATAATTGGTGAACAATGAGAGCTTGTTCTCCTTTATGCAGTAGAACAGGTGCATGGAATGGATTTGGGTAAAGACTTTCTGTCCAGATGAAGTACATCTGAGGCTACTGAGTAACTCCATTTAGACACATTCTTCCTCCAGCTAAGCGTGTCTCAGATGTGTTACTTACTTTCCTTTTTAGCAAATATTTTCTCTACAGCAGGAAAAGGAGAATTATTTGAATTATTTTTTGGTTTTAACTTTTAATTCAGGTTTTGCAAATGACCGTTTTTTGGGGAATCCTTCCATTGCGTACTTCTTATATTCAAAAACTTCAAAAAATGGCCAGAAGCTCGTAACCAATTAAACTGTGTTCAAACTCAGGGCATTGGGATCCCAGTGAAGATCATATTCTGGTTATGTTCTTATATGTGTATTTGCAAACCAAAAAATGAAGTAAAATGACCTGTGGTGTGGAAACCCACAAGCTGGATTTTGGGAATGCTTTTAGTTTGGGTTTTTTTTCATTTTTAAATTACCCAAGCTGTGCTTCATAGGTAAGATGTAATCCATAGTATATTTTTTTTACAGTAGGTGAAGCTGAAGTACATCATTTGAGATGCAGAAACAATGGATAACTTGCAGAACCTTCATAGTGATTTTTTTTCAGAGCCAGGTGTGTTGAAGGAACTGGAGCGTAGAGCCTCCATTTTTATAAATAAGGAGTTAAAATAGCACAAAGATGCCTGTCATTGCAAGCTCTCTGTCACCAAGTGTTTGCTTGATTTTAAATTTGTGACACTCTTTGTTTTGTACAGAGTAGATACCACAAGGGTAGAATTCACCATTCCTTTAAGGGAGAACTGGGCCCTGCCATTCTTTGCTGTTCAGATAGCAGCCATCACATACCTACTCAGAACTCATTTACAGCCTGTTCAAGAAGTGAGTATTTCTGACAAGTAGGACACAGTAAAATCAGTAACAGAAAACTGTTCTGATCTGCAAGAATTAAAGCAAATGGATGATACAGTTTCTTTGACCTGCAGTTCTTAAGTTACCACTCCTCAGTTTGATCAAGTAACTGCTATTTATACCATGGTAAAATGCATATTGCTTGTGAATCTGGGGGCTGAAATTATCTGAGATCTCACTGTTTTCTTGCAAGTGGTATTAGAGTGATAAAACACAGGCATAAGTCAAGAATTTGTACAAAATGTTTGTTATGCTCCAAGATGTTATTGCAGTTAGTAAACACGATGTTTTAGAAGTGGATTTAAAATAAAGCCAGATTAAGGTGGGCTTTGGTTGGGTTTGTTGGGATTTCTTTTTGCTTGATTTTTTGTGTTTTAATGAAGGAAACTATAAAGTTAAATAAAACTTTTTTTCCTCCTTCCAGAGGCTCACACTTATGGCTGTATTCATAGCAACATTTCTCTTTAGCCTGACTTGGCAATTTAACCAGTTTATGATGCTGATACAAGCATTGGCATTATTCATACTGGACTGCTTGGACATGCTTCCCACAGCAAAGGTAACTTTCTCGTTGGAAATAACCAACTTTTGTTTCTTTGCCTTCATAAAGCCAACAGTTTTGGAGATACTTTCCTAACCAGTGGCCTGGATACCCAGAGTAATGCAGATTAGACAGTGTGCCTTGTGCTTTGAAGTAATCACGGTGTATAATACTGCAAGTGTAAAAGTGAATGATGAAAACAACACCATTTCTGATTTTTTTTTTCACTTTGTGTAGTTCATGTCTATTCAATTTTTGTCTACTTTTGTTTAGACACTATTTGACACTTCTAAACACCATCCTAACAGTTGATCTGATACCACAGCTTTAGCATGGCCTCTCGAAGTTGCCAGAAGAAAAAAGTACAGCAGGAAATCTTTGTTTAAGCTGAAGTCAGAGCAGTGTATGAATTTTGCCTCAGGCATTGTGCATGCTCATTTGCCGGTCAGGGGCAAGCTCTGTACACCAGGAGAAGGATGCAGAACACCAGGTTGCTGGGGAGAAGCTGTTGTCTTGCCTGCACTGACATTCAGCACAAAATAACAGCATTGCCCCTGCTGTGTTGCTGAGCTGGATAAGCCAGAAAATAAAACAAATCTTACTAAGAAGGTCAGGGATCACTGACAGTCAATCTCACAAAACAGAAATGCACTGTAGAAGATGAAAACACTGTCTTTGACATTCGCGTTGCTGTGAAATTCTGCCAAGATCATTTTAGGCATGGTAAAAGCTTGCACTGGTTGAAAAAGGTTCTAACTTTAAGAAAGGTTGCAGGAGGGTGAAGAGTAATTCATGTAAATTCATTTTAAACTTGAAGCAGACTTGAACTTTACTGATTGTATTAATTTAACTGAAAATGAGTATGTTGGCTGCATATCAAGATAAATGTGGCTTACTTAAGTTTTTGAACTCCTCATTATATCTGCAACTGCAAGCAGAAGTCAACACTTAATGTGACTGGACGGCTACCTTAAAAGTCAGCAAATTCCCAGCTTCATCCTGAGTTACACCAAAACAGACTCACCACACCACTGTGTCTGCACTCATTTTCAAAAAAGTGCTGCTTAGAGCTGTTGGAGTTGGTTGGGCTCTTTGATACTGATTTACACCACTGCTGTAATACAAGACTGAACTCGGGATCTGTGTGTGAGGTAAAATGTGTGTTTTGGTACTGCTGTGTCAGAAAATCAGCTGGGGTTTAGTGTTTACATTGAGCTGAACACTGATAATAGTTTAGCATAACCTGAAAGGGATTCTACTGAACTATTACTGAAAAATTTGAGAAGGCAGGTGATGTTTGATTGCTGAACTGCACTGAGCCATAACTCTTCAGTCATAAAGACATCACAGAAGCTACAGAAACACTTCTTGGACTAAAGAAAATAAAAACATCTTCCAAATATTAAGTAATTAATATTTTCCTCACACTGCAGTTATTTATCTGCTTGGTTATAGGATCAGGCTTCCTTAGGTATAAAATGGGCATAAAATATTAACCTAAATAGTTCAGGATATAAATATAAAAGGGTTATAGTAATGGCTTTAAATGTAATGATTTACTGCAAGATGATACGTTCTTTGCAAAAGTAATTGATGTTGAAATAAATTATAAAGCATATTCAGAGAAAAGCAGCTCTGACTGTAAAGTTTTGTAGACATAAAAATCTCATTATTGTTACAGGTTACATGGCTCTACATCATTCAGATTTCAGGATTATTGCTGGTCTGTGTCCTACAGTTCTTCAATTCTATGATTCTTGGATCATTACTTATAAGTTTTAATGTTTCTGTCTTAATAGCAAGAACAATCCAGGTAGGTACCAAAATATTTCTGTAGTACTAAATAAAGAGTATTATTTTACATATATATGTGTGTGTGTGTGTGTGTGTAAATGAGTAATTTATATGCATTATAATTTTCATTTACTAATACTAATTAGAGGAATTACTGTAGCATACAGCAACCCAAACATTGCCTGATCAAATAATGAGTTCCGTTACACTAACTGCAGCTTAACCAAGCACATCAGACATCATAATTCCATGATTGCTATTAAAAATAATGATTGTGCAAGCTGCAGTTTGGATCCTGAAAAAAAAATTGCATAAATGGACTTTATACCTGTTTCAGCAGGACTTGCCTTGAAGTTATGGATCTGCCTCCAGTGAAATAATGTGTAACAACTAGGACAACTAGGCTCATGTCGAGTCCTGCTTCCTGATATCCATTGTTTCTTTCAAAGATTGAGGTTTCTTTACTGTAGTTACAGTTCTGTTTTTTCTGATTCTGGCATTGGTGACAGCCTCTGACCACAATAAAGGAATTTACAGGGCCATTCCTGTTGTCTGCACCTTTTCCCAGTTGCCTGCGAGCAGCTCATCTGGATCTGGAGCTCATAACTGGAAAATTGCTCAAAATCGTATCAACTGACAGAGCCAGGAGAGACCTTTGCCATGTTTAGGTGGAAGGTGTAATGAGTAGGTATTTCAAAAGGCACACAGAATTATGGAAATTAAGGGAGTAAGATCTGTAAATAGGGCTGCTGCTAAAGAAAGGCTGTTTGGCTGCTTCCAAAACTCTGCCAGATCAAACCTCTTATGACGTTGTCCCTTCAGTTTTGTGCAAGAAATACTCTTCATTCTGGGTCCTTGCTTCTGTATCCATTTTTGCTTACATGACCCTAATACAAATTCGGTGCTGCTCAGGACCAGCTGTTTCAAATAGCCTGTGATGCTTTTATTCCAAATACATAAAAAAAGGACTGAAAGACGAATATTTTCTTCTTTGTAGAAAAACCTAAAAAAGGGTGGCTTGCTTAATAGGCTTGGGAAACTTATCCTCCATGTTTTACTAGTCTTGTGCTTGACTCTCCTCATAAATAAATTCATTAAGGTAGGCAAATAATTTTTTATATCTAAAGTTATACATTGTATGACGTTAACAGCTGTTTGTTAACTGTCTACAGGAATATCGTTAAATAAAATCTGCAGTGAGATTTCTCTGCAGCTCAGAAACTGCATTTTAGAAGTTAAAGATCGTTTTCCTAATCTTTGATATATGGATTTGAAAACTTCATAAATTAACACCAAATAATTGGTGTTAACTTGAAGCTCACCTGTAATTTTATAACAGTTGTAGATCTGTACTGCTGAGCATTTGCAAAGTTTTTAATTGAATTTTCTTTTCAATGAATGCAGTTAAAACTGAATGCTTCTTTGATTGCAAAGCACCCATCTTAGTAAGCTCATGTTGCTTTACAGTTTTGTTTAAATGATGAAAAAAGCTGTTTACTGGGTGACTTTTTTGATATTTAAAATATAATTTCCTTTCTCTTTCCCCACTTTGAAGAAAATTCTTAATCTTGAGTCAGATGAGCATATATTCAAATTCCTGAAAGCAAAATTTGGATTTGGAGCAACAAGGTACGATTTAGCTGCAGTTTTGCTTTCTTGTTTGACTTCTTTAATTGAAGCCTTCAGGTTGTTCTTATTTCAAATGTGTGTAATAAATCACAGATTTTTACCTCATGTTTATGTCATACTTGTCCTTATAATAATCTGCACAACTGTGACTTTATAATGTCTTGGGGAAAAAAGGAAACTTTGATCCTTTGTGACATCAACTTCTGAAATACATGATGGACAAAGATTTTTTTTTAATTTTTTTTTTTTTTAGAGATTTTGATGCTAACCTGTATCTTTGTGAAGAAGCCTTTGGTTTACTACCTTTAAATACTTTTTCAAGACTCTCCAGTACATTACTTTTTTACGTCTATGGATTTGTTCTCTTCCTTCTGACAGTAGCAGCTGTAATTGTTGCCTTTCGGAACCTCAGGTAAATACAGTTTTAAGATAATGTACATTTTTATCAATTTTCTTCAGCTGGCTGAGGAACTGACAGGTGAATACAGCAGCATATACAGGATTGCTTTGCACAGCTGCTTGGAGTAGGGTTTATGGTAGAGAAATCAGGCAGAATAAGTAACTTCCTATTGAAGCCAAAGCTGTAAACAGAGGAACATCCTTCCCTAGATCCAGTCAAGCTCTTTGCTGTTGAAGTTTTGCAGTATGTGTAATGTTGATTGGGGGTTTTTGGGATGAGGGGAAGCAGGGGAAGGATGTCTTTATAGAAAACATTGTTAGTTTCTTTAGTTCATGCCATTTTCCCTGGGCAAAGCACTCCAAATCACAGGTTTCCCAGGTATTATCCTCAAACTGCCCAGAAATGAGTGGAATAGTCTGTGCTGAACTTTGTGCTCTGTGTGAAGGAGCAGGGGCTGTGACTGTGCATCACTGCTGGCAGCTCCAGAGCTAATCTGTGGGATTCTGAGGTATCTGCAGAGCACAGAAGAAAATCAGACAGAACTGCTATTAAAAAAAAATGGTTCATTAGAGACCTCTCCGTTTTACATTTACAACTCGGGCAAAAGGTAGAAGGGATGCTTAATTCAAGCAAAAATTCAAGGAGTGTCACCTGACTAGTGTCACTATCATAGATTTTAGGGAAGATTGGATAAAAGGGAGAGAGAGCAAGAGAGAGGGAGAGTATCCAAGATATTCCAAAACTATGTTATGAAAAATACATATTACAGTAGTAATTGTCAAATGTCATTCATCTGTAAATAATTTTGGTACTATTCAACCAGCCTCTTTAAAAACTTACTGCATCAGTCAGCTTCAAAAATAAAGAAAAGATTCTGCAGCTCTTATTTTCTGCAACCCTAGATGTAATCCCAAACATGTCCTTAATTTTTAATGCATTTATCTCACTTATCCTCTGCCCTGAAAAAAACAGGAAAACCCCATACACTGAAGCAGCTTCTTCTTTTTTTTTTTTTTTTGAAGCGCCCTCCACATATATTCACAAGACTAGACACCTCAGGCAATAACCGCTCCTTTCAGGGCTCATTTTCTCTAACTCTGCTTCCAGTCTGTGGCTTTAGTAACATCCAGATAGACCAGCACAACCCCACAAATCACAGTTAAATTCTTCACTCTCATCAAAGAGCCTCTGAACATGGGAGAAGCTGCTTCAAACAAGAAACCAGGCTTGCCTTCCTATAAAGAATTTTCTCTCATTCTAATCCAGCTCATTCAAACCCATTGCATTTCCAGAAATCTAGAAAAAAATGTCACATCTAGACAGGGACAGAAATACCTGATGCTGCATCAAATTTCCATCTAGACATGGAAAGAGATACCTGATGCTGCATCAGGTTGGTGGCATCAGGCTAAATTGTATCATAGATACAATAGAAGATTGTGGACTCATAGCAATAGTTGTTATATAGCTTCAGAAAGATTCAGTGCTTTTTAAAATGCAGATAATTATAAGAAATATGTTCCAGAACCTAATATAACACTGTTTGTTTCTTCAATTAGTGGTTCAAATCAAGTCCAGTTAAAGGAAAAAATGGAAGAATACACAGTGACACTGAAGCCTGATGCTGCTTACAGCTTAGTTCACACCATTCTTTTTGGATGTCTGGCATTAAGCACAATGAGGTATCTTTATTTTAATTCCATTAAGGGCTTGTTTAAATGATTGAGTATATTTTTATAAGAGTGTAAAATATGTTGACTGCAAACTGATAGGATCATGAACCTTGTTTCTTTCCCTGGTGTGTTTCTATGTGTAGACTGAGGCATTTCTCAAAATTCTGCCAGAAAGAATGGAAGTTTGGGAATAGAGGTGTTCTCAAGAGCAAAGTGCAATGTCAGTCTTGTACTCAGTTGTTGCAGAGGCCTGAAAGTCCCAGAAAACTGTTCAGAATTCCTCTAGACATTGACTGCTCTCATCAGGCAGCTTTGCAGAGCTGCAAGTGATCATGAAAAACTTGTGTTCTTGCAGAATGAAGTACCTCTGGACATCCCACATGTGTGTATTTGCATCCTTTGGCCTGTGCAGTGCAGAGGTCTGGAAACTTCTCCTGAAGTGTCTCCATCTCTACACATCCCAGAGGGTGAGCACTGCACTCACAGCATTTCATCCACTGCGCTTTGGACTGTGTCTAAGCCAAGTCAAGGCTCAGGGTTGAATATTGTTTGTAGTTCTCTTAAGCCAGCTATCTCTGCTGTACATTTCTGTAAATCTAGTACGTAAAATGTATTTTCTAGTGGTTTCTGTATTAAACAATTCCATTGGAATACACTAGATGGCAATATAGATGTGGCTGTGAAAAATAACCACAATTTTACTAAAAAAGTCTCCATATTAAGAAATCATCAGCAGTCTGAAAAGACCTTTGCAGTCAATTATATTGAGTGGCAGTGTTTTCCACCTTGTAGACTATAGATTTAAAGATATAAATCCATCTTTTGTGATGGGTCTGTAATTAGGGCTCTACTTGAAAATAAAATCTGAATATGGGCTTAAAATTCAATCTCTAAATTCAACTACATGTTAAATATTTCAGATAGCAATACATTAAAAATTAAGTCTATTAAATGTATCATCAAAATAACCAATTTTTTTTCAATTTCTCTCAGACACAGGTGATTAGGTATTCTATACCAATAATTATATTACTGTACATTTCATTTAAGGTAAGAATTTTTTTTTCTCAATGTTTTGGCATTTTTTAGTTGCATGGATTTTCTCCTTTCTCCAAGAACGGTGTTGTTTTATTAATAACTACATACAAGAATTGTAACTGAGTTTTAAAAATGGGGATAGCTGAAGTGCAGGGATCTTCTTGCCTATGAAATTGTATGTAAAGGATCGTTTGGGCTCATTTGATCCAAAGTAGTTGTTCATAGATACAAATGTTTATCTGATTGTATGTGTAAGTAGCAGGTGTTATTTAAATGCATGATTTTATGAAAATGGGAGTTGTCTGGTTTGGTTTTAACTAGATTGTAGATAATATGCAGATTGTCACAATTTGTAATGATTTCTTGTAGGAGCAGAAACAATCCTAATCTGTACTGCTGTGCCTCATCTCATATGTTTTAAAGTACAGAATTATTAAATCATCAAGCACCTGTTTTGTCTTCTGTCTGTTCCAGAAACAGAATATTATTATTGTCAAACACTTTAATGTAAATGCATAAAACATACTTAAATCAATAACATGTACAAGATTATCAATCTGTCCTAGCAGTGAGATTTAGAGCACTGATTTAATGGGCAAACCATTTTTTTAATCTGTAGTCACAAAGCCAAAAAATTCAGAGTCTATTTTGATGGAGAAGTTTTTTCTGCAATAACTAGTCTGAGATGAAAATATGTCTGTTAAATAATTCCCTTCAGAGAAACACAAGGTTAATTTCATTGTTACAGTTCAAAAGGCAGTAGTGAAGCAGTTGAGAAAGCTGCTAATAGATTTCACTCCAGTAGTGTGTTCCCCGCTCTGAAACTGAAACAAAAAGTCAAAAAATACTGTTTTCCACTTAAATTGTCTTATTATTCTGTTAGAGGACTTTTTTTTTGTCCACTGATGTGCTGGTTGGGGAAGTCATTTACCATTTTCATCATTTCTGAATATGATAGAAACAATGCCAATTCTTTTGACATGGGGGATACCAAGAGCATGACATTCTGATGGTCTAATGTGACAGATCAGTAGGAATAATTTTCCTCCCACTCTTCATGAGCAGATGTAAAGTTCCTAAATCCTGTCAGATTCAATTCTGAAGTCAACAGAAACCGCTGATTTCATGGGCTTTAGAGCAGTCATTATTTGTGCTCAGTCTGCCTGAAAAGCATCATTTTCATGTTTCTTCTAAATAGAGGAAATAATTTTTATTGACATTAAAGATACTATTTTTCAAATTTCTCAGTGGGAATAAGAAATTCGTCACCTCTCAGCGTTTTTTTGTCCTGAGTCAGTTCTTGCAGTTGAGCTACCAGAAGAGTGGATCTCTTTGTGGGTCTTTTCTGCAAAGCTGAAAGAGTTGATGAGAAGCCTGAGGGAATCACAGAATATTCTGAGCTGGAAGAGACCCACAAAGCTCTTGTCCCAGGTGGTATATTTGTCTCAGACAAGAATTCTTACAGAGAGATCCAAAAAGTACCCATTGCTTCTGTGGGAATGTGGTTTTATATTCTCTCTCTAAAACCTTACAAACAGACAGTGGAAGGAGATTTTTGGAACAGAGACTTACTTATCTTTACAGGAATTTATCTGTTCAGTCACTGACTGCTCAGATTGCAGGGGCAGTTTCTCTGTACACCACAAAGTTAACTGGCCATCAAGGCTGGTTTTCTTGAATTTGTAGGAGGGGACAGTTTGGTGTTTCATTATCTGTTACATTTGTCAGAAGAACTATTCTTCAGTGCAGTTCCTCAAAATAGGACTTTTATGGGATTATTAACCTAATCCTGAATAAGCTAATGAAAGCCTCTTTTGAGGCATGTGGTTACTACAGCCCCAAATACATCACTTGAAGAATAATTTATTGAGATGCAGATGCAGCTACAGTGCTGGCTTGCTTTCACATTTCAGGTACAGGGTGTTTTGAGACCTGTGAAAGAGCTGTACTTCTGTTTACATGTGTTCTTCATTAATACAGTGCAAACATCTTTCAGATAAAGTGAAAATGCTGAAGTATGTCCATGCCTACTTTAGCTGTGCTGCAGATAACACAACACATACATAAAGCAGTACCAAGTAGTATTTATGTTCCACTTCTTATGCTTTGTAGGTAGATTTCACCTTTATCTATGTTCATTGTATTTTAACTTCACAATAATGCTCATCAATTTGTGTTTCTATGTCAGTAATTCCTGAATAAATTGTTGGTACTTAAGGTGAGCTCCTGAGCTTGAGCATTCTAATTCCTGGGTTTGCCAAATAATCTTGATTTCTCTCTAATAGTAAACTATCCATTCCTATAATTTCTCCAGCTGCATTTTTATCTTCATCATGGCCAAGTCCCTTTGCTCCGAACATGGACATTTATTACAGCACATACTGCAGCATATACCCGTGATCGGAGCAGTCTGGCTGTACTGAACAGCTACAGTTCAGGGCTCACTTAAGCCACTTGACAACTGGTTTCTTTTCTTGAAGGCTTCGACCCCAGAGACAAGCACTGTTACACGTTGGAAACCTCTTTCACATTTGCCTCACACCTCACTCTTCTGAGCAGTTTGTTACGTCCCTGATATGCTCCATCTGTTCTTTTTATCCTCTCCTGGTGTCACCCGGCACTTTTTCTCAATCTGACATATACCTGATTTACAAGACAAAGTTCTGTCAGTGTTATTGGTCCATATATTCATATGCTTTTACTTTTTATTTATTTTGTCATTCTCTTGTGTTTGGAACTCCTGAAGTACCTTAGTTTTCTCTTGGTTCTACTAATCAAAGGCAGTGCTACCTGGAAATTTTTCAATTCAGTAATAGCAAGCCCCATTACCAAAATTTTCCTCCAGTGGGAGCTGCTTGTGCTCACTCAAAGCTTGCAGTACTGTGACACTGTGACTTAAAAAACCTCTCCAGAGTGAATGCCATGGAACAGCCCCAGCACTCAGCAGGGAGCTGTGCCCCTGGATCCTCAGGAGGTTACAGGGCAGGATGTGCTGACTGAAAAGCAAAGCAGAGCCCATTCCTTCTGTCTCCATCCTGAAGGACTCCAAGCTCTCAGAATGTTCAGCTATCCAGGGCAGGTTAGTAATGAAGAGAGGAAATTTTGATTCGTTGTGAGACTCCACAGTCTCATTTCACAACAGCTGAACTTTCTGATCTCTGAGAGAGCTTCTGAAGAGCAGAAATGCATCTGTTGTACTGCTGTACTTCCCCTGGGTTGTGATGCTGCCGTGGCTCCACCCGGGAGATGCCAGGAGTACCTGAACGAGTGTTTCAAGTAAGCAGTTACATCTCCTGCCCCCAGTCCTGCCAATAATTACAGTTACAGTGAAGGAATGCCTGTGTATGCTAAGGGGCTCAGCAGCACCACATTCCAATTCCTAATGAACTCCTGGATGAGCGTTATATGAATGGGATGATTTATGTCTTTTTAGATTATCAGGTGGGTTTTCTAAGACTTTTTCCTGTAACGTTTCAATTTTCAAACCAGCAGTCCTTATTATCTAAAGAAAGCAGGTTTGGAATAGGTTTCACCATAACAGCCTCTGTAGTAAAGACTGATGCACAGCAATCTGTCATTAGCATTGTCATTATCTTCCTTAATTGCACCCTTCTGCCCTGGAATATTCACTGGCTTAAACAATAAACCCTTAAATAAATCATTGTTCCCTTAGCTTTTTGGAGGGGAGAATTAAGCATTTCAGAATCAGTTTCAATCCTCCTTTCTCTCCTCCAGATTTGATTTATCTATCTTTGTTTGCAGTAAATTTTGAAATGCTTTCCCCCAATGGTCTATTGGTTGTTGCTGTTCTGTCACACTTTCGTTTTTGCCTTCAGTAGTTCTCTTTTAATTCAGACTTCTGAAATACCATTAATAGCATCCACAGCACATCTAATAATCTTCACTTCTGATACAGATTTCCTACCTTTTTTTAATTTAGTTTTACATTTCCTTTCCAAGCTTAATGTTAATTCCAGGGCCCTTTCCTTCTCTTGTCATCATTGACAGTGGGCAGTTCTGGTCCTGCTGATCATCTGGGAGGAACTACAGATCTCAAACTCTGAAACTGTGTTCATCCTGCAGTGACAGCCACCTCTCCTTCCGAGGAGAGGTAGATACACTCATGTCTTGCAATTTACCCATGGGCTGGACAAGATTAGTTGCCAGCTAAGAGGAAGTAATACATTTCAGCATCCAGAACTTGTTTTGTTCATTCTGTTTTCAGGTTGTTCTGTTTTGTTTCCATTTTAGTTCTGGCCAGGAATAATGGATGAACTATCAGAGCTGAGAGAATTCTATGACCCAGACACTGTGGAGCTGATGAACTGGATTAAGTAAGAGGATTTTTTCTCTATTTAAGTTAAATGCTATTTGTGTAGATCTAATGTTCTTAGTTATAGTGTTCTCCTTATTTGTCACAGCTCAGCAGTGAACTCTGGTGACCCGTGGGGATAGTTAGGGTGAGTGGGTTATCAGGAGGTTGGGTATGAGCAGCTGTGGAGAGCAGCTCTGTGCTCTGGTTCAGTATCACTGCTGTGTTCCATGTGCCTCAGGGAACCAGCTGATCCCTCTGCTCCCATAAGGACACAGTTTTCCCAACCAAAAGAGGTAAATTTGGAGGTGTCAGGTTTCTCTCATCATATTATAGCTACCTCTTTATATTAATAGACCTTTGCAGTGAAATAATTTTATTCCACCCCCCCAACCTAATGTCCTTCTCAATTCTATAGTGTTAAAAAGCTTGGATGTAGTGCTGGAAAATTCGTGCTCTGCAGTCTGTTTCTTGGACTTTAAAACAATCTGCATTGTTTCTGCTTGTTAGAATCAATCCCAATATGTGTTCCAGACTGTAAGCAAAATATTTATAATTGAACTTGAACTTGTCACAGCTAAGCACAGGTGCAGCATCTTTCAGGAGTGTGAGTTAATCATTCCAACCCCACCTCATCACTTCTGCTTTCTCACAGAGCATAGGAAGGTATTTTTTAGGTAGAAACAGTTTGGAATACTGCATGTAGAAGATGCTGAGAAAAAAGGCCAGGTAGAATGTTCTCTGGAGGGCTGTGAACTTAAGGGTTACTCTATTAAGATAGAGTAACCACTAAAAACTTTCAGGTTAAGTTCTGAACAGGGAGATTCTTGGGACTTGTATTTATTTGCAACTGCGGCAATGATTTTAGAAAAAGAAAATTGGTTTCATGTTATGGAGGAAAACATTCTGAAAGTAAATCTGAATATACAGCATTAAATATTGAACTGTTTGAAGTATTTCCTTGGAGTATTTCCTTGATATGCAATGAACTTCAGTGAAGCCAGTCACCCAGCCTATTCTCCCCATAGCAACATATTTACACTCCATAATGTTGTATTTCTTTAATCCATAAACTAGAAGTAGTAATTTAGAAGTAAAATATATTACAAGCCTTCACTGACTTATTTTGAAAGCAGGCCATGATTTTTTCCATCATTTTGAATCTTTGCAGCCTTATTGACACGTTTTTGTGACTAATGTTTACCAGCCAGTTCCATTTAGCACTACTGTTTTATTAAAAGATGGTAAATGTCTGATAGTTCAGGTCTCCTGTGTGCAATATATAGAGTTATATATAGATTTATACATAAAATATGCATGTGGAGTTATTCCCAGCCATGAACTGGATTTGACTGGCTCCAATGAGAATAATTTTTCATGTGTTCTTAGTGCTGAGAATGCTAAACTGGTGCTTGTCATCTCTTCATTCCAAGTCATGACAGACAATTAGAGAGGGGCATTTTTTTACTTAGAATTTATTGTATTTAGAAATATTATTCCTGTAAAGAAGAGTTAATTATCTATGCTTTAAATACCAGTCAACAAAATTTATGGTAAGTTTCTCAAAGTGGGACAGATTTTCTTAAGTTTGATGTGTAAGAGAACTCTTTTACTATACTGACACTTGATAGTTGTGCTGTAGTTAATGACCTGTCAAGGCTGGTGTCAAGAACTAATCATTCATTATTAAAACTCAGTATGAAAAGCTCTAATTTGTCATGTATAGCAGTGAATTAGGAATAACTCATCTGTCTTGCAATCTCTCCACAACAAGAAAACCCTTCTGTCTGCTTAGCCCTAAATGCATATTAACTTGTCCAAATATACAATCTGCATAATGGCCAACTATTAGTCTGTCCCTTGTGAAGTGTCTGCAGATGCATTTCTTACTCTTCCCCTCACTAAAATTGCCATAGCATTTCCAGGAAGATCTGCTGGTTTGTATCTGTACAATTGCAGAGCACAATTTTTTACATAATGATCTTGCATATCCCAGTCTTCTGCTTTTTTGCTACCCACCACCTCATTTTCTTAGCTTTTTTTAAACAAAAAGTCAATAAGCCAGTCCTCCAGGGATAGTTCATAGCTCTGTTCCCAGCTGGGAGGTACATTAAAATTCTTAGTTTTGGTCTTTCTCCCTAAGACAACAGGAACAACATGCTCATTTGTGAGATGGGGAAGAATATCAGTAGAATGAGCAAATCAATAGCGTGAACTTCCCTACTCTGTTTACTTCTGGTAAGTGTTAAAGAAGCAATGTCTTCTGCCTTTAAAGGGGAAATCTGTCTACAGTTGTGGAATATTTCAATAGCAGTTGCCAAAACTCACAGAAAAAGTTCTTAGAAATCTTGAGCAATAGCTAAAACAATGGAAAAGTTAACTGAGGCTGAGATTTGGCAGAGCATTGTTGGATGTCAGCTGTACCTGAACCAGCTGTGGGGACAAGCAGGCAAATTTGTGTATTAGTGGAAACCCCACAAATTTCCAAAAAGCTCCTAAGGTTATGCAGATGAAACACCCATGTTTCAATGGTGCTTCTTTCATTTAGTCATTTATAATAATTTATATTAATGGCTCTATTTTAATTTCAAGCCAGCTTTAAAGTTTAGCTCTTCTTTATTACTTACATTCCTGATTTTCAAGGGTAATCACACTGAAATCAACACATGTTCCAGACTTTAAAGGCAATATTACACTTTTTTTTTTAACTATTGTTCTTAAATTCTTGGGCTTTTGTTGGATGGCCTTGTCAGTAAATTTCAGGCATGAACTTGAGAGTGTCTGAAAAGTAGGTTTATACCAACTGTGTAGGTGCACTCCTTTATGTGAGCAAAATCTGCATGCATAAAACGGAGGCTGGGACTCAGAAAAACGCATCTTGTTGCTCATTCTTTGTGGCTGTCGTTTTCCATTTTTGCAATCTTCAGTCTTTCCAAACCAGAGGGAAAAAAAAGAACCATGACAGTGTGGCTGAATATGCTTTCCTGCCTATGATCTGCAGCTAAAACTGTGATATTTTAATATTGCATTCTGCAAATAAAAAGATTTTCTTTTAAAGAAAAAGAAAAATCTATCATGGCATATTCCTCAGAATCTCCTTTTCTCAAATCCTTTTGCTTTGTGGATTCATACCATACTCAGGCACTAGTAAAGGAATAATCTGAGACTTGTCAGATTTTATGGCTTTGAAAGCCAACTGTAGGGTTCAACTCTGGAGGACTTTCGCTAGAAATAGCCATTTTATTTCTAATGATGTAACCTGTAATTGCAGTGTTGGCCATTTCTTCCTTAGTGCTTCTTAAAACCAGCTCACAATAATTCTTTAGCAGTTTAAGAGAAATAATTATTACCACTTTTCAGAGTCTGTGCAAGTATTTCCTCTAAAACCCTTTTATTTTTAATGAGTTATTCTTTAGTATTTATATAATTCTCTAAATTCTTAAGTGTAAGGTAAAGAAAAGGTTCCTACACTGTAATATAGTGCTCAGTTTACCCATTAGCTCAGCTGTAATTAACTTGTTGAAAGCTTAGAGCTTCAAAAATAAATGAGATTATTTGTTCAAAATGCCATCAGGTCTGCTTGGAATGGCATTTAAATTATATAATGTAAATCAGTTTGACCTGTAAGTCCTTGTCATTATTTAGTGACATTTCCTAGAGAATAAATTGTTTGCAGGTTGGGCAGTGTGGTATGGAGCTTGGCAGAGAGCTATAAAAACAAATTATCCTTTCATTTTATACATCATTTGCTCAGACAGTTGTAAAAATGGCTTGGTTTTGGTGTAATAGAGCAGTGTCACTCCGTGGTTTGCAGCACAGGAGGTGCCCTGGCTGCAGAGCGCTGCGGGTGGCGCCTGGCTGCGGCACGGGCACGGGCAGGAGCATCCCTGGGCTGCAGGAGCCATCCTGGCCCTGGGAATGCTCCTCCGGGCACGGGCAGGAGCATCCCTGGAATGCAGGAGCCATCCTGGCCCTGGGAATGCTCCTCCGGGCACGGGCAGGAGCATCCCTGGGCTGCAGGAGCCATCCTGGCCCTGGGAATGCTCCTCCGGGCACGGGCAGGAGCGACCCTGGGCTGCAGGAGCCATCCTGGCCCTGGGAATGCTCCTGCGTGCTCCTCTGTGCTCCCAGCACTCAGCAGGGTGCTCACAGCTCCTGGGGGTGGAATTGCAGAGGGCAGACACCGCCTGGGGCTCTGTGTCACCTCCCGGTGTCACCTCCCGGTGTCACCTGCCAGCTCTCTGCCCAAGGCACTGAAATCCAGCGCTATTGCTCCTGGCACTGCCAGTGCAGCACGGGGAAAGAGGGCTTCCAGGTGCTCCTGCTGGTCTGGGAACGTCTGAGCTGGCTAGTAAAATAGGGACAGTGATGTGTCTGTAGGAGTATCATTTCCTAGGATTTCAAACATCTAAATCTGAGTCTCAGGGAAACACCTGCCTTTACCTGGAACATGGGATTTTAAACTCCACCCAGGAGCAAAGCACTTAAGGCAGTTGTTTGAAAAGCAAGCAAGGGTCACTAGATTGTCTTCAAGGGATAAGGAGAGGAGGAAGTGCTGGCAAAACTCCTTCTATCTGGTAATGAATGCACTCAGCTATATTTGTCCCCTTCTGGGCAGGAGTGAATGCTTTTGGAAAGGGGAGGAATGGAACCCTGAACCTTCTGCATGACCCATTTTCTGAGAGGAGATTCACTGGGGGCTGTAGCTCCAATCTCTGCTCCCTGGGACCAGAGCAAGGTCGGGCTGGAGATCAGGAAAAGCTTCTTCCCCCAGAGGGTGCTGGGCACTGCCCAGGCTCCCCAGGGAATGGGCACGGCCCCGAGGCTGCCGGAGCTCCAGGAGCGTTCGGACACCGCTCCAGGGATGCCCAGGCTGGGATTGTTGGGGGGTCTGTGCAGGGACTGGGGTTGGACTGGATGAGCCCTGTGGGTCCCTTCCAACTCAGTATATTCTGTGATTCTGCATTTTTGACAAGCATTTTTACCAGTAGGTTATTGATAAAGGGCACTATCACAATTTCCTTTATCTTTCTTTTTAAAGCAAAGAGGCTGCAGGCTGGTTTGGCTTTTTTGTTTGCTTTCTTTCTTGTGGTTTTGCCTTTGGTACTTGTTGGGAGGGGCTGTGTGAGTGGGTTGAAGAAAGTTTGAGTCTCCTACAGAGCCCATTATAATGCAAACCTGCAATTAGAAGAGCAGGGTTGCCTTGGTAAGGCCAGTCAGGTTTTAAAATTTGAACTAATCTTGAACAAGCACTGAAACCTACTTAGCACAGTAGAAGTTGCCTAGCCCAGGCAGAAACACAGAAGCATGTTGAAGATGCTTTAAGAATCATCATTTGTATTTGGGTGTCTAAGCTCTTGCAGTCCCTCTGTGAGTCCAGCCCATGTCCTTTACAGCTCAGTCCTACAGACTTGTGCTCTCCCACAGATCCAGGGATGAGTCCTGGCTGACAGCCTGTCAGGGCCATCCCATTTGCATAGAACTAAATTCTTACAGGAATTAATTCCTTTTAATGGAACATGTACTGTATGACACTTGTGGCTTTGAATATTTTAAGTAATAAATAATTTCTTAAGAGATTAAATATTTTCAGACTTTTAAATGAAACTGGTTTTATAAAGTGCTGAAGAACTAGTCTATCAGTAAAGTTAAACTGGCCTATTAAAAATACTATCTCTGACTTTCCTAGGTGAGATTAATGTAGCAGTGCAAGATTTTTTAGGAAGGGTTTGTAATTATTAATTCATTTGCTAAGCATAATCTCTTGAAAGGCGATAGTAAAATTTAATACTTGTCTCTCAACATTTTCAAGCTGATCATGGAGCTTAAAGATGACTATGTAGCTGTGGTTTCCAAAGGCTCCCTGAAGTGCACCCCAAAGTGTCACAGTTACTGGAGTACTTCAGTGCATGCATGGGGATGTTAGGCACCTATTCACATTCTAATTTCATTTTAGTTGATTTAATGTGTGCTGCTTTCTGTTGGTTTAGTCTTCATACACCCTTCCATGGTTATGTGCCTACTAAGCACTAGAAATCACTTCAGCATGCTATGGGCAGTTTTAATTAGCCTGATTATAGGAGTGTCTCTTGCCTGGCATTTTTACTCTTTCTTTTTGCTCTGCCCTTCTGTTGTGTCTTTGCAAATATTTTAGATTGTAAACTTGCTGGGGGCAAGGTGAGCAAAAATAATTTTTTCATTATGGGTATTTGAGTAATCCTGAGATACCGGGATTTGGAATTTCAAAGGTTACAGTACCAATAAGTGACAGCATTTCTGTCTGGCATCTTCTGCATCTCCCTGCCCCAGCTTTTTGCAACTGGGGTTTCTTTTTTTGAAGTTTCTCTCCCACAGTTGTCAGAATAGGAAGATTAATGTCTCATGGAACAAAGTTTTCATTCCAATGAATGAATGGTGAATGCCAGGACAGGAACAGAAAGTTTTACCATTCAGATTAAATAATTCATTTTATATAAAGTACCTTATATATATCAGACACAAACCTAAGTCACAATAAGTTTCTTGAAATACTAAAAGAATTAGAATATAGAAACTTATAAATATTCAGAGGCTTTATGAACCTGAGAAATACATGAAATACAGAAATAGTTTGAAATTGTCAGGATCATGTTTTCCTTAAATTTCCTCATGGTGCTTAGTATTTTTTATTTGCAGTTGAGTGTTATCATAATTTATCCACTTGGCATTTGAAGAAAACACAGTTGCTTGAACAGTTTGCTCCTTGAATAGAGGAGAGGCAGAAAAATACTTTTGCAGTCTTTTTTTTCCTTCTGATCTGTCACAAGCATTGCAAAAATGCCCCTGCAGAGGCTTCCTCAGACTTCTCAACGTTTGTTTAGGTCAAACACTCCGAACACAGCAGTGTTTGCTGGGAGCATGCAGCTGTTAGCAGGAGTCAAACTGTGCACTGGACGGACCTTAACCAACCACCCCCACTATGAGGATAAGAATCTGAGGGAGAGAACAAAGCAGGTAAGAGATTTCTGATTGTTTAAAGTAATTCTTGCCCACGTCAGCAGTTCCACTCCAGAAAACAAATGTCCTCTCTAATGGCACACTGCAAAAGGCATCATGAGCTTTACTCATGGAGTGACTCACTGTCAGACACAGGCCCAGGATTTAACTGCTTTGGGATCTCCTGACTCACTTCTGGCAGCTGGTGTGTGTCTGAGCAGCTCTGTGCCTGGGTACCCAGCTAGTCCCAAGGGCACTGGTTTGGCTGCTGTGGCATCAATAGATCCTGGTGCCCACTTGGGCTGTTAAACCCACATGGAGCATTCCCTGGCACTGCCTTCAGCTCCCAGAGCAGCACACAGCATTTGATATAGAAACCACCCTGAGAAACTGCACACGGAGCTGGGGTGACTGTTTTCACCCACCCTTTTCTGGACTTGAGACATTCTCAAAGCCTGACAGCACCATCCAGTGTTGTGTAGCCAGCAGCATCCTCGCCGTAACACACAACTCCGTGTGGCTACTGAATAACGCATTTATAGATTGTTTCTATAATACTGCGTTCCCATGGTTTCTCAATCTCAGTTCTTTGTTTGGCTCAAGATAGAGGAGTCACGACAGAGCAAACAAAGCAGTAGTGGTGATGTGGTGTGTGTTGGAGCTCAGTTTCCTTGTTGTCCAGATTTACCAGATCTATGCCAAGCGATCTCCCGGTGATGTGTACGGAATCCTGCGCTCCTTTGGCACGGACTACGTGATCCTGGAGGACAGCATTTGCTACGAGAGGAGGCACAGCAGGGGCTGCCGCCTGCGGGACCTGCTGGATGTAGCCAATGGCCACGTGAGTGTTACAGACAAGATCTAGGAACAAAATACATTTTGCTTGACTTCGCTCTGAAACCCAGTTACGATCTGAGGTAGCCCAGAGTATTTGCACTATGGGAAGGAAAATCTGCTGGAGCCTTTAGACATTCTCAAAATGGCCAAATTAACACTGCTTGCTTTTAAGGGTATTTGAGAATAAAAAAGGGGGAATTCAGCCTGGGCAGGATAAGTAATGACTTCCTGACGAGCTCCAGGTTAGCAGTACACAAGCAGAGTTCCCTCCCTGAAGTAAATCACTTCAGAGCTTCAGTTCCCTCAGGCACAGCGTGGTTCTGTTACCACTCTGTGTCACGGGAGTTCTCAGGCATTCCTGGGGCTGAGGTGGAGCCAGAGCAGACTGCACAAACCCAAGCAGATATGGACCTCTGACAAAGCAGCTTTATCCATTTAGAGACAATACTGAAAGTCTTACTGGTTTAAAGGTGTTTTCTTCCTCCCACTTGTTTCATACTGTGAACAAACCTGGCCAGCCTGACCCAGTGAGTGTATTGTTGAGGTTGTTATGAACTTGTTATTGCCTGTAACTGTGAATTGGCTAAAGATATTTCACACATCTGTTCCATTTCATTGCAGATCATGGATGGCTTGGGAGAGAATGACCCTGATTTGAAACCTTCATTGTATCCTCGCTTCTGTGAAGAAATTAAAAAAAACCTTCCTTCTTACACCACGCACTTCACCAGGGTGTTTCAAAACAAAACATTCCATGTTTACAAACTTGCCAAGCATAAATAACATTTCCAACCATGGCTTCAAGTTCAGTATTTCACTGCTAGGACCCACATTAGGAAATGCAGCTGAAGTTTACAAACAGGTTACATCTGTAAGACATTTTACACTGATGGTTTCTTGTTTAATTACTGTGATTTTTTTTTTATTTTTAGACAGTTTAATTTTGATAACATTGTTGATGTTGCCAAAATTTTCATAGATTCATAGATAAATGCTAGCAGGGACCATTTTGATTATAAATTCTGACCCTCAGAATACTTAGGTTATAATTGTTTTCCCGTTTTAACTGATTGGGAGACAGACGAAGGCAGCAGCCTGCGGGAGCACTGCCGAGTGCCAGCCTGTGAATTTGCTCAGCAGTTCAGATTTTCCTCTCAAATGACAGAAATTCAATGAAAGCAGCCCATACTTCACCTGCCCTGAGTAAGCATTGCCTTTGTGAATCCTGAAAATAGTCACAAAATGAAGTTTTGTCATACAGTCTAATCCTTTTTGACAGATCCTTGTGCTCTTTCAGTGCCTCTTTTTTGAATTCTTTGGGAATGTATGTGGATATGAGTTTCCAATCTTGTGAGTGTGATTGCAGAATCAGTGAGTGCAGATTAAGCAAACAATTTTGAAGAAAAGACTTTAAACTTTGGTCCAGCATTTTTAGTGATCAGAAACAAACTGGTTTATAACATTAAGTGTTTAATGATGGAGTGTTACGTATTTTTAGTGAGAAAAAAGGCTGGAGCATGCTTGATACATGTTGCATGTTTGTATCCTTGTAAAATGCTCAGAACAAAAATTCAAATTTCTCAGTTTGGATTCTCACAACACTTTTCTGTATATACTTTCTAAATTACAGGGGATCCTTTTTCTCCCCATGTGAATCCCACTAGGATAGCAAAATTGAACAAAAGAAAAACTCATCTCTAAATCAGCAGGAAACCAGTATTTCAAATACATTCAGATGGTAGAGCTTTGTTTTGTATTATTTCAGACACAAAGCTCTACATTTTTAGCACAAAATCATTGTGTCCTTGTTCTTTAGCCTAAAACAGAGACTACCAGTATTTTAAAATTACATGGAAGATTAAGTGAAGCCAGACCTCAATGCTGAGAATTTTGTGATTTGTTTGTACCCTTTGTCTTTTTACCAGCCAGAACTTTGTGACTTGTATTGGTTTCTAAATGTTATGAAGGTACCACATGGCTTTTGCTGTGGTTTAGCACTGCTTTGGTTTTGGATTGAAATTAGAAATCAAATTTGGAAGTCTCACAGTACTCTCCATCCTGAATTAGACATCCACTAGGCTCATTTGTTTCTTATGAAAAACAGAGTTGTAATAATCAAGTGCCTCTAGGCCCAGGTTGAATTAACATCTGAACACCTATAAGAGTGTTTGTGGCCTGTGCAAATAACTCAGTTATAGTAATTACCATTGCAATTAATTTCTAATGATGGGAAACTTAAAGTGCTACAGATAGCAAACTCCACATTTAATTTAATCAAGATGTGTAATGAGATTAGCTGTCACAACTGAGCTGGGCTCCAATTCCAAATGATTTAAGTGTTTTCCCTTTCAGTTGTACTAAGGTAAATTACCGAAGAGATGGAGATGGTTATGTCACATGCTCAAACAATTTTATATTCAGTAAATACTCATTAAACACTGTTCAACATCCCTCTGCCTTTCTCTCTGGCACAGAAGGCTGTGCTGTAGCCAGGCTGTGTTAAATCACACACTGACAGCAGCTGGGTTGTTGAACTGAGCAGCTGAAACTCCTGAGTAATTCCTAGCCTGTATCCTTTAATGAGGTTGGAGACCACTGCAGTTTAACATAATACAATAATAAAACATTTTAATCAGTATTAAAACTTTAATTAGGCCTGTAATGATGCATGGTGGTTCTTGCTGCAAGCCTGGGTCACTGAATCCCTCAGTGAGTGCCTTCAGTAATTGAAAACAAGCACACAAAAGGTAAGGGATGTCTGGGCTCTATGGTTCGTTCTAGAATGCAGTTGGATCTTTCTGGAAAGGTGCAGTAACTTTCCTTTGGTGGGGGAGGAGGGATTCCCAGGCCCAGTGATACCCTGTTGTCTTCAGAATTTACTTGTAGGTAACAGCTGAGGCTAAGAAATCCTGAACAGTAATTCTTTTTAAACAGACTTATTTCAAAAATTCAGTCTTTAATACTGCCAAAGAAGAAATTTAACCTTTTCATAGAAACTACCAAGTGCAAACTGGTTTGTTTGGGTTCTTTTAAACAGAAAGATGTATTATGATAGATGATGATCAGAAAGGTTTAACACTAAGGGATATTCCAGGGACTATAGTGCAGCATTCAGACACCAACCTGCTTCAAACAGTAAATCCAAGTGCCAAGGGCCAGAAGCAGTTCCCAGCTCGGGGGGAGCAGCTCCTCCCTGCCCCTGTTTGAGACAAGGCCTGGGAGGGGCTGGGGGAGAAGGGCTGCACCTCCCATTCCCGAGGTACTGCTAACCAGCAGGGGGAATGGCAGGGACAGGGCTCCTCCTGTTCCTTGGTGTCCACAAGGACTTTCGTGCTGCATGTGGTCAGTGGTATGAATTACTTTTTTTTTAAAATTGCAGAGACAAAATGCTATCAAGGAGCCAGGAAGTTTTTAGGGGAGAAAAGCCTTTGAGATTCATAAGTGTATTTTCATCCCTTGTTTCAGTGTTCTGCTGGTGGGATCTAACATAGTTATTTTATAATATGTTGTTGTAAAGAGATGTAATGACTATTGTATACTAAATAAATTCTGTAATTTGAAAGTCACTTTTTTTGCTTATTTTTATGTTGGGATGGGTTGAGAAAGACCTGGTTAGGGAATCAGCTTTGTTTCAGTCCATATGGAGGAAAGCAAAACATTTTTCATGAGGAAGTTTTGGCTTCTCAAGCTCATTATATTGTGTATAGCACTGACTTTTGCAATCACCTTTGTGTTTTAACAGCTCGCTGGGCTTCCTTTGTTAGAAGCTAAAGGTATCAGCCATGATTTTTACCAGTCATCACCCACTGCATGTAAACTCCAGTAAGGTCAGTAGACTGAGGCAGTATATTCATTTAAATAAATACTATTTCTTTATTTATTAAGTGTATTTATATATATATATATAAAATAAAAGCATGTATTAAATGCTTTGACCAACAGGGACCTGCTCGTTTCCACATTGTAGCTCAAGTTTGGTATTTTTAATGAACAGAAAGGTGCATTCTTTGGGAGTGAAGAAGCAGATTTCAAGGGCTGTATGTGCAGTAGGATGTCCTGATGTGGGACTCTTGTGGCAGGAGTTGCAGCATGTGCAGAGCTGGAGGTACAACTGCCCATGTGTAGGACTGGTCTGAAGGGGGCTTGGGAGAGTTTGTCACCACCCTTAATTAGGGATTAATGTAATGGATGGGATGTGAGCCACATGTGGTGTTCTTCCATAGAGGGGATTCTGGGCTCCAGAGAGCCTCCTCCTTTAAATCCTCAGGAGATGGCCGTGGGTTTTAGCATTTTTGTAATTAAGAAAATGCTCAACTTTCTTCTGCCCACCTAATCCTGCTTCTTTACAGCCCTGTTTTCCCTCCTAAACCTGCTGGTCAGTAGGTCAGAGCTAAGGACAATCAGCTTTCCTATGGCTTGGCTCCATGTTATGTACTTGGAATGTTATTTTAACAGGGGAAGACCACAAAGATTAATGTAGTTGACAGGCAGCCAGATTAAATACTAATATCCACACGATTATTTAAATTTCAGACCTTTACAAACATTTTATGCTAAATAAAATGTTCTTACTACATGTTTAAAGTCTTCTTCAATGTGGAAGAAGATTAATAAAAGTACTAGATTACTGAAAATCCCACTACCTAGGGACCCAATGGGGTTTTTTATTCAATATTTTTCCTTCGCCCCTGACCCATGGCACAGCTTTCCGTGGAAAGCCAGCTGTTGTCCCTGGGAGAGCCATGGCAGTGCTGGGATAAGCCTTTCTGTAGAGGCACTGAAATATCTGCGTGTGTCTGTACGAATGCAGAACAAGTGAGGATACGATTTCAGCAATTGCACAGTAATTAAAAGAGCAGCATGCAAATTAAAACAGATAAATTAAGTGAACTAATTAGTAATCTCTGGAAAGAGGAAGAGTAGGCTTTAATAGGGCATGACAGCTGCAAATGAGTGTGTCCTATTACTGAGATTGTATCGACACAAGTTCCGAGAGCAGTTTTGAAACGTTTCCTGCTCTTTTGTTTTATTCTGTATGTTCTGTACAAGGTGGGGCTCACTGTGAGTATGGAGGCAGCTCTGGGGGTACAGTTTTTAATGTCTGGTTACAAAGCAGGGCCACAGCTGTAACGGGGAAGGAAGCAGCAGCAGGGCAGCCACATTTGGGAACAGCACTGAGACATCTGAGCCTCAGCAGCTCTGTGGCTGCTCTGTGTGACCCATGTTTGTCACCCACGGGGCTCCCGGGCACCAGTTGTGGTTGTGCTTGTTGTCAGGGACCAGTCCAGTTCCTCAGGGATGGAGGAAGAGCCTTAACAAGGTCTCGTTCCCCTGGGGAAACCCCAGAGTGTCCTTTGGGTGGGTAACTGGATCCTGAGCCCACCAGCAGAAGCTTTTCAAGCATCACAGCACCCATGCTTCACACCTGTGGAAGCATCTGATCAAAACTGAGAGAGAAATGATTCAACAGAGTCCACACTTCAGTCATTCTTAAACACAAACAAGGCAGAGACACCCTGGACAGAAGGCTGGTTTATTATTTATACAGTGCCCAAGATAGGCAGGAGACTTCACAGGCAAATAAAGACAGTGCTGGCCCCAAGGAGCTTACAGGATAAATTAAATTAAAACCAGCCAAAGCAACAGCATGTCCATAAATATGGGAAGAACACAAGGTATGTAGACAAAGTTATTGCTGTTTCAGGAAGGAATAGATTTTTGTGCATAATATATATTTAGTTCATTTTCCATATCCTGTTTGTGGCTGCTGAGTTCATGGAATACAGGAGCTGGCACACTGGACTTGTAAACACTGGAACATGTTTCAGCCAAGGTTTCCTCCCAGGCAAATAAACGTGTCAGTAAAATTACAAAATCACAGACTCTGTTCTGTCTGTGAACTAAAACCATTGGGTATGAGTAAAAATGGGATTGAGGTTTTCCAGAGGACAATGCCCAGCACCTGCACTGTGTAACCAGTGCTTAATGGTGCACTCAAGATTTTCCAGAGTGTGGCACAAATGCACGTGAGAACAAGGTATTGTGTGAACATTTCTCATTTGGGAAACATGCAAACTGAGCTGGCCTGCAGACAGCATTCACCTCGTTGTGGGTTTTAATAGATGTACAAAAATAACAGCCAGACCTCCCAAAACAAGCTACTGTGAGCAAAGCTGTTTTAATGTCTGTTACAATACATTGTCTCATGCTTCATTTTAATGAAACAAATTATTAGAAACTAAGATATATTCATATTATTAGGTGATAATATATAATGTACATATTACATATAGTTTACATATAATAGGTATAATTTACATATGATACATAGAAGAAACAGCACAGCTTAAGATTTTGGGTTTGCTGCACTGTACTCCATTATCTGTACAAGTGGTCTCAGTTAAAAAAAAACAAAATTAATTTAGTGGCACCGTCTCTATTCCAAATACTGTCAAGTTTAAGAAAAATCCAGCATAGTAGCTGGACATTAAATGGTCTGAAAAAGGGACTGATTAATTTAGAGCAAAATATTCCACCCCCTGCTACTGCTGTTAGTTTTTCCCTGTGTTTCTCTGTCCCCAGATATGTCCTGCAATGCTTCTATCAAAGGAGATTTAACAAAACACGAGGGACACAACTGTAGATGCAGATGACACAGTTCAGGCTGGTTTAGGCTCAGTTTAGCAGCTCATTAGGAATGAGAGATTGTGGTGAACTGTGGTGTTTGCTCCTGAAATTCCTGATCAGCCCCCTTTGAGGCACGTGGCCAGAAAACCTGGCCTTTTCCTTAGGAAAATTATGTAGTTGTAAGCAGCTGGTTTCATGTGTTGTGCCTAAATCCAGTTTCTGCCCTTGTATGGCAGCATAAAGGGATTTCATCACCGTATAACTGAATTTCCAGTTCATCCATCTGCCTCTTTCCCTTACCTGCACCCCTGGACTGGCACCTGCGCTGTGTTCAGTGAGCAGGGCTGTCACCGGGCCAGTGTGGGAAACGAGAGGGATATAATACACCATGGACTTGATTTGCACGAGAAAAAGACAAGGTGGTTTTTTTCTTCAAATAACTGTTTAAGCACCAGAAACAGCACACCCAGCGTGCTTCCCTCAGCTCCAGCACACCTCGGGCTGTGTGCACTACATCCCTCAGACTCCCGCATTACTTCAGTGGCAAAAAATACCTGTGCTTCCTAACCACTGTATGTGAATGACCGAGTGCCCCATATTCTCTCTTTGTTCTTCCCAGTAAGTATATATCCCAAGATGCAAATGTCCAGCATGTCCCAAGATTAGCTCCTACCCATCTTCCAGCTTGGTGCCAAACGTGCCTCCTTAGTGGGAATCTGAATCCCTGCTGTAACAAGGAGAAAAGGCCAGGTGGGGGTAATACAGAGCAGGAGTATGAAAACATGTGCTTCACGTTTGCTTCCAGCACTGAAAACAGCAGCCTTGGGGAGCTACAGGTCTCCTGCCTCTCTGTGCGAGTACAGCTCCCTCAGTTTCTCGAACTTCGGCCCCCACTCGTGGATGTCCTCGCAGGCAGTGCCGCCGCCCAGCCCCGCGGAGCCGAGCGAGCTGAGGGAGCTGAGGCTGCCGGCGCTGGAGCCGGCGCCCTCGGTGCAGAAGACGCGCGGCGAGTCCGGCGATGCGGGCGGGGCGCGGCGCTCGGCCTCCCTCAGCACGGCCGACAGCGCCCGCCCCAGCTCCGCGCCCCG
>VZTG01010315.1:308859-366823 GCA_013397845.1 Melanocharis versteri
CTGCCGTCGGGCCGCGGGCTCCTTCCTCTCGTGGAGGGAACAGGCCGGGCTGGCTTGGATGGACACCTGCAGCTCTGCCATGTTGTAGGCGTCCTGCAGGGAGAGATCGGGCACATGGCATTAATACTCTCTGTGGGTCGCACGAGTTCGTGTTCTGGCGGGAATAAAGAAGGAATGATCCCGAGGTCGGTCCGTCCACTGGGAACAGCTGAAGGGTTGGGTGTTCTGCCAACTCTGCCACCTGCGAAGCCTGTGAGGAACACTTGTGCACTCTGCACTGCTGTGGTCAGAATCAAGTCTGATTTCATACCAAAAGCTAAATAAACATGGCAGAAATGCCCCGATCTTTGTTCTGAAATTCAGATCTGAGTGTCTTCTCATCACTGGACACTGCTCCCACAAGCGTGGCAGAAGAGGTGAAAAAGGGTATTCACAAACAGCACGTTAAAGAAATCTTTCTGCAGTAGTAGTTCAAAAATCTGCTGTGATTTCTGATAAAATTTTACCAGTCTCTGGAATAATGGCTAATTATGTTACATGGCAGTGGCACAATTGTAAAGGCCGAGTAAAACTACCTACTCCCAAAAAAGTCACTAATTCCCTCCCAGCTCAGCTGCAGTAAATGCTGTCTGGGAATTGTGCCACAACCCCTGGCACAAAGCTGCCAATGCCAACAGTTAATGGCATTCACTGATCACAATCTTTGTGCCACCTGCAATGAAGATGTGAAGCCCTGTCCCCCAGCATCCTCCACCTCCCTACAACCCAGAGGTTGTGTCCCTGGACTGACTGACAGGCCAAAGCAGAATGCAGACAGGTGGTGGGAGACAGAGTTCATTAGAGCAAACAAGTAATTATTTGTATTGCTAATACTGTTCATGGGAACAGGCGCCATCAGTGACAGAGCTGTAGAATCAGCACTTCCCAAAAGATCTGTTTAGTTCTCCGGCATGTGGCATTGTGCATAACCATGTTGTAAGAGACTAACCGAGGTAATCTCAGTGAGCTTTGCTGAATTTCCCCTGGGGGCAGAGAACAACCATCCACAAACATTACAAAAATGAAACTCTCTTATCCAAGCAGCCTCATGATCCTTTTGTTGAGGTAACATTAGAACACAACTAAGGTGGTGTAATTCTAGGTATTTTGGGAGCTGGTTTGTTTGTTTGTTTGGGTTTTTTTAATCTAAACAGACAACTAGGTTTTAGCTTAAAAAGTTTCAGCTGCAATCCCAGCAATTGTTAAATCTGAATAATTTAGGAAGAGTGCACAGAATCCAGAGAGGCTTCACTCAGCACTGTTTCTTCAGGCAGAGTAGTAGCCTCAGATGGAGATCATCAAGTCACTAATTTGATTCCACTGCTTAAAATAAGGAGTGTATTTTAAGAACTCTCCAAAAGTAATTAAACATGTCATACAGTAACTGTAGATTTCCTCAAAGAGACCTTCTGGGTGTAAAATTGCAAAATATTGCAGAGGAAGTTAATCTGATTAAGGAAAACAGGATTTATAGCTGTCTGTGTTATCACATGGGAAATGTCTGTGTTTATTACGTTCCCACTAATTCACCAAGAAAATAAGGATACTCTACAAGTAAGAATATTTTTAAATCACTGGCTTTTTTTGGCCCATCACATTGGCACCATGACTATTACCTCTGCAGAGTCACACCACCCCTCGAACCCATGAAACAAACAGTTAGCAATGAAGTTTCTTACCTTTTATAAACATAGAAAGCATCTATAGGTCAGTAAAAAATCTATTAAGAGTACTTGTTTATCATATCCACAGATTTCCTTCTAAGCTCTGCCTTCCACTCCCAGGTGGAAACCTTTGAACAGCCAGCAGGAATGTTAATATTACCTGCTTTGGGTATAATCTGCTCTACTCTAAGTATAAACAGCTTGTGTTCACTGGTGTATTTATCTCCAGAACACAAAAATGCAGAAACATTCTTCCACAACCACCACATGCCCCAGGGCCTCAAGGAGCCAATTCAGCATCTCCCCTTCCAAACAAGCAAGGTGTGAACACCTGCTGTTGGGAGCAGTCTCTGGAAAAGCCTGGCCATGAGGAACAGTCACACCAGGCTCTTCCAAGCCCTTGGAGCTCCAGCAGAAATGAGCCCTGAGAACCTCAGTGTCTCCTGAACCCCAAAACCAAACCTAGCAGCTGTTAGTTCCCTACTGCTAAAGTTGCCCTACAGGCTCCTTTTAACATGCACTTGGGATCACTGGCTCTAAGACAAATTAAAAAGGGATAGGCACTTAACTCTGCTTAGGAATCATGCACCCTCATGTACAGACCCTTCCAAATAATTAATTTGCCAATTGCAGGGCTGAATCAGCAGAACAAAGGCTGAGGACAAAGCACAAAATACATTTTCCTTAGCATGGCGAGACACCAGTCCCCTCTTAATTGTAAAATAACAGTGATCCTTACTTCATCTTGCTCCCCACCCCCTTCTTCATTGTAGTTGAGGATGTTTTCCCTGATGTCCTCCAGATCCTCAGGATGAGCAGATCCGTGGTAAACGCCTCCGTGCAGACCCTTTCGTGTCTTCCAGTGAGCCCAGAGGACGCCGGCGCTGAGCAGAGCTGTGGGAACACAGGAGCAGAGCACAGGTGATGCAGGGCCAGCACGGCTGCACTCTGCGCTTCTCAGCAAATGCCTGGGGGTTGCACTTTCCAACGTGGTGAACATCAAACACAGAAGAAAAGCCTTTAAAGAGCATTCTGCAACACCCTTTAAAGCCCAACTCGAAGTTGGTTAAAGACCAAGTGGTGTCTCTGGCCTGTGTGGAGTTGAACTTTGTCACAGAAAATGCATTATAGAGGGGGACAAAGAAGTAATAACATGTTGACAGTAACAGACACAATTACACACAAATGAAACACAAGAAGACACAAGACAGAAGAGGAAATTACTTTTAGATGTTTTACTAGAAAACAAGGATTAGGCACATTTTGCCTTAGCATTCATTAATTTAAACATTTTTCTTAAATGCTGAAGTGCATTTTACACAACTGACAAGCTTCAACATCAGATACTGAACATTCTATAAATAGAAACTTGTGTATCACTGTGTTACCAACTCTATAAAAATTGATAAAAGCTCAGAGTAAGACCTCAAAGCATTGAATAGCATACATTACCAGTGCAGTGAATTAAGGAAACTAGAATCTCTTACAGGATATCTACATGGCAGCAGTTCTGTGGAGCAGCATCTAAACGACCTTGGGACTGAAACTGGGGTACACAGAGGTCATGCCCTGCACTCCTCTAACATAAAGGTCTATAATCAACCTCAACTACCTGGAATTCCAAGAGCTGTGATACCACTTAGCTTCCCACGAATTTGCTGGTCATATTTGCATGGCAAACATAGTATCTAGCAGAGTTGGGGAAAATGATGGTATTTCCATACTCTTACTACAACTTCTGAGCAAACCTGCATTAACACTAAAAGCCAAGAGAAAAATCCTATGTCTTTACTAGGCAAACTTCCATGACATTTGAATAAACAAGAAAGACTCCAAAATGTGATCCTTCCTCACTAGTAAGATCCTTCTGGTTTTCCTCTTCTTTTTGAGATCCAGTGCCTAAGCCTGAAGATGGCTGAGGAAGCCAAAATCAGCTGTTTAGGAGCTGGGACGCAACTGGCAAGATGCAAAGTCTGCTCCTGCCTGACCAGTATATTCCTATCAGACAGGAAGTTTCTCCTAGACTGAAAAATCTGTTTCATGCTCAGCAGTATTTTAAACAATGCTTATCTGGTAGCAATTTCCACTCTTGCTGTTCAATTGCAGTTGCTTCCAACTATGCATCTGAACAGTTCCTCAGCAATGAAGTGAAAACGTGAAGAAAACAAAACTGCAGAGACCTTCCATAGCTCACAAATGTTGGTTCACTTAGCGATGGATGCACAGAGGGATGAGAAATCAGTGACGGGACCACAGCAAAGGAATGAAGGCAGAGTCGAGTCTCCCTCAGGAGTTTTCAGCAGGAGATGAGGCGATGACTGCTCAGGACAGGTGGACACGTGCGCTCACCACAGGTAATACAAGACGTAGTTGCCGTAGCTACCTAGGAGCGCCAGGAAGCAGACGCAGATGGCGAAGAGGGAGGTGAAGCTGAGGCCCGTGTCCTTGTGGAAGATGGCCAGGGTGATCTCGCAGTGGCGCCCGGTGTAGCCGTCGGGGCAGTGGCACTGGAAGGTGGTGGGGGACAGGGACACGCAGGTGCCATAGTTGCAGGGCCGCTCGGCGCACGCCGTGTACACGCACTGCCGGCCTGAGGCGTTCTCCAGGATCATGTGTCCCGCAGGGCAGCTGCACACACCAAGGCACAATGGACAGTTAGACTGGGACAAAACAGCCATGACTGGCAGCACTGAAGATTTTAAAACACACTGTGGTGGTGACACTTTTTGCACAGTTTCCGAAGCAGCTACTGGGAGTAAGTTACATGAAATCATTACAGGTTGTAGCTTTTCCTGAGGCAGCCATACCATGAGCTCCACAACTTCAAACCCAGTGTCTGAGGCTTTCAGAACTTGGGTAGTTCCACTGCCTTCTGCAAGATTATCCTTGTGAAAACCAGCTGGGTTGGGGTCTGCAGTTCTGGCTGGGCAGGACAAGCTGTGCTACGTTCGTAGTGTTTCCAGAGTTCAAGAACTCCATTTGTGTGCACAGTGGCAGCCAGGAGTGTGTGCAGACATTAAAGTGTGTGGAAGTAAACTGTACATTTGCATACCACAACCAACAGGAATTAGTGTTGTCCTTATCCCAGCCCCAGCCCCAAACACAAGAATCCCAGCTTAATGGTGTAGTGTTCCTAAAGCAGCTGGAGGAGGCTGGGAGGGAACAGAGGTGACAGCCTGGGGCAGTGTAAGAAATCAGACTCTCCCAAGAGAAAGCATTGGCACTGCACAGCACAAGCTTCACAGCACAGCCAGGGAACTGTGCCACTCCAGCTCACACACCTTCCTATCCTGGTTCCAGAGTTAACAAACATTCTGGATTTGCTGCTGCTCTTTAAATGTTTTCCTTCAGACAGGCAACTGAACTTGCTCCAGAATCCCTGGAGCCAGCCTGATTTTACACCAGCTGTGGTGGTGTCTGTAAGGACACAGTAATCTGCTGCCTGTGCAGGTGTCCAGCTTTGTGTGCCACTGTGGTTCCAGGGATTCAATGAGGTTGCCAGTGCCAGCCTTCAAGCTGCACTCTTCAACATCCACCCTTCCCACCCCATTCTGAAGGGTTTTGTGCTTCTATTTCCACCAATTACCTGCATTCATGCATCATCCACAAATCAATACAAATAAACTCCTGGTTGCAAGGGTTATTCCTGCAGGCCTCCGAAGAACAGCCTTCTTTGATGCCTTGGGCACTCAATACTGACACCAGCTCCTTCCCATGAGTGTCCAGAGGGATTCTGTAGTTGTTAAATCTGACATCCTTCATACATCCTACAGCAAGGCACAAAGAGACAGTTTTAAAAACCATTCAGCAAGAATCATTGAAGCAGCTGTAAGATTTGGCAGTTTATGCTTAACCAAGGACACAGGCTATCAAAGTTTAAATCCAGGACTAAATTCACTTCAGCTTTCATAGCATCGGCCTTCATTTTTGGACTGAATTTGCTAAAGTTTTAGCTCAAGATTCCCAGTGTTTTCCACGAGAATCAAGTGCTGCTGCAGGCCTATGCTGGTTTTGGCTGGGGCAGACTTAATTCTCTTCCCAGGGGCTGGTGTGGGGCTGTGTTTTGGATCTGTGCTGAACACAGGACTGATAATGTGGAGATACTTCTGCCATTGCTGAGCAGGGCCAACACAGAGCCAAGGCCTTTCCTGCTTTTTGCAGGGCCATGCTGGGAAGGAAGCTGGGGATGCACAGGAGGCTTGGAAGGGACACAGCCAGGACAGGTGACCCCAACTGACCCACGGGATATTCCAGACCATGTGATATCATGCTCAGGATATGCAGTGAGGGGAAGAAGGAGGAAGGGGAGATGTTTGGGAGAAGGTGTTTGTCATCCCAGGTAACCATTCCATGGGATGTGGCCCTGCTCTCCTGGAGATAACTGAACACCTGCCCTGAAGCATGGCATTCATTCTGTGTTTTGCTGTGCTTGCATGCACAGCTTTTGCTGAGCACAGCACAGCTCTTTCTCTCAACTCAGGGGTTTTCCAGCTTTTACTCTCATGATTCCCTCCCTGATCCTGCTGGTAGGGGAGTGAGCAAGAGGCTTTGAGGGGCTGGAGGCTGGATGGGGTTAAACCATGACAGGGCTTCTATTTGCCTGAGTTAGTCCATGGAATATGTACCCCTCCACTGTGATTTCCATAGAAAAGTTCAAATATTGTGGAAAATCTATCACATGTGGGTAACCTGTTCTATTCTTCAGTGTACCAGCAGAAATTGTGTTTGGCTGATTTTAAATTGTAGCTTACAGCTTAACTTTATAGCATGAAGAGCAAACCACAAATAATGGTGAAAGAGTCTCCAATCAGGGATAGAAAATTTGTACTGAAGATGTGTGACATTAACTTTGTATGCACGAGATGCCTCAGCATGAAAACATACACTTTGATTAATTAAGTACATTTTATGACTTTGAAGTCCTTGAAGTTTCAGCTACTTTGCAGCAACATTAATTGCCCTAATTAAAATGATCTTCATGCAACCATTTGACTTCTTTATTTACTTAAAAACAAACACTATTACTCCCATAAATAAAAAATTCAAAATATGCTCCCTAATTCACATCATAAACTTCATTTATTGGAATACTTCTAGTAAAGCAGTAGAAAACAATCTTTTTCTAAATAATTTGTGATACACTTACGTTGTAAATTATTACTCTATTTAATTTTTCTCCCGGCACTTTTGTGTTACTCACTGAAGTACTTTTGCCTGGTGAAAAGATGACCAGCTTGTTCTGAATGGATTTACTAGGAGCTGGTTAAAGAGGTGAAGGGCATGGGAGAGAGGTGACCCACAGACACCAGGCAGGTTTAACCAGCAGTGATGTGTCCTCCTTGGCAAGAAAAGCTGTGCTGCTGTGCTTTACTTACACTGTGGGTTTAGGCAAAGGCCAAGCTGCCAGTTGAGCTCAGAGCAAAGAGCTGCCATGAATATCCCACACTTACAGTTATTTATATTTCTCCTTTGTGGAACTGCTCAATTTCCAGGCTGGAAACTGATTTGCTTTTAACAGACACTGACCTCATCCACTCACTTGCTAAAAATTCAGATTTTTAGCTCTAATTCAATAAACCATTTCTAATTTTAGTTAATGCTTTGACTGAGTGTAAAATCCAGTAATACAGAGGTAATAAACCAGGGTTTGGTGGGTGCTGCTATGCAATGCACATATAAAGTGGAAAAATTCCCTTCAGCACAGGGACAGATGTGTTTGGGAGGGAAGGAGAGCTGCCAAACGGACTGGGCAGAACCATGCACTGAACCAGCTCTGTCTGGCCAAGGCAGGGAGCCATCCACAGTCCATCTGGGAGAAGCTTCTGGATCCCCAGGTACAAACACTCTGCACCCAAAGCAAGAGGGGACCATCATTGTTCCAGGTCCAGTAGCCACATGTATTTGCAGGCAATTCCCTGCTGTACCTTCTCCTGGTCAGAACAGCTTATCTGTCCCTGTTGCAAAGTGTCATGCAGGAAATCTGGGTACTTTGGGCTCTACATAAACAAGAAAGCTTCCTGCAATATGCCTTCAATTTTTACAGGTCCATATTATGAACAATGAGATCAAGAATTCCTACCTTGAAAACTCTTGTTTTGATTGAATGGGTAGGTGTTTCCAAGGACCAAGCTGCTGGGGTCAATGACAATCTCTTTGTATATTCCTGCTGCTTTAGTAATCTCTCTCTTCCCACCTCCTTCATAAAGGCGAAGAGTAAATTCATTTTCATTTCTCTCCAGTGTGATGTGATGCCATTCACCATTATCAATGTGGTAGGAGGGAAGGCTTACAGAATAGTTTCCATCACCCAGATTGTATGAGACCACTAAGAGACCCTGAACAACCTTGTGGATAATTAAAACATAGCAAGAAAGAAAAGAAAAGTCATTGCCTGGCATTTTGTATTGACCTGTAACTCCAATCTTAAAGCATTTGTTTAAATTTAGGGTATGTTTACGCTGCACATTTAGGTGTAATATGAAAATACTTCAGGTGCTACTGAACTAGGCAACCTAAATATGGTAGCAATATACTCACAGAAGTATCTAAGTCACCTGGAATAATTTTACCCTGATCTCTCTTGCACAAATTTATGGGGTTCTTCAAATAGTGGAGAGTCTGGTGTACCACATCTACACTGACAGCTCAAACCAACTTGGCTGAAGAGGTGACTTGTTCAGTGGTGTGTGTAAAATGAGAAGGTTGTCACTTTGAGAGCCTGACATCATTAGAACTGCCACAGGCACCTTGCTTGGCAGAGTCTGAACTACGCAGAATTGGCCACATGGTTCAAAAGGACACCAGGTACACACCCTATTCATCCTATTCTGTATAGAAACCGTGTTTCACTGCAACTGGCATTGAAATCCAGTGGGATACCAGAGCTGAGTGATCAATATCTCAGTAAAGGATCAGATGTATCTATCCATAAAACAAATTCCAAAGTCTTGGTGTTCAGCATACGGTTTTTGTTGTGTTTCCATCTCTTAAGTGAGTGTTTCTCTGAGCTGTCTGGCACTGATGCCCCACTGTCTTTGTGTGGAGTGTCCCTCACCTGCAGGGTGATGTGCTTGTCCCTGCCCTGGGACAGCATGGTGCTGATGACACTGTCCCTGTGTGGGGTGTCCCTCACCTGCAGGGTGATGTGCTCGTCCCTGCCCCGGGACAGCATGCTGCTGATGATGCTGTCGGGCTGCCGGGTGCGCACCAGGGCCTCGAACAGCGTCCTGCGGGCAGACACACTGACAGGGAGCTGGTAGCGGATGTGGCTGCCTGCCTCAAACCTGTACTCCTTGGCCACTGGAAGGGAGAGAAACCTTTAAACCATCTCGCGAGGAGAGGGAAACATTATTGCCCTTAATATGGTAGTAAGAGCTGAAAGTAAAAAGAAACAATTGCAATGCACAGCATGGATCTGTGAGACAACTTGTCTTTTGGGACATGCCCCTGTATTTATTTCCACAGCTTCCCCAGTCACTCTCACACTTCGTTTTCCTCCGTAAAGAGGTGTTTTCCCACACAACTTGATCCTGCTAATGCTCCTCCTTACAATGCTCACATGGAATGACAGCAGGGAAGCAGCACCTCTGACCAAGACAAGAGGCTGCAGACCAAGTATTAAGGACCACAATCAAATTTCACAATCTACTATTTTATAGTTGTCCTTCTGCTGCAAACTTTGGCTCCATGAGAGCTAAAGATCCTACTATTCCCAAAGCATAGCTCCTTAAGCCAGCAGAGTCTCTTCCTGACACCAACAGAGCAGTGATTTCTAATTCCAGTTGTATGGTTCTAATTCTACACAGAAAGTGGTACTGGCACACTCATATTTTTTTAGGTTATTAGATATTTCTGAAAGTGTAAACAGATGCAAATCAAACAACTGTAATAAAATAAAATACTTTTTCCACAATTTTTTTGTCACGCAGTCATGTCATTATACAGTCATTGCACAAACACCCTCAGGATTAAAGAAATGATCCAGTACCGAGAAAGCAATTTCTCAAAGGGAATTAGAAAAGAAATTGTTAACAATCACAGGCAACTACACTGCAGCATGGCTTTACACAATGTAAACATCAGAAATCACCTCAGCAATCATTACCTGCAAAGATTTGAAGCTTCCCGTACTGTAAAATTTAGCAGCCTACCAATAATGAAACAGAAAAGCAGGGTTCACCTTTATCGCATCGATACCCGTGGTAGCCTGGCAAACAGTGACACGCAAACGAGCCCCAGTCCCCAAGGCACCTCCCATGGACACCGCAGGAGGAAGATCCCATGGTCTCACAGCTCCCGTCCGTCAGGGTGCAGCCAGGGAAGCTGTTCAGGGACTCTGCAGGAGACTGAAGGTCATATACCTTCAAGAGAAAATTTGTGACAAAATATTATTCGAGAAACATATTTCATTTTTAAACAGAAATAGCTGCACCACTTCACTGTCTGTTCCTCATCTGCATTGCTTAAGTTACTAAGTTTGCTTTTTGACATTCAGACTTCAGCTGATTTTATCAAGAGCATATTTTGCCTTTGAATAAACTCAACTGACTATGAAAGCAAAAAACCCTAATACTTCCTAACAAAGCAGACAGCTGGCATAAATATAGTGTTATACAATTGCCATTCAGAAGTTCCCTGAATGCACAAAGAAGCTTGGAAAACGGCTGCATGAAGCAGGGGATAAGCAAACACAGCTCCTGCCTCATTAATACATCTCCTTGTATCGATAAATAACTTTTCAAGGTACTTATTCTAATTATCACAGAAAAATCCAGAATTTTCTTGCATTTTACACTGGTGCGTGTGGGCATTGAATACATTAATGGAAGCAGAAGGTTCATGTATAATACAAATCTCCCAAAAATTAAATAAAGAAGTTTTCTCCTCTGCTAGAGTAAACGTTACTCTGCTCTTACCTGAGTATCCAAGATGAAATTGCGCAAGCAACCAGAAAAATGTTTGTGTAGCAATTGTGGGTAGGAATATGGTAACGACTCTTTCACACCACCCAGCTGGAGAACATGGTTCGCATTCAAATACCTTTAAAAATCATATAAATAATAAAAATAGCTATGCATTTACCTTCAAACATGGGCAGATAAATAAATAAATATACTGCATTTCCAAATAACACAGGCTTTATAACATAACAATAGAATGCAACTACATTATCTTCTCTCTCTGAAATAATCAGTGAGCAGAAGTTGGCCCTTTAAAATAAAGGGTATTTTTTAAAACATTACACTGAAACCTGCTGGAAGTTTAACTGTGGAACACTATTACATTTTGGGTATGTTTGTGTTCAAGTCAGAAACAGCTGTGATATTCTAGATACCATATTCTCCTTCAAGTGCCCTGTGTGTGCACAGTCATCCTATGCTGTAGGAATACTACAACAAAGACTGTTCTGTATATGACAAAGGTCAGAAATCTAAAAGTTGTGTCCATGTGTTCTAAAAGGCATGGTAAACATGTCCAAGCTCTGCACTGTCTCCCAGTCATCTCTCCAAGCCAAAGAACTCCATGTATTCTAGTCCTCATACTTTCTTTTTCCCAGAGTTATCAATTCATTTCTTTTGTTTTCATTTGTCCTTATATTTTTCCCTTGTTTTGTGCTCCTTTCATGACCAGGAGAGCTCCATGCAGCTGTGGACAAGGCTTAATCCCAATGCTCATCAGAATGCTTGCTCGGACTATCTATTCCTCAGCTCAAGTATCTTTGTTAGTACAAAGGTTTCCCTAAATATAACCTGAATATTCCTCACTGTAACTTTAGGCCCTGTACAGAAGAGATTGTCTAAATCCTCTTTGTACCATTCTTTTATACACACTGAGACTTATCATATCTCTTCTCAGTTTTCCCTTCTTTCCATTAACTGACCTCAATTCCTTCATTCTTGATTCTTACTCTCAGGGTGAGCTGATCAGTCACTGCTCTTCTCTGGACTGTGCTTAGCTGGCCCTTGTCCACCCTGCACTGTGGGGCACAAACTGGACCCAGCACTGCAAAGTCAACTGGCCTAAATTCGTGAGGTTTTCGAGAGCAGGCTCACAGTGACTTGATAAACAGAGAAAAATCCTGTGGGTGGAGGATGGTACACAGGACCCACAAAAGCTCCAGTAATAGCCACAGTGTTCTGGAGCTGTCACTTAGTACTGCAACACTACTCAGAAGAAGACTGGTTCCTTAAAATCTGTTTAGTGCTTTAAGGTCCAGGCTTGGCCTAGAAGGCCTGAGAAAAGAGGAAACGCTTTTTATGCTCCTAGTCATTGATAACTTGGCTTCAAACTATCAGGTAAAATGTTCACCAGCCTTAGAATCAACTGCCTGTCAGGGAATCTAGGAATGTACCTTGCTCTCCGTGGAACAGACCCAAAGACTTCACAATTTGTGCGATCTTCAGAGGACAGCCACCTGCCAACCCCTTCTATCTCCGACACCACGGCTGCGCTGCACTGATCCAGAGTGAACCGCACGTCCTGCGCAGAACACAGCACCACTGAGCTCACAGCTGCTGCACAGTTCAGTACACGTGTTACAGCAAATTCTGACCTTCTACTTCTCGCATACCATCAAGCCAAAAGGGCTGGGTTTTTCCCTGTTCTGTTTTTCCATCTTGCAATAACCAGTAGAGCTAAAATGGAACCATTTAGCAAAATTCTTCTTAACTTTATTTAACTTTCTGAATATTTTAACCACTTACACAAGACCTGTAACTGCATTTGCAAATAAATAATTATCTGCTTTTTCTGCATAAGTAATGGATTCCAGTCTCCACATTCTACAAGTGCTGCTGCAGAGCTTAAAAAAGGTAAAGATTGCAGAATATGGATTACAACAGCAGTGGATTTGGAATTCACAATGAGTTCGTCCCAAAATTTCTATTACTCATCAAATCTACAAGAACAGTTAGGACAATACATATTGTCTGTTCTTTATTGAGTCTATTCTTTCTACCCTCCTGTCTCTGCACAGGGAAATATTTTTAGAAATATTAATAACCTGATGTGGGAAAAAAAAATTCAGTAACTGACCTGACCATTGGTTCTGACTTCCAGTCGATGCCACTTCTTGTCTGCTACATTCAGATGACTTGGAAACTGCAGCACCACAGAACCTGAGCCATGGCTCATCTTCAGCACAGGAATACCACCAGAGAGTTCTAATACAACATGAACAAGAAATGAAATCCAGCTACAAGAATCTTTCACTTTTGGGTATCTCAGCAGTCAGTGACTGTACTGATTTAATGGTTATTGCTAGTCACATACAGGGGGTTCACTACAGAAATAATCAGAATTATACTCTATGTCTTCTATTAAGCAGAAGTACTCATTCAGTCTATTATTTACTTATATACTTTAGATTATTCCACTTCTCTGTCAAAACACTGAAACTAATTCCTGAGAAGCAATCTGCAATTTTATGATGCTCTAAAACAATTAATACATGCAGGTTTCTTCCCTCACATCTTCTACTCAAATTTACAAGTAACTGCAAAGCAAGGCAAAAAAAGAGGTAAATGATTAACTATTCAACCACATTACCTTTCAAGTAATCAGGAAAATATAAAACGCCAACCATACTCTGCATCTTGTACGTTAATTCACAAAAAATAAGCAGCAGTAACCTTTTAAATATGTGTCAACATAAAGCATTGAGTTCTGCTTGTGCATGAATCTTCCCACAGTGGCACGTGGGGCTGGATTCATCCATCACATCATTGCCTGTTCAAAAAAGTGTGCCAAACTGCCCCAAGACTGAAGGCAGTTTAAGTGGATTTCTTTTCCCACCAAACTAGATAAGAATGACATGCAACTAAGACTGCACTACTCATGTAATACCTATCTTCAAAGCACCTAAATTCCTTTAGAGCACTAAAGTTTTTCTAGGCAGATTATTTTTTTTATATATATCAATCTGTCTGTTTTGCTTTCCCCTTCATTTCTACAACTCTGTGATGAACCTAAAGCCAGAGGTGCAGGCTACAAAAATAGACATCAAAGGAGAAACACTTGTTGGGGAATGCTTCAAAATATTTTCAAACCAGAAAATAAGTTACCTCATTAAATGGAAAGACAGAATTCATAGTCTAATTATTACACTGGTCACAAGCAATCCATTCCCAAAAGACATTTAATTTTTCTACACCCTTTTGCAGAAGTACCTATTGCAATGAAGTTTTCTGTACTCCCAGGTTCTGGATTCGATAAAGGGCCACTATATAGTAAAAGTCCATCTGGAACCACAGTAATAAACTCTAGAGAGAGTGAGCTTTCAAAACAAGGTCTGATGGGACGAAACCATGCATAACCATTTCCATGGAAACTGTGCTTAGTCTGCTGGCAGTCTGGTCCATGAAAAGAAGCAGGACAAAGACATCTGAAAGACCATAAACAAAAGAAATAGTCAAAATTCCCCAGTGTTCAGCTTTTTTTTTTTTTTGGTTTTACATGCAGCAAATGCAGAACTTAAATCACAGTTTAAAAAATCAGTGAAACAAAGATTTTAGCAGAATCTTAGAGGTGCTCACCAATTATTAAAATACTCTAAGAGTACAAAGTATTTTTATTCCCAATACTAACTCACTCCAAAAAAAAGTATTTTTGGGGCCAAGTTTTTGAGAACAATGAATTTTTTCCCTAAATTAGTAACACAGAACACCAAACATCAATTTATTGCAAAGTAAACTCAAGGAGGTTAATTCCTAGCTGGAATTAATTTCACTAAGGGAATACTGCTGCACACCAGGTGATGCTATAATAAAGCAAGTTTACTATCTAATGCTTTTTAGGCTCCTTATTACCCATTGTTTGAACTACATTTCACTCCTACATCCCTGCTGCTACTGCTGATATTCACCTTTATTATTACTCTCCTGGAAAATAGGAAAAAACCAGGGCACACATGGCTTCATACTGAATTTGGTGCTCTTAAAAATTGACAAGTGTTAATTATGTGTTCCCCAGGGTTTTCTTTGTTACTCACGTGCTTTTTGGGACCAGAGCCCCACTGGGGTCACCAGGAAAGCCCCTGCTGCCATGAGGTTTACACCCCTGTGCACTTGTGGGGTGTTTTTTGTTTCTCCTTCAGTCAGAAGTACATTTCTGGTTATTTCAGGCTGGTATCTTGTAAGCACCACGCCACACTTCGGAAACAGAAGGGAGAAATAGCGAGCAGGGCAGGTTTCCTCACCTGTAGCCATTCAGAGTGTCGACACAGATGCCCCCGTTGAGGCAGGGGCTCGGAGCGTAGGAGGAGCAGGGCTGGTGCAGCCGCTCGCGGGCGGAGCAGGCGCAGATCCCGCGGGTGGAGGCGGTCAGCGACACGAAGGACACGCTCCCCGTGTCCATCACCGTGGGGATGTCGCTCACGCTCAGGTGGTTCGTACAGCCCTCACTGCAGTTGGCACTCCTGCACTCGTCAACATCGATCTGGGAAATGTTCAGTCGTAGAGCTGACTGCATCTAAGAGAAAAGGCAGTTTAACACATCACCACTCTCAGCCTAATGAAGGCTTTTGCCTCGATTCTGAAAAATCGAAGCCATCAGAGACTTAATGCAGTGCTTTAGTTTCTTGAGCATTACTTAGTAACATCCCTGATTATACAGGCAAGTGAAATAATTTGAAAAATTCAGGAAACGTTTCGTTAAAAAATAACAGCAGCATCATTTCCTAAAAACTTAGTCATTGACATGATTGACTGTGAAGGTGTTGAATGTGTACTGATCTAATAACATTATTTCCAAGAACCAAAGCTCTGAGAGCAGCGACACTCCACCTTCCGAGCTGCAGCATCTGCATCACACCTCCCTGCACCCCAACAGCAACAGGCATGTTTCAGCTCAAACCAAGATAAATCCTTCCTCAGCTGTAACACCCAGATATTATTTCTTACATTCTCTCACACAAGAGGATACAGACACAGGAAAATGCAGAGCTGAGCTGCTTTCAATAATCATGTCCGCAGACAGTCACCTGACAGGACAACTCTGTAGCGACTCGGATTCAGTCTAATGATTTGTGCCCCATAAATTTACATTTCATGTCAAACTGTCTGGAACAAAACACAGTCAGTTCAGCATACTGGATACTGTATTCTATGCCACGTTAATCTTTGTTAGTTCAGTTGTTTTTATTGTTAATTGGGGTTGCACCTGAAAGCCCAAGTACCAAATGAAAAGAGCCTCACTGTAAGCAGAGGTCTGGTGATGTAGGAATAGTGACTCTGAGATCACAACTTCCACTCCAAATGGAGCAAGGAAGCACTGGCAGAGAGGCAGGGAAGAGAGCTGCTCACAGTCTGAGGCAGGAACAGGGCTGCCATTAGTCCTGGCTTTTTGTCCTTCAGCCTACACAGCTAAATTATCACAGCTTGTTCCTTCCACTTATTTGGGAATTTTGCACAGGTGTCTGTTATAAAGCTTCAGAAATTGATCTGTATTTGGTGATTAAAACACACTGAAGTATGTATTTAGTACCCAAACCTGAGCTTGGGTGAGTGAGGCAAAAGGCCTCACTACTCTCTCAGTGGTACACAAATGAATAATGAATGAATGTATATTCTCAAATATCACAACATGTATTGATGCTCATGCCCCTAAAGGCAGAGAGTATACTTTATATATATTTATATATAATGACATGATGCATCCTGTCAATGCAGGTCTGTGTCTGCTGCCCACGTTTCTCACCATCAGTGGAGAGTCTGTAATGCATATTTAGACATCTATGTAATACTGTTATTGAAAAACTGTGTGTAAACAACCTTGGCTCCTTTAAAGTATTGGGATGGATTATTTTTCTGCTAAATAAAAATTGCTGTTGTAAAACTATATCCCCAGGAGGTAATGCAAACGTATTATTTATGTAGAAATTCAATGAATAATTCCAGTGCTAATTACTTATTTTCTATATTTATAGTTATACACATAGAAAAACTACTGGAGGAATTCTCCAGCTATGATTGGTTTTCTGTAAACTACTGGTGATTACTTACTAAAGCTATTCATTAAATATTGAAAGGTGGTATATAATTAATAAAAACATATTTTTTCATTAAAACACGTGAATCAATGCCCTTGTTACCACTTTGATGAATTCAGGTGTCATGTATTATGGTAGAGAATATTTAAAAACTGTGGGATTTTCTATATTATTGTTGCAGTAATTCAATAAATATGCAAAAGAAGCAGTCATTACCCTTCATGAATACTCTCTGTCTCTGGCATTTCCTACGTGGTCACTCTGAAGACTTTCCTAATCCACAGAGCCATTCAAAATACACCAAGACAGAAGCAGGTGGTAAATTAAGACAGCCCTGTTTGATTCCCAGACTCAGGCAGTCTCTACCACATTCACACAAATGGAAAGTGCTGATTTCTCTTTGGAAAAATCATCCATATGATGTACCATGCATTAAACCCAAATGTGGCCAGGGTAAGTGAAAAGCTGAGCAGTGTCACTTTGCCTTTGTGCAAGGCTACAGAAAAATCCAGCTGTGGCCAAGACAGACTGTGTCTGTGTAACTGAGCTAGAGAGCAGGACAGTTAGGGAATGCCAAGAAGGGGAGGAAAACATCTTTCATCCAAAAAATATTTTCCCCTTACAACAGTAAAAGAAGTTGGGAGAGGGTGTCATTTTGTGTTTGAAGCTGTCCTTTGGTGAGATAAATGCAACCACAGGATTAGTTGTCTCCATCTCAACTAGCTGTTCAACTGTTCTCTAACCTGCACGTGCTTTCCAGCAGGACTTGAAGTGTTACCTCTTCATACTGTAGAAGTTCTGTCAGGGTGACATCAAGCCTCCACTCTAAGTGTCTAAACACAAGCTGGTGATGTGGGGATTTGGGGATTACACAGTGAAACACTGACTGGAGAAAACACAGGTATCTACCCCATGACAGCAGTGGAGACCCGTTTTTCTGCAGCTCACCAGTGACTGTATTCATTGAACCAGAACTTAGTACAACCACACAATATCAGTATGCATGGCACTAAAAAGAAGGGAGACAGCTTGAATTAAACACTTGTTTGACAAGTGTTTTTGTCCTTAGTGAAGCAATAAAACCCTTATCTGTAGATGCAGTATAGTTTTCCACTGAGGTTTGGGATATACACCCTGCAAGCTCAGTGTTTGGGTGAGTTCCACAGATGGCCCCAGAGAACGAACCTCAGTTTTAAACGCTGCCATCTCTGCATGCAGTTTCTCAGGTCTGTAATAGGCCGAGCCAGCACGGACTGCAAATCTCACATCAGTCTGTTTTCCATCCCTGCTCATCACACTGAAGACAATGACATCACTCAGCTTAGCAGGTAACAGTTTTGCAAGGAACTCCTTGAACTCGCCATATCTCATTTTGCCATGTTCATCTCTCCTTATGAACTCCTCTGCTGTGACATCTGGTTAAGGGATTCAAAAATAGATAAACATTAAATTCTGGGAGCTCACAGGCCAATTTCTCAATTTATTTGTTATTTAACGATATGGCAACATACCAGAAGGTGCTCTACAGTGATATGCAAGTCAAGCTTTGATGTAATAATACCTACACCATATAAACACTCAGTTAGAGAAGCAGCTGATCTAAACTCTCACCAGCAAATAAAACCAACCTGAGAAACGCACAGTGGCTGAGTTTTGTATGGCTTCATTTTCCAGGTCTTTGACATGGATTTGTACTGTAGATATAACATCAGGACAAACTCCATCAGAAACTCTAACTCTTAAGTTGTATATTCCCTGAGGAGTGTTATCCACCATCAGCAAAGACCCAGTCCTCTGATTTAATCTGAAAGATCTAGACAGAAACCTTTGATTAGGAAATCTTAACAAATCAAAGTTGAGGACTCACTTTATTAATTTGCATGATTCAGAAGGCCTTAAACGTTACTGTGGAGGTTATAGGACCAAAAACTTATGGGAACTATCCAACAACCTCAGAAAGGTACCTGAGCCACCTTAACTGAGAAATGATGATCTGCAGATCTTATAAAGAGATGTTCCTGCCACTCAGCCTCTCCCAAATTCGAACAAAAGCAGTGTGCAGTTGAACCACGTGGTTCAGCACAGTCATCATGGGCAAGCCTCTGAGGTCAGTAATAGGATGTGACAAACCCACACGGATCATTCCACATTCTCACATCTCTATCTGGAACAGGGTAAGTCTGTATAAAATTTCTCGCAGCTTCTTCATTTGACACCTCAAAGGGCCAGTAATCAGCAATTATGGAAATATTCCATGACCATTATTATAGAACAGTAACCTCTTAACATGGAAACAGGCCCAGGGGCTGCTGATGGACAGAAAGTCTTTAATTCTGGGCAACATAAAGCTTTTAAACTTTTAGTCACAGCACAGACCAAAATTCACATTCGTTTTCACATCCATTTTTTCCCTTTCAAACAGCATATAGTTATGCCATAAACCATCTCACTCTATGATATGAACAAATAATGCCTAAGTAGGAATTAAGTGTCCAATTCAACATTTCAATTAACAGAAAAAAAACTCCACTAATCTGAGTCATGGTTTTCACATGCAATTGTAAATTTAGCCATCAAAGGAGAGCACCAAACTCCCTTCCACTTTTGATGAAATTACTCCATTCTTTGCTTTTAAATTCGGGATTTGTATTCCATCAACCCTAACATCTGAGAGCAAGCACCAGAAACTCTGCCTATTTTCAAACTGGAGCTTACAGAATGCACATTTTTAAGTAAATTAACTATGACATCTGACTAAAAATCAACATTATGGTGTGAACCTGCATTGTCTTGGAAAAAATATTTCATGCATTAATTTCTTAATACCTAGTAACCCAAGTGAAAAGAAAAAGAGGATTCAAAAGGTACATCCCTTAATACACTCAATAACTCTGGCTTTATGCACATCCTGAACATGGAGAAATACATGGTGAGCAAAATAATTACAGAAGCATAAATATTACTCATTTTGACAGAAGTACAATCCTCACTTGAGCAGTTTTCCTTCAGAGAGAAATGTTTTATTGTCCCAGTCATCCTGATCTGGTGCAAACACTTCCCCCAGCACTGTTGTTGACCATTTTCCTGTTGAGATAAATTATAATAAATCTGCATTTAATTTTTGCTTTTCAGTGCACTTTATATTCTGTCACATTCATTACTGCATTTATTATTTTCAGATTCCTGCTCAATTTAGTGATGGTTATGATCCAAGATTCTTAAAACAATCCACAGCCTGTCATATGATTTCTGCCAGTTCTGGCAATGTGAGCACACTGGAGATGTCACATGAAAGAAGAAAAGCTGGAAACAGCACAAAACAACACCAGAATCACACATAAATACAACTCTAAAATACCATCAGAAAAAAGAAAAATTAAAAATCACCATGTCAGGAGTTAATTCCAAATGTTGCATTGCTACTCTATTATTCTGAAGAGCACACAAGTGGAAGCCAGCAGAAGAGGGAGAGCATCTTGTGGGGTACAGCTGGGAGAGAAGGACATGACTGGGAAAAGGAAAAGGGCAAGAAGACACCAAGCTGGGCCAGGTCTCGGTGATTTTTCCAGGCTCCTGTGGGCTGGCACAGAAGTGGAACATCCAATCAACTTTTCTAGAACAGCAAGAGGAACAAGTCCAGGGAAGGAGACTTTTGAATTCCACAGTCCAGGTTCAGCAACATGGGAGATTTTTAAGGGTCAAATCTGGAGCCAAGCCACCCTAGATGCTTCATTCTCTCATTTCTATGGTATGATCTGGTCACATCTTTTTCTAATTTAGCCATACCAAACTCAGGAAATGTAACTGCAAAATACCTTCTGTAGGTGAACACTCATTAATGGAAAACAGGTTTTATTTTTTATAAAAATACTGCGTCTTCTGCAAGTTCAACACACACTTGTTTGCAGCTAACAGTTTTTTGGTAGATAATCTTTTACACACTAGCTCTGAGTTTTACAAATGTATTTCACTTATTCCACTTTATTTATTAACTGGAGCTGCAGTTTTGACGTACGTAAACCATTAAAGAAATCGATTAACAGACTGCAAGAGAGAAATTATGTGTAAAACTCTGCTATATTCATGAATCTGATATAACATCCAGAATCTGATCTAACATGCAGATAGCACTCACCTTTGTAGCTGTACACATAGACCTCCTTGTGGCCAGACTCATGGCAGTTGTCGTTCTCATCACCAACTGTTATAGTCAGGGTGTTTGTGGAGCTCATAGCTGGAATCCCACTATCTGTTATAACTATTGGCAGGTGAAACACCTTCTGCTTTTCTCTGTCAAAGGATCTCAAAGCTGTTATAGTTGCTGTGTTATTTCTGTTGTCAGTAAGAGAAAAATCCAAAGAATGCTGATAATCTGGTGGCAATGAAAAGGTAAAGGGTGGCCCATTTTCCTCACCGTCCGGATCAAAGGCGTGAAGCAGCTTTGATGTATGGTTCATATGCACTATTTCAGGCTTCAATGTATTTTCCCAAACTACAGGCATGTATGGTGCCTCAAACCTTGGTCCATTGTCATTAATATCAAGCAAGTTAACTAAAACTGTAACGCTTCCAGTGCGGGCAGGTGTCCCCTGATCTGAAGCTTGTACAATTAAAGCGTATTTTTGAATGGCTTCACGATCCAGTGCATTTGCCACAACCACATGACCAAACTGGTCGACCACAAACTGTCTCATAGGATCTGAATCTGCCTTTATAGAATAGATAATCTTCCCATTCAAATCAGAGTCCTTGTCTGTAGCCCTCACTGTGGTTACTGTAGTACCTACAGGCACGTCTTCAAATAAAGGGTTTGTGTGAATAAACTGAGAAAGGAAGGCTGGGCTGTGGTCATTTGAGTCTTCAACTTCAATCAGGCATACTGCAACACTAGAAAAATCCAGATCTTCCACAATAATAGTAAGATTAAACTGTCTTTCACGGGCATTCTCAAAATCCAACTTTTTTTTCAGTCGAACAGTGCCACATTGCCATTCTTTGTCATTCTCAATATAAAACTTCTCATCTGGGTCTCCTCCGATGATACTGAACATTAAGTCTGCATTTTCCCCAACATCTGCATCCGTAGCACACACTTGCAGGACTTCTGAGTCAATGGCACTGTTCTCAGGAATTGCTGCCTGCCACAACTTCTTTGTGAATTTCGGAACGTTATCATTGACGTCTGCAACCCAGACAGTGGCGGTGCCAGTTCCTGTCAGCCCTCCCCCATCTCTTGCTTCAACAGTAAGAAAATAACTTTCAGTCTTCTCCCTGTCTAGCAGCCCCCCTGCCACATGGATGGTACCAGTATTGGGATTGATATTAAACATGTCAGTACCAAACTCGTTCTTCACATTCTCTGTTATCCTGTACGTCAGGACAGCATTTAGACCAACGTTTGGATCATCACGATCGACTGCAGCCATTTCCATGACCAAGGTGTCTGCAGGAGAGTTTTCAAAGACATTGCCATTGCAATCATCAGGCATGCACGTGAACGTGGGTGCATTGTCATTTATATCCCACACATTGATGATCACATCAGCAAACCCTGTGAGTCCTCCTCCACCTTCATCAGTAGCCAACACAATAAATCTCCACAGCGCTCTCTCTTCCCGGTCCAGCCTCTTGTGCGAGTAAATGCTGCCTGTTTTCTCATCTATTGTGAAAATATCAGCTGCACCATACCCGTGCAAGGAATATCTCAAGTCTCCTCCATCAACACCACTGTCAGGATCACTGGCCATAACCTACAAAAGTTTTGGAAAAAAACCAAAACATAGAAAGTATGAAATACACAGTGATTGCATCACATCCTATATGCTGCTCCAGTCTAAAGGAGTCCAAGCAAAAACATATGACATGGTATTAACACGTGCATGCCAGGGAATAGCAAATCCAGAGACAATTCAGAGCAGGCAAATAAGCATGTTTAACAATGTTAACAATTTAAGTACTAAAACAATATTATATTTTTCATATTCATACAGGTAATTTAAACATGATATTCTGATAGCTAAATTGTCAATTATTTGCTTTTCAGGATCAACAAATGATCCATCCTGTTTATCCTACTTACTATCCCTGTAATTTTTTTTTTTCCACAAGAGTCCATTTCTTCTCTTCAGTAGCAAAAAGACTTAGTAAAACTGAACTTCATTAATATATATGTGCTGAGTTATTTTTAACATAATTGTACCATAGTAATCTGTGCTTTGTCATGGAAATACTGTAATCTGTGGAACTGCATACACTACCTGAAGTACAAAGACTGGTAATGCATCCAGTTCCTCAATTATACTTCCATAGTATTCGTTGATAGAGAAAACTGGAGCCTCATCATTTTTATTCATGATGTTGATGATGATAACTGCATAATCCTCCCATTTCCCATCAGAGGCCAACAAGTGGATCTCATACATTTTTGTTTCTTCATAGTCCAGTGGTTGGGCAATGAAAATGGCTCCTGTTTCTGGATCTACATCCAGCACTCCTCCTGTGTTTCCAGCTGTGATCTGATACCGCAGTCTAGCGTTTGTTCCTGTCAATTACCAACAGTGTCAGAAAACACACATAATAACTGATTAGTGGTATTATTTTTATTTCATCATTTTTGTTGTCTTTTAAAACACGCAGCTACGTCAGATTACTTATCACACTTTCACTTCTGGTGTGTTCAACTGTAGCGTGTCTCTACAAAATGTGTCTATGCAAAGAAGTAATAATTCTGTTTATACTTTATTTAGAGGGCAGAAATGAAGTGCCATATATCCATCACATCAGGTCCCCTGTCCAACACTACAGAGCAGATTTACAGGCAGCCTAAGAACCAAATTAAAAGTTCCTTGAGTAGGTAAATCCTTCTGCAGTACATCTTCACCACATTTCCCTCAGCCTCCTACAGAGTGGGAGGAATCCAGTGCAGTCAGAATTTCCTTGCACTTCACAAACACACAGAGAACAGTCCTTTGGGACTTGTGCAACGACAAAAAAAGCAGTGTTTCACCGTACAGTCAAGCTGAATTAGCAGTGCTCCGTGGTCAAAAGATGGAAGCATGTACTGACCCCTCTCTCTTTTATGAGCACTGGTTATGTTCTTACTTTTGCTTGATTAGTGGCTGAATTTCTGGCTGATTTGTAGATAAAACAATGTAGCTAAAACTCATGATATGCACTTAGGAAGTTATCATGGGTTGAGCCTAGATTCAAATTTAAAAAACAAANGGATAAAACAGTGTAGCTGAAATTCATCATATGCATTTAGGAAGTCTAGATTCAAATTTAAAAAACAAACAAACAAAACAAACATAAACTATACTGTCCAGCATAGAAAAACCAAAAGAATCTTCCTGAAATCAAGCCTGACTTATTCTCGTTAACCAGGACATTTTTATTGGCACACATTTGTAAGAAAATGATCTGATCTATAAAAAATTTGTATCTGCAGGCACAGAAATTATCTCCTATCATCCCATATTAGTGCACGTCTCCTGAAATAAGAGATTGTGCCTCACAGCTCTGTTATGAACTAATGTCCATGCCCAATAAGTGCACACTTAAAGAAGTTTTAAAATCTAGAGACAAAAAGGCATTTCCCTTTCTAACACCACCAAGTACATCTTGGTGTGCTGAGATGAGCTGATTAGCATTTCGGACAGAGCTGTGGGGGTTCCACTGCCTTACCCTCATCCTCATCGTTAGCACTGACTGTGAGGACGGTGGATCCCACGTCCTGGTCCTCGCCCACGCTCAGCTCGTAGACGCTCTGCGCGAAGACGGGCTGGTTGTCGTTCACGTCGCTGACGGACACACGCACATAGGCCGTGTCTGCAGAGACAAGCAGCCACACATTCACGTCCCCAGCTGTGCCACTTCTGTCAGCTACAATCCCTTAACCTGTCTGCCTGCGCATTAAATGAAGACAAATATGCAGACAATACAGAAACAAACCCTTAGGGTTGTGGACCGTATATATACCAACATTACTCAAAAGCACTTGGGTATCAAATAAATGTCACATCCAATTTGTTTAAACAGATACTACATGAATAATTGATGGCTAATGTGGCAGTTGTACAGTGTTTAGTCATAACTTTTCGTCCTGAAGCCACAAAATTTTAAGTTTTTATTTAAGCAGGGCGATCAATTAAGAAAAGGATTTTCTATCTTGAACATTTTCTGCTTCATAATTACTTTTGACTGAATACAGTATCATATGCAATGCTTTGAGAAATACTTGCACTGCCCAAAGGTTTGCATCCTACAGATAATAGGCACACCTTTGCTAGCTAGAAAATACTCTCTAAACTCTAAATATGAAGGCCTATAAGTATTTTTTATTTTGGAACAAAAATGTTGCTTGATCATCATGCAAAATTTATCTTTCAGCTTTGACACAACTGTTGTACAGACAAACAGTAAAAAAGCCACCACAAAACCAAAACAACAGACACTCTTTCACAGAACGTGAAAAAAAAAAAGGAAATCACCATTTCATCTTGTATTTCAGAGCTTCTCTTTTCAGACACAATCCAGGTAGTATCACACTTACCACAGCCATCTCTTCTTACCAGAGTTTGGCTTCCCATGCTTTCCAGGTCGAGCTGATTCCGACCCATCCACTGACTTGACTTCCAGAAGGTAGGAGCCCTTCTCCTCTCTGTCAAACACCGAGGTGGTGTAAATGGAGCCTGTCTGCGGGTCCAAGCGAAAGCAGGTGTAGTCTCTGCCACTGTCATGTAACAGCGAGTAAGTTATCTACAGGATGAAAAAGAAGTTGTTAATATATACTCTCCTTCTGTTGAATAGCTCACAACTTGATTAGTACTTAAACAGAGGAAGAACAGTCCCATGTCCAAGTACTTGTTCAGGCCAAGGAAGCTGGGCAAAACTGCAGCTTGAGCAATCTGATCTAAAGCCAATTAACTCCCTTGACTGCTGAGCTGTAAAGGAAAATAATTTGTCTAATGAACTCCTGAATTCACTAGCACATGTTTGTGCTGCAGCACTCAAACTCAGCTAAAGATCCCAAGTATTTATACAACAGCCACAGGTGAGCTGCATTTGAACCTGCTCAGTATTACAGACCATTTTCTACCCTCTATTATATACAGGTTTTTGTGACTTGACTTCAGCTTGCACTCTTGTTCTAAGGATATATCTATTTTCAATTTTTTTAATCAGCAAGTACATCCACTTTGGGTGTTAACTTGCCATATTTTGTAAGGATTCAGTTTGCAGTACTGCTAATGGTTTCCAACTCACAGAAGCTTTTAACACAGCTTTTCTTCCATTCATTTATCCAATCTCATTTTAGGTCTATGTTCAACTTTCCAAACCAGAGAATTCTACAGCAAGTATTTCAATGAAGCTACAGATTGTCTAAATATTTCCTCCTTGTTTTCTGCCTCACACCTACTAGTTTTAGTTGCATTTTTCACATGGCAACACAGAGAAGTATGTAATTAACTCCTTTATTTCATTTCACATTTCCCTATTAGTCATCCCTTTACTAGGTTGAAGATTTTCAGACTATTTAGCCATTGCTCATGCAGAAGATATTCCACAGCTTTCATCAGGGGAGATGGAGGTCCCCACTTTCTTACCTCACCATGCTGACCGAGGTCGAGGTCAGTGGCAGACACCTGAGTGACAAATGTCCCCACATCAGCTCCCTCTGTTACTGAGGCTTCATAAATGGATGAAGTGAAGAACGGGACATTGTCATTGACATCTGGAATGGCAAAAAGAGCACACAGAGAGAAAACGATAAAACTTTCAAGGAAAGTAGTGGAGGATTATACCGTGACATCACTGAACAGCTCACACACCTGTGACATTAACATAGACCGTGGTGAATGCTGCCAGAGGAACTGCAGCCACGTTCTGTGCTCGGACCCGCAGCACAAAGCTCTTTGTTGTTTCATAATCCAGTGGCTCAGCTACCAGGATTGAAGCAGAACCATCGTGTCTGTTTGGAGTCAGGTAGAAACGAACTGGCATGTTGGTCTCTGGGACGAGCCCCTCTTCCAGGTTGTAAGTGACACGGGGATCTCCAAGGGGAGAAGTTGCTTTGATTGTCTGCACAGTTGAAAAAGTGTCTGTAATCAACCTTTCTGTAAGTACAGCAACATTTCTAAAAGCTTTTGTGTTTTGACTCTCTCAGATATTCAGCTACAAAACACAAAACTCCTATATTTAAGCAAACAAACAACCTTCAGTTACTCTATAGCCTGAGAGCTATAGACAGACAAACAACCTTACCAAAATTGAGGCATCCCGTGTAGTATTCTCTGGAATAACAACTTCATAGCTGTCTCTTTCCCACTGTGGAGGCTGGTTTTTTGCACTGGTTACAGTTACAGCAAGTTCAACCTTACTGCTCCTGTTGCCTCCATCTGTAGCAGTAATCTCTCGAATTATAGATGACTTCTGAACAGTAAAAAAGGTTTCATTACAGAAGGTTTTGAGCAGGCCTCCAAAATAAATTAATACATAAAATTAAAGGCGCACTTAAAAATAACCTTCACAGATGAAAACTATCTGCAGCTGAACTCAAAATATGAAACAGGTGTAAATTTGATGAAAATTCTGTTTGCTTTACTGAAGATGGTTGTCAAATTTTGCTATTTGTCTCAATAAAACTAAGCAAATGTCACACAAAATTTAAAACTAAACAGAACCAAAAAACCCACTTTGTGGAGCCCCTGAGTTCTTAAGCTTACTTATTAACAGTTCTTGTTATTATGTCTGTAGGGTTCTTAGATTCATTAAAGAAAATATATTAAAAGAATACACCTTCACCGAATTTTTGTGTGTCAGTTACTGAGAAGTTAAATGTCAGTATTAAAAATATCTATTTAAACACTGACATCTACAACAATATTTCCATTTCAAAACAAATTACTAAAAATTCTGAAAATATCCAACTGCTTGTGTGGGTATTTAGAAATAGGTGAAACTGATCTATTTTAGATAACCACATGAGTTATGCCTTCACCTTCCTGAGGGACAGCTATGCTTAATCCACCACAACTGACATATATCAAGCTGGGAATCTGTATCAGGACCAAAATTTCACACTTGTTCCCATTCAGGTTTGTGTCTTGACTCATTGCCTGTTAACACAGCGAAGTCCTACACTTGGGTCCTTGCTCCTCTGCTCATGAGCTCAGCCCTCCAGCCCTTGGAATTAGCATGCCAAAGCCAGGGAAGTGGCAAGAGCAAGTCTCAAGCAGTGCTGTAGCTGAAAGCAGGGCTTGCTCACATGCAATTCACAGTCGATGAACCCAACAGCTAAGAGCCTTAGATTCATGTTTAATTTAAATAGATGTATTGATCCTTTAACCTGAGAGGGTAACCCAAACTCACGGCCTCAGTCCCTCCCAGGATTTATTGAAATAGTCAGCTTCAAAAGGAAAGCAGCCACCATACCTGAGATATGGGTTGGTTCACAAACACCCAGCCAGTGGTAGGATTAATCTGTAGATAATTTGGTTCATCACTTGCTATGGAATATGTAATGGCAGCATTTGAGCTGTAGTCATCATCACGGGCTGCAACACGCAGGAAGCTGGTCCCAACTCTTGTGTCCTCTCTGAGGAAATCTAACGTAAGGAAAGGATATTTCAGATTGATCATTGATTTGCTAAACTACCATGGACATTTTATTAAGTCATAAAGAAATAGCTGCCATACATTATTACTTTAGTATAACTTTTTCTTCCTTGGAACAATGGCCACACACGCTGAGTATTTTAAAGGGCTGCTATCACTCCAGAGCTACAGATCATATCTGAACTTCATATTACCCTATTCAAAACCTGGGATTTTTATTTCTTACAAGACAGTTCTTTTCATTGTATTTTAGCTCAGAGAATAATTGCTGTGTATGAATGACATGGCTATTGTTTCAAGGAACATTCCCATAAGGCAGGCCTATGAGCCACAGCTGAACTTGTTACATCACACATTACACAGAGTAACAGCTCTGCAAGTAAATAAGCAAAGTGCATCTCTGGCTGCACCACAGTTTGTCACATTTTCTACTGCCAGGAAAGGCAAAAACCCAAAAATCTGAGACATGGGGTACGCTCACACTCAGGGCACTGAAACTCTATCCAATGACTCTCAATTACATTCATAGTGGGTGTTTTCAAATCGGGGGTCGTTGTCATTTTGGTCCAGGATGACAATATTGATCTGACATATTCCAATGAGGGGCTCCGCTGCCTGATCTGTTGCTGTCACAGTGATGGGATATTCCCTCTGCTTTTCTCGATCAAATACCTGAACAGTTGTCAGAACTCCTGCAAACAAATCAAATACCAAAAAGTTAAAATTCTGTGCATTTGGCAATATTCTACCTGCAGATGTTTATTTTTCTGTCAATACACTGGGATACAATGCAATAGGTTAAGTACACCTATAACATGAACTTCAGGTTCAAGGATCCAACCCCAAGATTTAACAATTTCAACAGCTGACATTGTACTGCTCAGGTAGACTCCACCTTTAGTTACACTTACATACACACACAATAGGAATTTGAATTAGAATTGAAGTGTAATTTAAGTTTAGAAAATGGATATAAGTACCAAACTAAGAGAATGAGTTTTTCAAAAAACTATTTCTTTTGAAGAGCTGCAAGTACAGGGTAAAGAAATGCTTCATGTCTTTTATCCTCCAGAAATTCAGCCTGAACTTAGTTTTGGCCTTCTAAGATTTAGTTCCTTTGCTGTTTGTAAGACTATCGTCATTTGGATAAATCACTTATATGCCATTAGCAATGCTGCAAGATAATGTGCACTTAAAATATGCTTGTTTGGGTTTTTTAAATCCAGTTACAAAAACACACAAGTTACTTCACAAAGCAGAATTTCCATGTTTCAAGGAAAACATCAGTTTTAGTTCAGATTTGTATGAAACTTAGTTTCATGGAATACTTGTTCATGCAGTTAATACAGTTTATATTTGATCTGCTGCCAAAACACGAAATGAAATAGCGTGAAGTTTGATTTTATCTAAGCCTTTTCTCCATCAGTGTTACGAGGTGGCTTCTCTATGCCATTACCAGTTCTGACATTTGCTTTACCTGTGTCAGGATGAATGCTAAATGCTGGCAGGACACCATCTCTGTGCATCAAACCATATTTCACAATACCATTGGCCCCCTCATCAGCATCAGTGGCTTCAACCTGCAGAACAACAGTCCCTGAAGGCTGATTTTCCAGGACAGAAGCATGTTCCCGATAATACTGGCACTAAGAGAGGGGAGAAAAGGAAAAAAAAATTCAAAAAGAGAAAAATCAAGGACTTCCCTTGCCATTTGATTTAAAGATATACTAGCAGGAGAAAAGAAGAAATAATTATCTAGCTACACTTGCATTGCCGAGCTCTGCTGTTAAAGCTTTATCTGTACTATGATTAATTTAGATTTCCCTTGCTATTTTGTGGTTATACAAACAACACACAACATGAGGCCACTGAGCATCTCCAACTAATGCAAATATTTGGAGAAAAGGTTAAAGTTGCTTCCAAATGCAAAATATTTTTCTATATTAGCAAAGTTTTAATAAAAAAAGAGCACATACACTTGCCCAAACCACAGAATTGTTTTAATCAAAAAGGGATTTCTACACAAAGTAACTTTGTCAGGGAGAGGTTGCTGAGCATTTCCAAGACTGACATGAATAGTTGCTGACTTTTCAAAATATGCAACATTGCCCATCAACATCTGAGCCATCAGTACCACACCTGAAAATTTTAGACAATAGATCTTTAATATGAATTAACATTCTGAAACCAAATTCAAGCATTTATTTTTTTACAGTACTCCACTATTTAAGCTAAAACACTTATTCTTCTCTCTTTCATTAGTTCCAGACACACAATCATCAAAGGAAGCCTATGTAATTTCAAGAGGTATTCTGGAGTATTTTGGAACAAGCCCACTGCATGGATCCCTATGGATTCCTGCTCACATGTGTCACGTGGGATCTCCAAAAGTGTTTCACTTGGCCTCACCCTCTGAAGTGCCAGAGATGAGGTGTGGTTCAGGGAACAGACAGGAGCTCACAGGAGCTGTTCTGCCACAAGAGCAGAACAAACCCTGAAAGCCTTTGGGAGGGATGGAAAAGAAGGAGACAGAACTCAGAGGGAAGCAGAGCACCTCTAGACCAGCTCATCTGCTGCACACCTGCAGTGCCAAGCAATAAAACATTTTTACACAGCCCAGTACAAATGACAGAGGCTCACATACTTACCTTCTGAAAGACAGGTTTGTTATTGTTGACATCATCAATTTTCACCACAACCTGGGCAGTGCTTGTGAGAGGATGGGGCCCTCCAGAGGCGTTATCATCAGTAGCTGTGACATTCAGAACATATTCTGTCCCCTGCAGCTTAGGAAACGGGCTTGCACGAAGTCTAACTAGCCCTGTAAAAACAACAGGTTGTGGGCTTTTGCTGCATTAACCCATTCCCATTATTCTTCTCCCTAGTGAGCATGACAGCAAAGCGCTCTGGCTTACCTATTCACCAATAAACCATGAGGCTGCTGCAGTTTAATTTAACTACGGTGTTTTTACTGCAGTCCCATATTAAAACAAAATTAAGACACCACAACAGGTTTGTCTGCAGGTTTCTCTACAGAGCAAACTGAGCCAACAGCCACAACTCAGCTGACCTGCACATAATGGCTCTCATCAATCTGCAGCTGCCATGGACAGCTCAGCTGAAAGTGCTTCAAGTTTACCTTCCTGCAGCACAGTCCCAGCAGCACCGAGCTCCAGAGGCACAGGCTCAGAAGCCTCTATTCTGCCGCTCCCAAAATTCCCCACAGGACACACCCTGCTGGGTGGGACACAGAGGCACGGGCAGAAAGAGAGGCACCACAAAAGCAAAAGGGACCGCAGCTGCCTGAGAGCCTGCAGAAAGGAGCTGCCATTCTTTTGCTCCACCATTCGTCCATCACATCTGTTATTCATCAGGAATAATCACAATCGTCATCACAACAGAGTATTTCCACAGCATCAATGTCACTCAATTTGCCTGCAAATGTATTGTTTTAGCTGCAGCACTTATCTTTGACACTTCTCCACTTTACCTCCACATTTCTGCTACAAGAGGGTACAGACTATTCCCCGACATCATTTCTGAAAAGAAACTGCTGCAACCCACTGTATAAACTTTTACTGGTTTATCCAGCAACAAAAGCGCAAAAGTGTTTTGGAAAAAATGCTAATGTTCCTAAAGTTAAGTTTCAAAGACTATAAAATTAATTGGCAAAAAAGTATAAATGTACCTATACATGATTTTCTATATTAAAACTGTGGAGCCAATCCTAAGAGATGCTGTCAATCAAACATTAGGATGCTTTGAGCAAAAAAAACCTTTTTCTTACTGAAAAGATTTTCAGAAGTGCCAGGTATATTAATGCTGTAGCATTTAGACACTTCCAAAACCATTGTTCCTCTTCAGGTGCCAAAGCATCTGTAGAAATTTAACTTTTGGAACCTCCAACTCTATTTTTAAGTCATAAAGGAAATAAAAGAGCTCATAGTAAACTCAGGGTCACGATTCAACACTTGCAGGTTACCTGCAGACTGTATTTTTGGGAGCATTTCAGAACCCAACATTAATATTGCAAAACCATGATTGCATTGAAATTAAAATTTCATGTTAAGTGAACTCTATGAAAGAAAGTGAAGGAATAACTAAGGGCAGCTTACTCCTTCCCATATATTCAACACTTCTGCTTTGGAAAATCTAAGTTCAGATTTTGATTGTAGTTCAAAATACAAAGTAGTTTAACTGAAGTTAATTAAGTTACTTCAATCCTTCAATGGGATTTCAATTTGTTTGCCAGTTTCAATCTCAAAACATCCTCTTCTGTTTTTTCAAGCAATCAACAGCAAATAAATCCTATTAATTTAAAGGGATATGCCCAACCTACTCAGATGTTGGTGTTTGTGCACTTATTTTATTTATTTTTTCTAATGAGGACCCCAATTTGGTGGGAACCTTTTTTTTCTTTTCATACTTTGAAATTATGTGACTATTGAAAAGAACTTTAAAAGATGTAAAAGTTGGCATTTCAGAACAAATGCCTTAAACTGCAAAGTATTCTCCACACATCTTTTTTTCTCATGCATGCAGTACTCTTGGCTAGATAACACTGGTCATGTGAATGGTTTTAGCCTTAAATGAAAAATATGCTTTAGGATAAAGCATAAAATAAAATAAAATTTTATATAAATATAAAATATACTACTTCTTTAGTTCAGATTTTATATACTTTTACCTTCACTGAAATAAAACAGTGGTAGTCTCATTCCAGCTACAAACACATCATTTTGTGTCAGTACAACATAGGTAAGTTCAGCCAAGAAATATTTGCTCTCACCAGCATAATCAGGACATTGACACAAGCATGGGGTGGGAAAAGCCTCATTTTAAATCCCAGATGTCCATTTTTTTATAATAAATGCTATTCAGATACTTGTCTGACATTTTGGAATGCCACCCTGTTATCAATAATAACATCCTCTGTTAAGTTACTGCTTCTTAAGCTACCTGTTATCTATAATAATGCCCTCTATTAAGTTACTGACTGAAAGCAAACACTGAACAGGTAAGAGAGGTCAATTATACACAGATTTCAGGAAATGGTATCATTTTTAAAATATTATAAGAGAGTATATGCATTCTTTGCCCGAACTTTTTTAAATTAAGCTTCAAAGGTAGCATATGCTATTCAGTTTTACAGTAAGGCCAAATTCAAGGTGCATCACAACAGAATCAATATTATGACCACAGCAGCAAAGAGCTAATTTATAATTACCTTTCTTAGGGTCAATAACAAAGTTCCCTTTCTGATTCCCAGACAGGATATCATATGTCACACCATCTCCATCAGGATCAACAGCATTAACTGTAGCAATCAGCGTGTTTGGGCCTGCATCTTCAGAAACAAAACTCCTGTAGCTGTTAAAAAACCCAGACAACAGCACACTTATGAATTTAAACAGAATATATAGAGAACTAAGCTTTACAGCACCTACTAACTACCTGTTCAAAGGGCACTGCAGAGAATTGTAATTTTCTGATACAATTACACTGATATGATGCTTTTTTGGTAAGCAGTGAGGTGATAGCACTGATGATCCAACCATCCACATCATTCTGTTGTTACTCCCACAGATTTCCACTGCAAACTTCCAGCAGTGCCACAGCTTTGAAGATGAGCTGTGTGACAAGACTTGTGCTAAATGCAAAATTCACTTATGTTTTTTTTAATTTAAAAAAAGTGAGCTTCATGAATCACAGACTCCAAGCAAACATTGGCTAAGTTAAAGCAGTCCTCGTTAGAGCAGTTTCTGGCACAAGCCCTCCAAAGGCTTCCAGTGCAGTCTTTGCCCCAGCAGGACTGAGATGAGAGTGAGATGTGGAGGATATGTGCATAATGTCAGTTGTACAAAAATCTCTGCTCAAGTCCAGACACATCACTGACACTGTAAGCTCTTAAGAGGCATTATCAGCCTAAGCTTAATGCTCGCTGGAGTAGAAAAGCCCCCTGCTTTAGCAAAGTCCCAAATATTTATTATTTTATCTGGCTGGATTGAGCGTGGGTCACACTAAGCATCCACCAGGCCTGTCCACAGTAGATATCCCAAAGCTCAGCCGTAAGAATGAACTGCAGCTGGCTGTGTCCAACAGAATACAGATGCACCACTGGGTTAGAGAGCTTATGGACCCACTGGCCAGATGCTGAGAATAGCAAAAAATCTAAAGGAAAAGAAAATGGATGCACAGAAAACCTTTCCCTTCGCTTTTGTTGTCGAGATATGTGTGTTTTCAATGAAACCTTCATACAAACAGCTTCTTTTCTTCCCCCAATTTTACATGCAATGAAGTAGGAGAAGTAAATTATTCTGGTTTAGCTCAGTCACAACCCTCAAGACACTGTCTTAACTCTGCATCTGGAAAGCAAATGAACAGTAATTCTGATAATTTTTTACATGAAATACAGGGAGAGAGGAGTTCAGAAGAGATCTCTTAAAAAAGAGAAAGTAAAAACTGACAACATGAAACAGAGCGGTAGCCTTAAGCATTTCATAACTGAGATAAAGAATAACTGTGATGAAAGAAAGCTCATGGCGAGGAATCATGAATTTATACTGGACTGTAAATCTGTTTGAACAAAGGGCTAGAAGGACAACATCATCACCTAGATTTGTATTAGACTGCCACAGAGCACAGCAATAACTGCAAACAGACTCTCAACAGGCCCCAATTTACATGTGTTCACAATGATTCTATTTCATGGAAAATTTCAACTAAGTTCTGTCTGAAATTTACCTCTGGGTTCAAGATTTTCTTCTTAACAGGAAAGATAAAGCAAAATGAAAGCCTAGTTAACTAAAAACTTGAGATAATTTGCATTCCAGGAGATGAATTTAACTCCAATGCCAATCTACACATACACACATCAGTAGCTTCCCTGCTATTGCAGAGAGAACAGAAAAGCTTCTTGTAAAGGTTTGGCAATTTAAAATAATATTAATTTTAATCATATTCTTCAGTAAACTTTAAGTAAAAGAGCTGGAGGGGTTTTGATTTTTTTAAACTATGTTTTCTGTTTCCAATTGGTTAGAGATGTTTACAGCATCTTTAATTGTATGACTTGCTTCTGATTAAAATATTAGGAACAGATGCAGATAAATATTCAATGCCTCTGAATAGTAAAACAAATAAATAAATGAAAAATAGGCATCAGCGGAAGAGTGAGAAACCTAACCTTGTTTAGTATCTGAAAATATAGAGAAATCCAATAACAAATTACAAAAGATCAAACCTTCCAAGCCATATCTCCTAAGCAATGTCTAGAAAAGAAAGGAAGGCTCAAGATTTTGAAGCCAGAGGTTATCTTCACATAAAACAAGGACTGTCAGAAAGCTTTGATGTTTTGTTCAGCTAAACCCCAAGTTTAGCATCACTGAAATCTTTGCCTCGGTTTTGTTCTGAGCAACTTCTGCTTTTAAGAGTAGAAGGTGCAGAAGCTGATTGGAAATTCCATGACTAAGTCTCTAACATCGACACAAGTTCATAGTACTTCTGGCATTGCTTCAGATGCTTCTGAGTCCCAGCTGTGGAAGAGAAGTGCTGATAGGTATGTAGAAGAAAAAAATAATATACACACAGTTTGTAGGGCATGGGACAAAGTGAAATTAAGTGAACTCCACTCAATGGCATTTATCTTGTGGGTTTTATAATTCAGTTGTCATTTAGGATTGTGTCATCTAAGCATTTTTCTTTGACAGCTATAAACCAGGGATGCAGACTGCTGACTCTAAGTTTAAAGTGCCTAATTAAAAGGCAAAATTCCCCCGTGTCTCTGGATGAGGGCTGATGCCAACAACGCTGTTGTCTGTTTTTTCTGCCTGATTTCCTTTGGTGGTGGAGGGGTGCTCCTGAACTGTATAATCTTAATTTACTGCACCATATCTTTCAGTAGATACAGGAGAAAGTAAAAGTGCAAGATCTGTAAAAGATGATTGTCTATATACTACCTTTTTTATTTTTTCTGAGTCTCAGAGTCAAAATATCACCCACATTTGCCAGTCCAGCTCTCAGCTCTGATTGAACCAAAGCCAGTCACCATCCCGTGAGCAGCCTTTCAACCAAAATACAAAAAGCAACAGTAAAAGATAACAGAATCTGAAGAAAATGAATTTACATTGTCTGAGAAAACTCAGGTGCTTCATCATTCACATTGGAGACATGGATCCTAACAGTTGCTGTCCCAGTCCTGGGCTCTTCCCCTTGATCTACAGCCATGATGATGAACTCGTAAAGGTGGTTGGGGCGCTCATAGTCCAACCGTGTTGCTGGATAAATAGTGCCATGAGAAGTAATGCTGAAGTCTTGGCTCAGTGTGTAATACAGCAACTGGGCATTCTCCTTTGAATCGCAGTCAGTGGCTGTCACTGTGAGAAGAGAAGAGAAGAGAAGAGAAGAGAAGAGAAGAGAAGAGAAGAGAAGAGAAGAGAAGAGAAGAGAAGAGAAGAGAAGAGAAGAGAAGAGAAGAGACATTGCGTAGATCAAAGTTAGTGAATTGGAACGTTAAGTACATTTACTACAAGGCAGGATTTGCCTTGGCACGTGGTGCTTGAAATCAGTCAGAAAACTGTGCTGTCCCTTGTGCTTTTTAGTAAACTAACCCCTGCTCAAAAGTAAGTCATTAAAAAAAAACCAAAAGTGAAGTCCCTGGGAGAATTTAGACACTAGATCTTGACTTTGTTAAAGAGTCCTGTACTATGAAGAATGTATTCCCACATAGAGAAGTATATTCTCATGTCCACCTGACCTACATGGCTGGCTTAAAATCACTCAGATCACATACTGTGCAATTACAGATGGAATATTTACATATATTATTCAACTGATGCCCATTATGTGTTTGTCAGATCCTATTCATAACCTACAAAAATCTATGCTAAAAGCACAGTTACCAGAACAGTAACTGACAAACTACCATCAGTACAGGACAAATCACTAAGTAGAACAGTAGGAGGTTATAAAATCCTATTTACTAGAGAAAAGCAATTTTCCTGCACTTTAATTTCCTTTTGTCCTCAAGATTTAGAGAAAGTTTATGTAAGGGTTAAAGGCTAATACAAGGCCCTCATACAACAGCTTAGTTGACATAAATTTGTTTTATTGCTACACTTTACAGAGCACCACCACTTGCAGCTCAAGTTCTTGGTCTCGCTGGGAAGAAGCAAAGTCTTCCTGTCAAGCAACCAAACAAAACCTCACATAGAACTGTACAAGAGGCTTTTAATGCAAGAGAGCAGAATTCCTACAGCAAGCCCACGCAGGACTCTCAGAGACAGGCAGAGAAGGTGAGGTGAGGTGTCCATAACCTCTGATCCAGAATCACACTCTCCCTTCAAGAAATGTAGCAAGACTGTTACTATGAGGCTGCTGCTGTAATACCAACCACAACAAAGTTCTGTTACTTCAAAATTCCACAAAGAAAATCTGTTTCCTTTGCCTTCCTGTCCCCCAAAATTGTTTGGGCTGCGGCAGTAGTAAATAACTCTGACATGATTCTATAAGGCGCCATTTGCCTTCAGAAAGCTGCAACTACCCACGCTGGGACAGGTAATTTTGCTTTCTGAACTGAATTCTAAGTAGTGCAAGGGAGAAAAATGCAGTGAACGTAATAAATGGTTTCAGGAGCACTAACCTTGGAGAAGTGCAGTTGTCATAGGAACTGTTTCAGGAACACCGACTTTGCTGTAAATCGACTGATGAAATTCAGGGGCACAATCATTCACATCTGTGATTACAACCAAAACCTGAACGGAGAAGAGGGGAATGTTAAACAGCAAAGTGAATCAAGGGAACGACCTCACTGCTCTGGAAATACCGTGTGGAAGAATTTCCCAAAAACATCCTTGAAGTCTTCAGCAGCTATAGGATAAGGCATTTTTCTTAGACTGCTCTTTTTCTGCTGAGTGCCATTGAAATATTACGTTCCAAGATACTAGGAATTGCCAAATCCGTGACCCTGCAGCAATGTTTTCCACTCACCCTTCATCTCCATTGATTATTCCTTATTACTAATTTAAAGGAAAATGGACCATCTGCTTGCCAAGCACCCTTTTTCCATTATCTTATCTTGCAACACTTCTGTGATTTGTAACACTAAAAACTCTACTGCCAAGCATATTACATTTTAGCAGTATAAATCTCCAAGACCAAGTTCTGAATTCAATTACAGCAGCACAAATCAGATATAAGTGGAACTGATCCCCAGGGAGGTGGTCACAGCCCCAAGCCTGACAGAGCTCAGGGAGTGCTTGGACAATGCTCTCAGGCACAGGGTGGGATTGTTGGGGTGTCTGTGCAGAGACAGGAGTTGGACTCGATGCTTCTGGGTCCCTTCCAACTCCGGATATTCTGAGATTCTGGTAAACCTAGTAAGAGATACAATTTTGCCTCTAACATCTTTACAAATGCTTTCTTATTCCTGTGTCAAATAGGAGTCCACAGTTGCATAGTTTACACTGCCAACAGTAAGGAGTGTGTAAATGAGCCTTTCTGGTGGCTCATCCTGCTGCACTTCGTGCAGTTGGTTGAGGCATTCTGCATTACAGAGCACCAGGCAGAGGTGTGAGCCTTACAGAGCAGATCTGCATGAACTAGAGCTGCTCTCTCAGCTACTGAGGTTGTATCAGCGTAAAGCAGATACAAGTTAAACCACCTCTAGGCTAAACATATTTGTAAAATCATCTCATCATCTTCTTTTGAGTCATATTTTACCGTTCTTCATCTAGTGGTATACAGAAGGGTCAACAGAAACTATCAGGCTCTGGTGTGCTACAGGCAGTGTTTGTTACGTTGGCATACTGCTTCCCTGTGTCCTCACACTTGATCCTAGTGATTCTGTCTCCTGTTCCCTACCTCATTTCCTGCAGCAGGAACAAACTCGTATGGCATGCTGTTCCTAGCTCAGTGAATCTCTGAATTCAAATAACTGTAATAGCTATATCAAGAAATATTTTTGCTGTCAAACAGCTTTCTAAAATACCATGAACCATCAGCTTTTAATATCAGTGAATTTTTATTACTTTCTTGTTTTACGAGTTCACTTTGTGTTCTTGATACAAAACAAATAATTCTTTGTCCTGCCTTTGCTTTAGAGTGGAATAATCTCAAATGTACCTCATACTTGATGAAGGCAGAATGAGACAAAACTTCCTGTCTGACTTGGCCACATCTATTTCCATGTGTTACCAGATAAGGCTTGGGATCTATGATGGGATGGCGTATTGATCCCTCAGAAACAGCCTTTAGAGCATCTGCAAGAGTGAAATCTAAGAGTACCAAAACCAGTCCTCAGCATCTCCTCATAGACAGAAAGACTTTTAAAACGGACAGCAGAACAGCCAGCATGGGGAAACGGGAGCTCCTGGTGAACCTGTACAGAACTCAGAAATGAAGGAAAATGGAAATGCACCCAGGCTGCTGGAGGGGAACACCTACCTCAGCAGCACTACTGAACTGCTCCTCGTTCTCCTCTGCTCTGACCAAAAGCAGGTACTGGTGGGGGTCATTTTCATAATCCACACTCCGAGTCAGACTGATCTCCCCTGTTGCCCGATCAATACTGAACAGACCCCCAGGATTAGTGAGCAAACTGTAGCTCAAGGATTTCTTTTGATATGACACAGCAGTGACTGTAAGAAAGCTGCATTAAAAAAAATAAAAAGAGAGGACTCAAGGACATAATACAACATTCTGAAAAATATGACAAAAGCGATGCGTATCAGAAGTGATGGTGCAGCCCTCTGGGTCTGCTCAGAGGTATCCTCAATGAAGTCAGTGACAGCTGTATCTAAACACCAAATTCAAGCATTTTGTTACACAGTGGTTCTATCACCTTGGGGTTAAACAGATAAAGACAGGATTCTTGGAAGCAGAACACAGTAAGGATTAAAAATGCAGGAACAGAGGATTTAATTTTTGCTGCAGCTGAATTTGCCTACTTCAACTTCCTTCTATGGTAGTGATGGTTTTCAGGCAGGAAACTAAAAGATAAAGCAAGATGAAAAAGATTTGTTTTAATAACAGCACAGTAAGTTTGCTGCAGTCATACCATCCTAAAGTTCCAACAGATAACTGCAAAAGGATGAAAGCCAGGCCCTAACAGCAGTGTGTGTTACAGCTTACACTGGACATTTATTTTTAGCTCATCTGGCACTATCTTTTTTCCACTGAAGTCCAATGTGTTAAAAGCCTTCAAGTGGAAACACCCACAGTAAGAAGTAAAAGAAGAAATTTAAAACGAAATATTTTTAAAGGATTTAAACCAGAATACTAATTGCTCAAGTTCTCTTGCCTTAACATGCAGGTTTCTTAGGAAAAAGAATTCCATCTCCCAGGAGAACACACCAACATGTATGATTCTGTGACAATTACAGTCAAAAAACACAAACTCATTTTGTGCAAATTCCTTTTCCCCCCTTGTATTCCCATGCTGCTGTGTCTCACTCCCCTCTGGTGCACTACTGAACCAATGGACAACATTGCTGTAGGTCATTATCTCACTTTAGTTTTCTCCTGTATCTTCCTGTGCTGAGGTCTCACCGGCAGCTTTAGCCAGTGCACGACTGCATTCCTGCCAACAGGAATTCTTCTGTCCTCCTTCCAGCTCCCTGCCCTGGCTGCAAGTTCAATCACCTCTCAAGGGACCTCAGCACTGAAAATCTCAAGGCCATGCTGGGAGCACATTTAACCTCCCAACTGATAACTTTTTTTGCAGTTTTTGTCTTTGCATCCCCTCGGCTCAGGCTGCCCATGCAGCTGTAGCTCATTGGCGTTACAGGCAGACCAAAGGAAGAGGAAGATTTGGTAATGCTCCCCTGCTCAGCAGCAGACCTAAATCAGGCTCTAATTGGGAAATCCTAAACCCAGAAATCCAGTGCATGACAGCAACTCAGTTCTTCTGCATACTCGAGTAATCGGTCCAATTTAAATATGAGAACTTTAGGATTCTAAATGGATTTTCATGGCTGTTTCTGGCCAACACATTACAGAAACAACTTTCACGCTTTCATTGTGTATATTCAAACCTTTTCAGATGTAATAACCACACAAAACACTTCATTCCTTTTGGATATTACCAAGTCATTTGACCAACTGACTAATCTTCTATCATCTAAGGAGTGCAAGCCTATTTCTAATAGTGATAAAAAAGCTATGAATAATTTTATTTTTAATTCTAAACATTATTGAACCCAAGACAGTGGGTACCTGTTAGATATCACAGTATTTTGCAGTTATTCCATTTCTATTATGCCTGTGCAATTCAATTTTATTGCAGTTTTAAAGAAAAACCTTGTTATTTACTAATGATTTTTTTTAATCTTAACGGTTCTTGGTTATTTAGACAGTGTAAAACTGAATGTTGCAGACTGAACAGTAACCCCACAGATAATATAATTTGAATAACAGTTGAATTGCCACAGAAGGAACACACTGACTAGAAAAAAGTATTCTGAATTCAAGTGGAAGACAAAATAGTTCTTCTAAGAACAAAGCAGTTTGGAAAAGAAGGGACTGAGTATTCAGGGGGTCTTATGTTACTAACACTTTCTGTGATATTTCAATTGCCATGGTTAGACAAAGGATAGAGAAATAAAATTACAAATTCTGTGGAATCTTCATTTTAGCTCAGTTTGTCATTGTGATGAAGACAGGGAAAAGAATCTGGGTTTTTCCAATTTTCACATGATGGAGAAGGCACTTCTTCAAATTTGACACATAAAATTAACATATTCTTTCACACAGGATCTCTTTCTTCATGATGTAACAGTACTAATTTGTATTCTGCCTTTTGTTTGAAAATTAAGACACAATCATCTTTCCATATCATCTCAAAAAGTAAGAAAACACAAGTATTCAATACCACTTTTCCCTGTAAAAGGGTGACTAAAAAAATACATCATCAAACTGTGTCTGGATCACTTCTATTAAGAGACCTAAATTGCTTTTCACAGCATCTATTTGTGATTCACAAAAAATACCAAGTCAAAAACAGGAGCACAACCTCACTGCATTATTTTGAGCTGTTACTTACGGTTCTCCTTGTGGGGTGCTCTCAGGGACATAAACAAAGTATGACATGTTGGTGAACTGTGGTGGTCGAAATCCAGCAATTACAGAAACAGAGGCTGGGGACCCTCTGCTGCCAAGTTTATCTGCTGCTAGTACAGTCAGCAAATACTCCTTGTCTCTCACCAATGGCAAACCTGTTGTTTTAATCCAGCCAGTGTCCTTCTCAACTTCAAATCTGTCTTCGCCACCTAAAAGGAACAAAGTCCAAAAATTGTCATCAGCAAGAACATATTTACTTGAATAAAATTAGGAGGAGAATACAATGTCAATTACCAAGTTGGCTTTGGCTTAGGATCAGCATGCACATTAAAGTTCAAAAGTTTGTTTAGAACTTAGAAATCAGTCATTACATTCATCATTCTTCACTGCATCTCAAAATTCCATTTTACTTCTCTGGACAGTTATCACTCTTCTTTATCATTGAATTATAAAATGGTTTGGGTCAGAAGGGACCTTAAAGCTCATCTCGTTCCACCCCCTGCCATGGGCAGGGATACCCTCTGTGAGACCAGCTTGCTCCAAGCTCTGTCCAGCTTGGCCTTGGACACTTTCAGGGATCCAGGGGCAGCCACAGCCTCTGTGGGCAACCTGTGCCAGGGCTTCAGCACCCTCTCAGGGAGGAATTTCTCCCCAATGTCCCACCTAAACCTACTCCCTGTCAGTGTGAAGCTATTCCCCCTTGTCCTGTCACTCCATGCTCCTGTAAATAGTCTCTTTCCAACTTTCTCTTACCCTCCAATACTTTGCTGTTGCTTGACCCCAAGTGTCCCTCACCAGAAAATACTCTGCTGGAGAGATACTGCTGCTCCCCATCTGCTCAGACACTTTGGAACTATTATTAAAGTTTCTTAAAAGGAGGCACACAAAAAAATTATCACTGAGTTTGTACAAGCTTTGCACAACCCAGATCTTTAGAAGTTTGTTACAAATTAACCAGACACATGACTCTCACAGGGGATAGGAACATTAACCCTCCTCTCCACCCAACAAACTACTCCCCCAAATACTGTCTCATAAGTACAGTCTCCACTGCCAGCCCTTTGCCAAAGCTTTGGGGACTACTGACTGCTCCAGTCCCCATCATCCCCCAAGGATATATATGGGCAGGAACTCAACTTTGCAAAGAAATCTGTCCATACCATCAATAAAAGTCGATTTTTCTCACACAGCGTTGAAGGTTTATGAACCTTTTGCAGGAGGAAGGGAAAATAAAGCTGAGGATAAAAAAAGTCACAATAGTGAGGCAAAATACACAGGGAATGGGGGGGTTAAAATTTACCTTCCAAGAGGAAATATTCTACAGATCCATGGATCCCTTCATCTGCATCCACAGCAAGCAGCTTGTACACTTCAGTGCCTCGTGCAGCCCCAGGGGAAACCACAGCCAGGAAGGGGAAGGGCTCCATGGCCCACTCAGGGACGTTGTCATTCACATCTGTCACAGTAAGCGACACGTGCACCAAGTACCAATCCTTCCCTAAAGGTCACAGGAAAACGAAGAAATCATCAGACAGCTACTTCATGGCACTGAGAGGAACAGAAACCTATCCCGACCTGAGTTCCTGCAATACCGTTGGCATGTACTCCAGAAAAACCTGGAGTTTACAGTTCTTCTGGAATGAACAGCATCCAGACACAACGTGGGGAAGAAACAACCAGCACAAGCACTGCTGAACTGCAAGATTGGGGCCACCCATATCACATTCTTCTGAGATCTCTTCTTAGGAAAAATCACACATCCTTAAATTTTCAAATTTTAAATACCTGTTTTCTAAAAAGTGCTTTCAATTTTTTCTGAAGAAGAAAAAAAAGAAATCAAATGTTTTGTTTATGCAAAGTTACAGCAACTCTGAATTTTGAAAATTAAATATTTGTTGCCAAAAAATTCTAACGAATCTACCCTAACCATTGATTTGCCCTTCTACAAAGTTCACTGAAATCCTAATATAGTTTTCTTTCCTATTTAAGTTTAAATGTTATTAAATACATACAATCAAAACCCAGAAGAAAGAAAACCACCACAAAATGGAACTATCAAATTTTCCAAAAATTAACCGCATAAGATCCTTAAAAATTGAGGAAAAAATATCTATTATACTTTTACCATTATTAAATTAACCCATGAAATAGCAGAGCTCCTAAACAAGTAATAAATATCAGCCATGTATTGCTGAGAAGGTGGCAGAAAGGACACATGAGACAGTGATGGAGCGAGGGGGGGGTTTAACTGATGATTATCAGCAATATCAGGGAGCACAGTATGAATACAACTCGGGCCAGTTTGGCTTCCAGCAGACTGGCACTGACCTGGTAAAGATTTCTGCTACAAAAGCCAAGCTGGGTGTCCCTGCAGGCCATATTTAGTGCCTCTGGCTCCTGAAAAGTGAGGCATTCACCCCATGCGGCTCTCAAAGCACCACAACTGCACTGGCACTGCACTGTGCTCCAGCCTGGAACGTGGCCCAGGTGAAAACAGCCATCTACACTTACAACATGCCTTATCCACAAGCTTAATAATGCATGTGAAGTCAGAATTTTTAAAGTTGATGGTGTTAATACTTGATTTCATCGTTGATTTATTATTTATACATACACGAAAACATACAGACAGACATTTATTTTCAAAACAGCTCTACAGGAATTGAAACAACATGCAAAAAGGCACATCTAAAATTACCAGTTTTAATTTAAAACTAATTAATAACACAAAGAACTTAGTATTTAAGTATATATTTAAGTAGAAAGTGCTGCCAAAATATCTAACCCTGTAGACAGTGTTATGTTGCTAAGGAGGCCTGTTCTCCCAGGAAGTTCACATAGGCTGAACTGTACTACAGTGTGATATCCCTCTCCAAAACCCATCCATATTCCAACTAAAATCTGTTCCTTGGTACCAAGTGTGCATTTACTGACGTTATCCCTTCACTTCCACAGAAGCACCACCTTTTGCAGCTTCACCTTTCCATACTCAGAAGTTCCCTTCTGCTGGCACGTGGCAAGTTTAATACAGCAACCTGCAACCTGTGAACAACCAGTCCATGGCAAAAGGTGAGGAAAACTCCTTGGTGCTGTGACTGGCAAAGTCAGACATAGGTTTCTTAGTTTAGATTCCTGAGACTTAATCCATCACGACCTTTGAGTACATTCTATTTTTACTCAGAAAATTCTCTTACTAGAAAAATCAGCAGTCACCCAGGATAATCACTGAGGCTCTATTAGTTCCCCTTGTAAAATTTAATTCATCTCAATTTTAAATCTGTGGGTACATGGCCTTTTTTTGCTTCTCTAAAGAGCAACAAAAAGTGTATTGACAGTAACTTGTTAAATCCAAATTAATTTCTTTGCAATTACACCCTGTACCCAGAATCTAACATTCCAGGGAATATAGTATCAGTTTACAGTAGCACATATGAAAAAACAGTGCCTACAGCAAAACCCAATATCTAATTTATCAAATATTAAATTACAAAAGTGATCAGTTTCCTGAAAAAGAACCTGTACTGGGTTTGCCCATTAAACGTGCCTTGCACCACTGTAGAACATGGATACATGCAACACGTGCTCTGACATTTTCATGGCAAAATTCCCAGTTACCATGTACATCCAAGCCTTACAAAATCTTCCTGACTGTGACACCACCTGTGTGTTATGTATTACTGCAGACAGAAGTGTTGGGAGGCCCAGTGTAAGGATGCTCAATTCAACTTCTTCTAGACAGATGTTCTTTAAAACAGTGCATGTGAAGCCAAAGTTTCCAAAGACAAGCTCAAACTGCCTCACTACAAAACACAGCTGACACTAAGGTGAGAGCACAGCAGCCCACTCTGCTGTTGCACTTCCCTTGCAGTCACCCAGGTATAAATCCCTTCAGCATTCAGACAGACTCTGAAAGCAGCTGCTTTGCTTTCTCCTCTGTCTAGCACAAACAAAAAATAACAAAAACAAACAAATAAACCTTTAAAAAATACCCCAGATATGTCAAAAGCAGCAGCATGTTTATTACTTCTCGCTACTATACTAAATAGTACCAGATGAGTTTCAAATAGATGTGTCTCCTGTCAGAATGTGTGTCCCAAAAGTCCCAGGTCAGCCAGTCCAAGACACCAGAAGAAACTGCAGAAGTGGGAACGTGCTGGACATTGATCCAAGGTTAAAATACACCACAGCAACACACACCAGCGTGAGCTCTAAATGAGAAGTGCCAAACGCAATCAGTGACTGCTTGAACACTCCTAAGATTTTAATCAAAAGGTGTCCAAACAGAGTAGTTGCAAAAGGGAGAAGTTAATGTCAAAGTTGCCTGTCTCTTCTCCAAAGAACAGCTCTGGTGGAAGCTGCCCCAAGTTTGTAAATACCCACTATTAGCCTAGTTTGCCTGGGCATACTGTGGGCTTAAAGTAGCAGCACTAAATTAGAAGCTGGGTTAAGAACCTTTGAAAATCTGCCCCTATAATAGCAAGACCTATTGAGGATTTGAATGCTACCTTGGTAACCCTGCTAGGAGTAGAAAGGTTACTGATGTTTGTCTCTCTGGAGTCTGGAAGTCACTCTCCTAATCAGCCCCTGAACTCAGTCTGGTTCAAGTCCTGCTAGAGTTCCTAACATGCATTTATTATGTATTCCTCTGTCAAAAAGTAAGTCCCAATTTAAGAATAATTCATTTTTATAGAAGAAGTAGTAATGAATCTGATTACAAAACCCGTGTTGTCAGTTAACCAATGCCAATTCACTGAAAATTAATATGCTGGTGCTCAGAACATATTTGTAACTGAGAAACAGTTGTAGGAAAACCACGCGAAAGTGCATAAGGACCAAGCTTAATCCTCACATGCTCCAGCAAACTTCATTGCCCAAAAACTCAAAGGACTTGGGCACGTTCCTCCAGGTACTCATATTTTAGCATTTAAGAGACCTTAGTGTCATTCTGACATCTTGGCAAGACCAAAGCTTTCAGCAATATGTTGGTTACCTCTGAAATATGTGAATAATCTTAAGAACTTTGTTAGGACAGCCAGCAGGAACTGCAGTGCAGGTAATAGAAGAAACAGGCTTTAAGTGCCTCTCTTGATCCATTTCCACTGCATATGACCCTACAGATCTTATTGGTGTATTACCTTCTTCCATCAACCCCAGACAACCTGATTCATAAGAAAAAATGCTGAATAAATCATCATGATTTCCCACATAAAGGCAGTCTGGAGGAAAATGACTGCAAGTAAGTTTTCCCTTGACTGCATACCATATATCAAAGGAAAAACTACAGCAGAAACACCGAACAGGACTGGACTTCTCTGCAGAGACCTACAAATGTGACCTGACAACTTGTGGAAACAACATCAGGGTGTCCAGTGAAGCATGATTGGACAAGGACTTGCCAGAGGACAGCAAATGTGATGAAGAAACTGACAGCAACAATAATGTCTATGTAATATGTGGATGTCTAGCAGGACAGTGCATTAAGGATTTCAAAGTACATGTTCGTGAACATGATTTTTTTAAGCATAACTCCACATTCTAATTAGCACGGCAAGTATTTCAAAGTTTTTGCTGTATTGTAATTACCATGACACACACAAAAGGCAGTCTCTTGTGTTTTGTAACTGACACAGCTGCTTGCCTGCAGAACAGAACTTAAAGCTGACTTCCAAGTAATTTTGAATAAAGTACATAAAATTAATTTTCTCCCTTACTTATGAAAATTATTTGTGCTTCAAGACAGTGGATGGAAGAAATTTTAGAAACATACACCTCTCTGTAGTTCAGGTGTCTCAATGCCTCTGTCCATCAAAACATCCCCCATATGTACCTTACAGATATATTAATTATATATATAATCAGTATGTTAATAGTAACAGTACATTATCATGCATCTACAGTCATATATTATGATTAATAGTAGTTTATTAGTAGTATATGTGCAGTAATATTGCTACATTATGGGAGAAATAATATGTTACAATTCCACTCAAATCTTAGCAGAAACAGCTTAAAACTGATAATCCTCTGTGGATTTGGGTTAAGTCCTACAAACACACAGAGAGGTTCTGCTGAAATTATCTGTTCCCAATCCCAGGCCCTGACAGCCAGTGGAGACACCTGCCACTACATTCAGCAGTGCAAGTCAACCACTTCTGAGACCCTAAGTCAGGAATCTGACCCAGGCTTCATCTTCCCAAAAAGAATTTTCAAACTGTTCTGTAACATAATACCAATTAGAACTTCCTCAATGTTAAATGCTAGATGTTTGGCTTTCAAGTGAGGCACACCATAGATATCTTACACAGTGTCATCCATTCAAAAGAAACCCTACTCAAAGAATGGTTCTGCTAATTAGGTTGTTGGCACACACACATTTTGCATTTGACAGATTTTCTTCCCTAGCTTCAGGCAACAGAAAAATTTAAATTGCCTTCTCACAGACAATGAGCAAGAAGAGGTAAAACACAAAATGACCCTTGCTGATCCTAAACATGACAGTAACATAAGACTGGAACATCTTATGTCAAAAATGAGTACTTCTAAAAGTCATATAGAAAATAATACTCCGTATTCAAAAGAGTAAAACCATCTTTTTATTTAATCAGAAAGTATCTTTCCTCTTATTTTTCTTCAGTATGGAAACTCATGCAAACAGTATCTATAAGCAGATTGCTTCTCCCATGTATTTGTAAACACCACTTATTTGCCCTTCGCAGTATCAAATCTAAGCCCTCTCTACAGCTCTCTTTTCAATTTCTACAGAAAACTAAAACTAAAATTATAAACTCTAGTCCAGAGGTTTTTCCTACTTTAGCTGCTTAATTCCCTATTAGAGTCAATTCGTGTATCATCAAAAATCCTTCTTAGGGCAGCTCATCCTGAAGTCTGATTTTTTTCTCTCTGATATTCCCTCCAGTTGGAATTACTTCCTTTTAACTTAATATTACTGGCAAAAGCTGCAGCACTGGAATTCACTCCCTATCACCAAAATCGATCTTCATAATCCACTGCTGAAACCTCATCATAGGTATCTATCTATAATTGCTTGTTTTTCATGCCTATCTGTGGTTGGAAACTGATAAACAGAAGGATTTATTAAACTGCCTTGCTCTGAAATCCAGCCACATTAGGTAAGGTAATACACTAGCTGGCCCAAGTTTCTGCTCACAGGAAATACATGATACGTCATCGCTCACAATTTTCATCCTTTGGGGAAAAAAAAAAGAAAAACAAACAAAAAATATAAGGTAACTTGCTGGGAAGTTTAATCATAGTAAAAATGGAAATAAATGGTAATGAGTCAGTAAAAAAATAGAGAAAGTCTCTAAAATATTTAAACAGCAATGACAACAACAACAACAAAGAAAGAAAACAGGAAAAAGCCTTAATACTTATACACTATGAAGGCTGGGTTACACTTCTCACGTCAAATTGAAGATATATAGAGGAACTTAGGAATGGAAAACCCTCTCAAAATCATGAACCTCTTGGGACAGTCCAAGTTAAAGACTTGTCAAAATTGAAGAACATACTGAAAATTATGAAAAGGAATCAGGTGCCTTGATGGGATAATGGTTCTATTCTGCTTTAGGTTCTTTGTGGCTTTACTGAATCCAGGTTTATCTGAAAACCTCTTCTGTGATGTTCACCATTAATTTTCTGAGAAGGGGTTTTAACATAAAGTTACACAAACCAGTTCCTCCAACCTGCTATTGCAGTTGATTTTAAAGGTTCATTGGATTGCAGAGAGATATTGCAAACTGACAAATCCTGTCGGTTCATACAGCAACTAGAAAAAAATATTCCCCCCCTTACCAATAAAGTTACACCAAGGGTGGCAGGAACAAGGCAAAGGCGTTAATACTTAATCATTAGTTAACAGCAACTTTTGAAGGCTCTTCTGGTTAAACCAAGCCTTGAAAATCATGCCTGCTCAAAGTCGGACTGCAATTTCAAACACTGTAGGTCAGAGCTGCCTCTAAACCCATTTCTTTTCACCATGGCAAATTATAAAAGATGCTGTCAATCTGTGAAATCCAACGTATTCTCAGACTTCTGATTGCATTAGGATTATATGGCTGTCTTTTCTCTCAAAAATCCAATGGATAATTCTATAAGACGAGACTTGAAAATAAAATCCTTATATTCATTAAAAATGTAGGCTTCTCTGCATCAGTGTAATTGATAAAACTGACAATGCCAGACATTCTGATTTAAAAAATCTGACAATAGAGAATATGTAGTTGACTGAACATGTCTCTGCAATTGTGGACAAACATTATACATTCCTTGAATGTACTGAGGGAAGAGGTATTATATTATCATGATTAAACAATAATGGGTGAGAAGCTAAGTTGCTCCTGGCATTTTCAGGTCATTACGATTTATTTTTAAAAGGAGATTATGAGAGTGTTAAAAGTCTTGCAAGCCTTGGGGTTACTATTGCTATTACATACTGCCCTACATCCATCAGCAAATTAAGTATTCAAGCTGGTATTTTTCTTTATGGTTTGGGGTTTTTTTTTAAGTTGCTCCCACTTCTAAGACTCTTGCCTTAAATAGAGAAATGTTTATTGAAAACTCAGGGGGTTTTTGTTTGGGTTACTGCAAGTTACACGTTTTGGAGTTGGCTGAGAGGATATTGAAGTTTTGCAGACTCTTTGCAAATATCATACTGTGCTATTTTAAAACCTCACTCTATAATATGTCTTCACGTAAAATACCTACTGACATAAAGTTTGGGAAGATACATTTTCAGAAAAAAAATCTTAATGCTCTAAGCCTCTAGCTGCAATCAGGAGAAATCTCTTTTCCCATTTTCATACCATAACATGAGATAAAAGCTACTGGTTATTGTACCCAGTCCTACTGTATATCCTTCAAAAAAATAGGACAATTATGCACAAACATTTCCCTACTGTCATTTCTGAAAATTCCTGAGCTATATGATGGGCTACTTTTAAGTACAGTAGTTTGCTCATTCATAAAACATAAACCTTCTAAAGAGATAACTTTGATGGGCTCAAGCTGGGGACAGCCCACGTTCCCTCCTAATATGTCTCATCTTTTCTGCAGACAGAATAATGACAGTCTGGCATGTCTCTGCTCCTTACCATCATGTGGCTTTTAAAATAGAAGTTAAAGCAAACCAGAAAACAAAAGTAAAGAAAGCATCGGAGGAGCTCAATGATCATGGCAGAAAGGATGTTAGCATAAATAACCAATTAAAAGACATTAAGGTGATAACCACGTTATCAGGGACTTCCCAGTGTGGCATCAATCTTCTGAGGGTGGCAGTCAGTGAAAGCAAGCATGCCCAGATGGGAAATGATGACTGCAAATTAATAATCACAACAGACATCCTCAAATAACAAAACATGTGTCTTAATGAATTACTACCAAAAAGCATTATCATAAGAAGAGAACTTGGCTAAAGCAGGAGCAGCTACTGTGCCACTGTAAGATGGGAAGTTCTCTTGAAATTCTCCTTGCTTGGGAAAGATCCAGCTTCTTTCTCTGTAGTCTTTCATGTGCAAGGAGGAAAAAAAAAAAAAGAAAAAAAAAGGTAAAAATGCCACCACCATCAGTAGCCTCACCAACATGGAAGGGTGTACTTCCTTGGACCATTACGGAATCATAGAATGATTTGGTTGGAAGGGACCCTAGGGCTCATCTCATTCCAACCTCCTACCATGGGCAGGGACACCTCCCGCTATACCAGGCTGCTCCAGGCCCCATCCAACCTGGCCTGTATGTTCTATAATTTATTAGTTCTATCAAATTGTCAAATTTGTGCTGAAATTTAGTAAGATCTTGAGAAAAAAAGGAAAAAAAAAAGTTCATTTCTTTTGCAGAAACCGAACATTTGAGATGATAAACAGCCAGAAGACCTAAACAGCTTTGGTGTTCAAGTCACAGCAGTCTCATGAAGATATTTTTAATCTGACTGCTTGGAATAGAAAGCAGAAAATTTCAAAATATTCAGACTGATCAAACATCAAGATGGTGCTCCACAGCTTCCTCAGACATTCCTTTCTCCCACAAATCAGTAACATTCCAAGCCTGTAAACACCCATAGCTGTCCTGAATGCACACAGAACACACTTTTTTTTTTACTTAATTGCATGAAACCCACAGCAGTTTAATGAAACCCATCTGCTGGATAATAGATGATGATTTCAACTTAAGCTCAGCTTGAAGTGTAACTGTTAACAGCTGTAATTCATGAAAGAGGTAGTAAGAAATGAAAAAGGCCAAACATCACCCAGAAGCTACTTAATTCTTAGGGATGATCCCCCCAGAATCAATACAGCTAGTAAGGGACTAAGGCCTCAGATAAAATTGAAACAGATGATCCTTGACTTCTGAGCATGAAATCCTTCAAGGTGAAAATATTACTAAAATTGATATCTCCATTCTCTATGTTGATTTAAACAAGACAAATATATTTCAAATACAAGAGACTGCTCTTAACTGTTGGAAGGCACGTCAAACATCACCCTCAGTGAATCCCGTGATAAGAAAAAATGAAGGACAGGAGATTACAAAGCTAATGCCCGTGGATCAAGTAAGGTCAAGGGAGCTTGAGACAGCAGGATTAGAGAGGCGGGATCTTTAATGCACTTCCCCCAAGCACTAATGGAATAATAATGGCTCCTTCTCAAATTAAATGCTACCCCACGTTGAAATATTAATGTGTATGCCAGTCTAAGAAATTTTACCTTCTGCTCACTGGGTAAAAACTTGAAACAGCATTATGCTTTTGCAAAGAATAAATTGTGTCCCAATAAATTGAATGGCATAAAATCCTGAAATGCCACAAAAAAACGTGAGCATAACCATCGGTCCTTCCAGGCAAGGTTAACTGAAGAATATAACCCAGGGCTCGGTGATCAGTGGGGTCACTAGAGGAATCTCCTCCTCAAGGACCATGTGCCAAAAAACATGTTAAGCCCTGAAATTCCAGAATTCTATTTAGCATTTCATGGCTCAAACTAATGCATGAGGTATTCCTGGTGTTTCCCTTTGGTTTGGGGTTGTAAAGTTTGTGTTTTAGTTTCTTTTCTTTTGGATAAAATGTTTGCTAATTATGAAAAATGTAAAGTTTGCCAGGCCATCTGACAATTTAAAGTGTTTTCAGCTCTCAAGATTGATTTTTCTGTCCAGTGTCAAGGTGGGACCTCACAGCACCTTCCAGTATCTGAAAGAGCCTGCAGGGAAGCCTGAGGGAGACTCTTTGTCAGGAATGGCAGTGACAAGAAAAGGAATAATGGGTACAAATTGAAAGAGGGGAAATTTAGGTTAGATGTTAGGAAGAAATCTTTTACTGTGAGGATGGTGAGGCACTGGAACAGGTTGCTCAGGGAGGTTGTGGGTGATCCCAGCCTGGCAGTGCTCAAGTCCAGGTTGGATAGGAGCTCACCTGAAGCTGAAATACCAACCAAGGCTTTATCTCCTCTCTTGTCCAGGCCCTGAAACTCCTCCACAGCCACAGGAGAACCCATTCCATTAAAAAACCACTTAGCGCTCCAGGTCCAGATTTTTCTGTTGCTACTTTCTAGTGACTAATTACTGGCTCCAGAAAACAAAAACTATGCTAAAACTAAGTCTACAAAGAATCAAATAACCACAGAGATACACAGTGAATAAACAGAACTAGTAACATACTATTTCCTCGGCAGATTGCAACTGATTTTACTGTAGCAGTAAAATAGACAAAAATTGTTATTTCAAAGGATAAAAAAAGGATTGTTTTTGCCATCTACATTTAAAAAAACAAACATGACATTGATAACCAAAATATGTCCAGCCACAAAGTAACCACAGCATGTAATGCACTGGTAATGACAATGATTACAGTAGTGATTCATGCACATCACTACCAAAAATCTTAGAGCTCAGCCGCAGCTTTGCCAAAAAGCCTCTACCCTACATGCTGAAGAGTTGTTCATACTGCAAAAGCCTCCCAAAGCTACCCCTGACACAGGAAAACATACACCAGCACAAAGCCTATGGTCTGCTGAGAAATACTCCAGGCAGTGAGGAGTGAGCGTGTTCCACTGGTAGGTACTTGCCAAGCCAAGTGGAGCGAGCTCACTTAACTCACACCTTCAACAGCATGCAACTCAGAGGGAGAAAACCCTTCCTTGTCATGAGCACGTGGAAGATACCTGGATATCGAGATGCTAAAGGTCTGGTTGCATCTGGAACACCAGCTCTGCACACATTGCTGTGCTGATTATCCAGGACAGAATTGTGAGGAGGTAAACAGGAAAGTATTCAAAATTCTATTTTAGCTGAAGGGAAAAAAACCAAACATACAGCCTGTTACATGGCACTTGTACTGCTCTGAAGAAAAGTTAATTCAGGCACAGGACCTCTCCTACACAGTCCCATTCATGAATTAAAGAGTGGGAGCTGTCACAAACTAGGAAGAAACTGCTCAATGTTGCCTTATTACCATATACCCTTCTTCTTGCTACTTCTTTGAGAATTCTCCATCAGTCAAAAAAAGAAAAAAAAATCAGTTATTGTGCCCAGAGATGCATTAGGACCACTTGTGACAAAATGCTTTTAAGCACTCTTTTCTACTGTATGTAATGAAGTGCACATTACAAATGAATTACGATAAACTACATTGAAAAGATAAAGAGGGCAGATTTTATATGCTAAAGTATTTAAACATCTTCTCCTCAACATCACTGCCTAGGTTGAAGAAGGGAGTAATGACAGAATTAATTATTGGTTCATTTTCAGTTCTCAGTTACCAGGCAGCAAAAATAGGGGAAAGTGAAAAAAAAAAAATTGAAGAAATTAATACAACTTTTATCTGATATCATAAGCTCTAATACTAGAAACCCACAGCTACTGAAATGTTTATGGTAATGTGTAATGTAAAATAAGCGACCACAAATGTTAAAAGCAAAGTAATTACACTGGAGAAAGAACCTGAACTTGTACTTTTATTCACAAAAAAATTCAGTGTAGCCATCTCCACACTTTAATTCATCCTGAAAGTTCACTTCAGTAAATACTGTGTTTTATCCTGGAGCTTTTGCAATATTCTACATCTTCTTTGTAAGTAAAGCATATAGTTATGCTGGGCATCTTTCTCTCTCTCTTATCCCTTCCTTTTGGTTTTCTTTTCTCAAATTACTGCAGTTTGGATTGCGAGTAAGGAGAGAGATAGAACTTTCTAAATATGTTTCAAAGTATTATGTTAAATGCATTTTAACTCCTATAAAATCAGTATGAAAGCATACTGAAGCTTGAGTTTTGAAGGTATCAAGTCATTATTAAGCTTTAACTGCTGAAAACATTGGTAGTAATAAGATGTGCTTTGAATTTAGTCTCCTTTAAACCAAGAAACTTAAAATCACCACTATCTAAAGTATGGCATTTGGACTGTCCACAATTAATTGCTGTCTACCAAATCTCAGAGTCAGAACTTAGTCCTACATATTTCTTAGAGATTTATTCTCTTACTACTACATACCACCAGCAGTAATTTATCAGGCTAGTGAAAAATCCTCCAAACTACTTAGTGAAACTACATGATGGTAAAAAAGAATCCCTGGGATTAAGTTAAAAGTTGTTTCAGATTTTTTTAAACTGCATTAGCAAGCATTGCCTTGGAAGTGAAATCTCAGGCATGACAGAGTGACAAGCTTTGTTCCAGGCAATCTCAGACCTCTATATTCAGACTAGGTAAGAGAAAAAAATATCGCAAAGGTGAGAGCAGCAGTGACCGGGGGCAAGGTTAGCTACCACTTCTCTAACAACATCTTCTTGATCCTGACAGAGGGAACTGTGACACCTCCAAAGGGCTGGAACTTGAGCTACATGACAGAGCAGGTGAACATCCCGGCGGCACGCTCGGATTGACCCGATGGATTTTGGCACTGCCTCGGAGCAGTGACATTCCCCTTGGCAGGTAGCCAGCCTTGCTCAAGACTGAGTTAAGGGGGTCGGACACACGACGTGCTGTGTTTTGGAAACTGGCCTATCGAGCTCTCGGTGTGCAGCCAAAGCTCAGGCTGGAGCACAGCACAAAGCCGGTGCAAGTGACTGACGCCAACACGCGACAGCGACAGGCACGACAAAACCCCAGAGAGCGAGAGGAGGATCTGAGAGCTGCTCCTCAGGACCCGAGTGAAAGCAGCTGCTGATGTAGCCTGCTTCACAGGGGGAAGTGTCCCTGTCACTGGAACTGTCAGCACTAATGAGAGCCCTACGGGCATCCTCAGGGATTTCACACACACCGAGGAATAAACTGCCTTTCACTCCTGTGGGCTGCCCCTCAGTCAGAAAACAGACGAGATAAGGAAAAGGAATCGCGTGGGAAGCTTTTCATCTCTCCCGCCTGCGCTGCTCTGTGGCTGAGGGAAATCACTCTGAGCAGCTGCACTGCTGAGAAGTTAATCGTTTTCACAACCACTAGAAGTCACATGCCAAACCCTTCCTGAACCTTTCCAAAGTGGAATCAGGCCACCCAACTTATTTCTTCTGATAAGATTTTCTCCAGAATACTCACTCTGAGCAATCTTTGGAACATTGTTACAATCACAAGTAACATGAAAATAAAAAAAGAGACATGTTGAACGTGCAGAGATATCCACCATTCATAAATTAGAAATATGTTTCAACTAATCTATATTTTCATAGATGAAAAATATTAATCAAGATGACAATTAAAAAGGAAAAGAGGATTTTATAAAGCAGTATGTGTAATCAGTAAATGAAATTAGCTATTCCATTTAACTTGAGTAAGAGCTTGTGAAAAACAACAATTTAAGTCACAGATGTGCCATTTTAATAGTGCACATTGAACTCCTGAAGTATTTTTAAAAAAGAACAGCTACCTAAACACAAAGGCGCCAGTCCTGCAAAACCCCACATCATACTTGTGAGTCAAACATGCTCAACTTTAATAATGACTCAAAACTCAATGGCTTCAGCTGCATGCTCCAAGTCAGGCACTTACAGAATGAGAGCTATAGGAACGTTTCAATAACAAACACCTGTGTGTAAGAAGCTTGCTGTATCCAACATGCTGTGCCTCAACCACTCACTAATAACTAACGATTCTAGCCGGTGAAACACTTACATTCTGCTAAGCACTTCACTGCTCCAAGCATTTTCACACAGCTGCACAGTCCACCTGCCCTAAGCTACATAGTGCCTCTTGTCACCCCCAGTGTTTTAATACTAATAGTTTACAGATTTAAAAAAACAAAACTACATTCCACAACCTAACTGCATATAACACCTGATGCTAAACCGCAGTTAGGTGCTTGTCGTCACTTGGGGACAAACTGTCCTGCGACTCCCCGATGGGACAAGACCACTACTTCATCTAAGACTTTATCGAACACGCACCTCTGCGCTCCTGGACGCGGACGACGAGCTCCCAGGCGGCCACCGCCTCCCTGTCCAGGGCCGCGCGCAGCGTCACCTCGCCGCTCTCCCGCTCCACGCGCACCGGCGACTCCTCGACGGGCGGCGACAGCAGCTCGAACCAGGCGGAGGCGAAGCGCGCGGGGGCCAGCGAGGCCAGGCGGGTGCCCGGGCGGGCGTCCTCGGGCAGGGCCAGCGCCAGCGGCGCGGC
>VZTG01010315.1:367243-426486 GCA_013397845.1 Melanocharis versteri
TCCCCGCGCTGCCCGGCCCGGCGCGGCCCTGCCGCCGCTCCCCGCAGTGGGCGGACGGGGAGGGGCCGCGGACGCGGGGCCGCTCCCGCCCCCGCCCTGCCTTCCCCCGCTCCGAGTTCACGCGGAACGAGCCGTCCCGTGCGCCTGCTTTCGGAGGTCCCCGCTGGGCGAACTGCCCAAATTATCCCGCTGATGTAACCACCCACCGCTCGCTGGACCTCCTCCAGCCCGCCACCTTCCCCAGCAGCCGAGCTCTTCGTCCACTCGCCGCGGGCATCAGTGCACAGGTGATGTCCTGCAGTCTGTCACATACCAAACGGGCTCTCCCAGCACTCGGTGTCCCCTGAAAACATTTTATTGTTGATTTCTAGACAGCTACCCATTCTAAAATGCCAGTTTTGCTCTCAGCTTGTACTTGAGTGCTGTCACTGACCTAAAGTCACATCTTTGGTCACAATTAATAAGCTCCCTAATACCTCCCGATTTGTGAAGGGGGAAAAAAAATTCTTGATGAAATGTAGCTTGACTAAAGAATGTGTCTGGTGATAACCAGAAAGAAATATAATCCAACATTTATTTGCCTGTTTAGATTTTTGGAGTAAAACTAAAAACCCAATAAAACTAAATTTCACCATGTTATGACTACATAAATCAGGGATGTTGTAGAAAAAGTTATTAGATTATGCAATTCCTCTTCAAAACACATCAGTGCTTTCAAGAATAAAGTCAAACACAATATAAAATGGGAATTGGCAGTGTTTATGTAGTATATTAATCATTTAAGATTAAGAATCATTCTGAGATTAAAGAAAAGCAAAATAATAAAAGATATTCCATATTAGTCACACTACTCAAATTTCATGAGACTGAATAATGTTTACATTTCTTATAAAACAGTGCATTTCCCTTACACGTCCCACCCAAGTAAGCCTTTTAGAGAAACCAGTTGCCTTTTTGGGGAATTGGCAATCCAGGATCACACAGGAAGCCTATGGGAGACTCAGAATGAAAAATCCAAGTGCTCTACTTTTACTAACAGAGAGTGACCCTCTCCATTTCATCCTGCAAGCAATTAAGGAGATACAAATCATCAGTTTCACACATTAATATATTCTCTTCATTTGTGCCCAGCATTGAAATGTCTGTATAAAAGCACCCTCCTATATGGGATTCAGTGCTTTTGTGGGGGCTTTTTCTTGGTCTTAAAATAGAAAATTTGTGAGGTCTGTGGATGTGCACAAAGCAAAAGGCACTAAAGAATGGAATGGGATGGGCAGAACCCATAATTTTGTCACAAATAGTTACATGGCTTCAAGATACAAGGATTTTTTCCAAGAGTTTCCTAACTAGTAGGATACTACAAGGAATCTACAATTAGTATTTGATCAAATTTTGATTAAACCATTTTGTGAGATCATTTTAGTGAGTTCTGTTTTCTACATCCACTAGGATTTCCCTCTATAAAAACATACCAGGAGCAGTACTAGAGTTCACAAGGTCTTTCACTTCTGCATCAGAAGTGCAACAGAATTGTAATTTAAACACACATGTGGTTCTAACAGACTAAAGATGAACTTCATTCATGATTTCAAGTGCAGAAGTTAACCTACATCATTCAAATCAGCATGTAGACAGGAAACTGGGAGATTGCACAAGGTTTTTATAGAAAAAAATTGAGACTTTATATCAGCATTTGTTAAAAAAAAGTATATATTGATTTTTATAGTTCACTGTCCTATGGTAATTGTAGAGAAATACTTGAGACTCTCTAATTCGATTACCAACTCTGCAAATCAGTGAGACTCTGAATTGGTGCCCTGGATATTGTATAGTCAGAATCCTTCTGACTTCAGCCCACCTCCAGAAATCCTGACCACAGTGGCTTTACAATACAAGCTCCTCAGGTCTTCTACTTCACAAGTTTGTTGAGATCTGGAATATAATAAACTTTACACGTCATTTGCTTCCTTCTTCTGACTGTTGAACAGCACTATGTGAGGTCCCATCAGGGTTCTCTGACTGTTCCAGACCATTCTCCCATTTACAAAAACTACTTTTATTTTTGTTACCTCCAAATTTGGATTTGTCAAGATGCACCAGTTCTTGTATTAAAGCAAGAATTTTTTTTTTTTTTTGGTCTTGCCTTGATTTACGTGCGTGCATCTTTTTTTACAGTAATTTGATGTTTGCCTCTTTTTTCTCTGTAAAATCCAGGACTTACAACCCTCATCGTACACCTGCATAGCTGAGAATAGATGTCCTGCCCAGACTCACAGGCTGCACAAATCCTTGCAAGCCTGGAGCACAGGTGAGCATCATTTCCAGAGACCTCACATGACCACAGATATCTCCTGGTCACACAGAGCATCCGGTTAAACCAACCTGCTGGTTACTGAGGTTCACCTGTGTGACCAGCTGAGGGCAAGTCCAAGATAAAATCATAATCTCTGCCAACGTTATGAATTCATGTTTGGAAATTACTGAATTGTAATAGTCTGTAACTTAGTGATTTCTATATAAACATAATTTTTTACAGAAACATCATTACAAGCATTTGATGCAGAATTTGCAGTTTACAAATCAGAATTCCTCTGAAATATGAGCAGAAAACATTCTGAGGAAAATCTTGCCTTAACCTTATGGGACTGCAGTGTCAATATTGAGGCAGGAGAGAAGAACAAGACATTCTTCCTGGTTTACATATACCTTGTAGCTGAAGAGCAGGATGGCTTAGGGAAAAGTGGGACAATCAACTTTGCTTTTGATCAAAAGGCAAATATGCCTGAAGCAGTGAGTGCTCTTGACTGCCACATACTCAATAGCTGGCTTTCCAGGAGAAGAAAGGGGCTGCAAGTCCCCTAGGATCTTTTACTATAAATAACTCTAAATATGTAACCATAACAGAATTAATTGACCCCTCTGGAGCAAGATGTTGTATATGTCACCAGGTGCACCTGACAGACATTCCTCTTGAGCACAAGTTTAAACCTTCAGGAAGGGCTCTGCTCTGCTGCATATCCAGACAAAGGAAGCTCTTCCTACACTGTTTACTCCCCACTCAGGATTCCTCAAGTGTCTTGGCAAGCAGCTCTGCAGGATCCAGCCCAGAGTGACACAACAGCCCCCGTGCGATTTTAGATGGTTTGTACATTGTCACTTTTTATAACAACACTTGTAGCTCCATTTTCTCAAATGCAAGTACAAGTGATAATCCTTTCCTGTATAATTTTGCAATAATGATTTTTATTATTCAGAAGTACAGCTGCTGTTGTCTAATCCTTGCTAGTTCTTTATGCAGCTTTCTCTCTATAAGTCAGAATTTTTTCTTGGAATCTAGCACTGAAATGAGTACAAGAAACACCTTCTGTCATGCTAAAAGCAGAATTCTTCCTCCAAAAGGGAAAAGCTAGTGACATTTTCAATATCTTTCACTATTTTATAACAATTACTTTCCAGTTTATTTCAACCAGCTGGAAGACCCTTTGCTGCTGTTAAGCATGGTGTGCTATATACAAGTCCAAGAAGGTTAGAACAAATGTTTTAATTACAATAATGTACCTAAATGGACATACCCATGCAGCCAGAAACACCTCTTACATGCCTTACAATCAAATTAAATCAGCTATACAGTCATATCAAAAAGGGAAACCTGAGCTGTGTTGAAATCAGACAACGCAGTCACAATCAATTGTCTCTGAATCACACTCTAAAGTTATACTCTGTTTTTCGTGGCTGGAGCCTTACTGCTTACCAATGGAAATAAATAATTAATCATGTCACTAAACAGTTCGAAAACCTTTACAGAAAAGCTTTTCTTAAACTCACAGGTTTTCACATGATAAAGTTTTTTTGACTTGTGACTGACACTGAAAAGGTAATTTAACTTTTTTTTTTAATAATGATTTTTGCATTACTTTATCCTACTCTATAAACACTCATTTTTCTCAAAACTATGTTCCATCCCCATACTGCCTTAATAAAATGTCTATGTGAGGAGCAGACTGCTGTTTTCATGTTCAATGCATAAAACACAACAAATACGTATGCCCAACGCTAAATCTTAGTAAACCTTGTTCCAATTTTTTTCAATAACTTGTATGTGTGCAGTAAACAGAAAGAATCCATTCATTCTTGCTTTTCTTTCCTATTCACAAGCATAATTCTCCATAACTTCAATATCTTTTGTTTTGGTCATCACATTTCTCTGTGTGTGAAACCCAAACTATTTTTACCTCAGCAGAACTAATCAGAAGAACAAATTACATTGTCAGAATGTGAAGATTTGGCAGAGAAAATGTGTCTGATTCCATTCTGCCCAGCTTCCAGCAGAAGCCAGTCAGGCTTCTGGTGAGCTGCTCAGTGTCTGGCCTAAAAGGCTGCTGAGAAACCTGGTCTTCCAGCTTCCCCTGTCCTGGGAAAGACATCACTGGACTGCAGCCCTATGGCTTGGGATGTGAAGGCTTCCGGGGTCTGCAGCAGACAACTGCTACAAAATCCCAGAGCCCACACCTGCCAAGGTCAGGAGCTCTGAAAGCCACAGCTGGACTGACCTAGATCCAGTGTCCAGTGCAACACTCCTCCAGAGAGACTTCCTGGGTTTGAGAAGGGTTTGCTGCTAGGTAGAAGGAAGCAAACTTTGAAGTATCACACATCAGCACATTGAACAGAAAGGTACTTACAACATGTTTCTATAAACAATCCTTTGAAAATAACGTTTGTTTAAATAACTCCAAACAGTGTGACAGTCCCACGCACTGGTGTCTGGTTCATTTGAGGTGTCTCATACTGTACATTGCAATTAGCAAGGGTGTCATTCAGAACAGTTATTATTAGAAATATTCTGGTTTAGTCAGTAATAAAGAATTATATAGTACCAACAAGGGCAGAAACCACCTTTAAAGTAATTATCTCATCTTCATCTTTGAAAATTAAGGAAGCTCGACATTGATGTAAAACTAAACTAATATTCTGATTTATCTAACTTACACTTTGTGCTCTTACATGTTAAAAATACCCAAGCATATTAATGCTGCAAATTTGGAAACCAAAGCTTGTGGCTGCTGTACAGGGGATACAGAGAAAATATTATTGTTTGTACGGCCCAAGGAATCAGCGAGGAATGATGCCTCTGTGAGGGATTCATCTTTCGTGTGATGTGAAAGTGCGGTGGGACAAGCTGAAGGCAGTCAGTCTACCTCTTGTTTAATTCTGTTGGAAATAACTGCAGGTAAAGCACTGTTCAGGCAGCAGATTCCCTGCTTTCCTCATCATACAGTTACAATATTCACTTTTGTCCTGCTCCACTCCCCTCTCCTAGAACAGCTCACAGGTGTGTGGAACAGCCAAAGCTCTGTGGGGTCAGCCCAGACCTTCTCAGCACACCTTGACCTAAGCAAAGGCAAATGACAAAAGTAAAACATGAGCCAGCACTACTCTTTACCCCAGTCTCACCTTTCCTCTCCCAGCTCTAGCCTTTTGATCAACCCCCCTCTAGCTTTCTGTGAAATCTGCCCTCCATTTATTCCTCCGTCTCTCTTTTCATCTCAGTGAAACAGCAGCCTAAAGGGGAAATGCATCTCTTTTTCACTTTTTTACACAGTAGTATCTTTTAATAGAGCCATGCTTCAAATTTATGAAGTTCAAAGAATATGGAAGGGTTTATTTCAGGATGTTTTGATTTTTTTAAAAGCAAAAAGTAATTCTGGTGGACAACAATGGTAAACTTCCACATCTAAATGTAGCAACAGTTACAAAACTCCTAAATGAACACTTCTATAAAAGTGAGAGTATCTAATTTTCCTAAAAAAACCCCAATACTACTGGCAACTGCAACAGCTTTACTTTTAACTTAGAGAGATACTTCTAAATTGTCTACTGTCTATAATTCATAGTTCAATTTTTTGGGGGGAGCTGAGGAATATGTGTGTCAGAACAAGCAATGTTCAGCTGCAAGGAGAGCTAAGGAAGAAGGACAAACCTGGTCTTCTCTTACAGGCAGTACTTAACCTGCTCAGCTGAATGCAGTGGTTCTAAACTGCCAATATTGTCCTATTCAAGTTAATTCCTACTTTGAACCTGAAATATGGGGAAAAAGTCTTTAAGAAGGGACAATAAAACAATACAGTCAACATTACTCATTAATCAAACCAACAAATAAGTGAGTAAGTGCTTAATCTTGCAGAAATTTAACAATATAGTAAATATTATCAGAGGAAAATATCACAATTCCAAAAGAAAAACAGGAATTGGTTTAAGCCACAGTCCACCCTCACTTCATATATGTGTTAATAATGCAGAGTTTCTGTTTTATTGGCTTTGCTGTGCTCCAGCTCATTACACACAGCTGCTTCCCATGGGCACAAGTACAATACCCAGAAGGAGAAAGAACAACCTGAAGTATAAGATTTTAGCAAAAAAACTCAGAGGCTTTCATGCTCTACTTCTTGATAACACAAAAGAAAAAACATTTAACACAAATGTTTTTTGAAAACTTAAGGTGTAAGAGCATATATATAATAATAAAAATCGCATTAATGGCTTCAGCCAGGTTAAAGTAACTATTGACACCCGTGTAGCAGAGCAAATCCATGAGTGATGGCAATCCTAAAATAAGAAATATGCATAAATAGATATATATATCATTTCAATGGACTGAAAGTTACACAAGAACTCAAGCACTTTGCAGGTGTTGGACTTAAGCCCCAGTTCAGTTCCTATGGAAATCTGTAAGACAGTATCACAGCTTCTGCATCCCACTTTAAATATATATACATATATATATGTATATAGTGTAAGGAAACATCTGAGTGTGCTCCTCCCATCTGATGGCACTATATGGATTATGTTCCTGCAAAATATTTGCTATGTAGTCTTTGAAATAAAATTTAATTTAAAAGTCTGTCAACAAAACTGTAAAGAGTAATATTCTTTCCTTTTTTCACTCCTGTCTTTTACCATCTGAGATCTCCTCACACATGGACATCAGTCCATTTCCAAATCTATTCTACTGTATTTTGTTATTATTGCATACAAATCTTTGTAAAGTCATGACCCAACCTGGGCACAATGTTTCTCATGATAGTATTTATTTATTAGTGCCCACTGCTGAGGCACCCCTTCAGAGTCTTGCATTGCAAATAATTGTTGTTTGCATTGGTGTGTTTGCTTATGGGACAGCGGAAATTAAAGGGAAAACCTTCTATGGCTTCAGTAAGCTTTGGAACAGGCACAATGTTATTGTATAATTACTAATTAGATGCTTAAAATTCACTGTTAATTTTTGAAGATTATATATTTAGTTTCCATTGTTGCTGTAAATTTTTTCTTCATTTCTTTCACATCAAACACTGAATTCAGGTTTCCTTTTTTTAAAATATTACTTTCCTTAAAGTATCTTACTTCAGCTTCTGTAAGGTGGACAAATCTTGCAATGCATATTTTGAAGGCATTGCAATGTTTGCCAGTTTTTAACAGCAATGTTTCCGTGGTTAATTTTTATTAAAATTTTAATTTAGACCAGACATGACTAAGCAAGGATTTAATCAAGTGAGGATTTCCAGTGTATCTTCCAAGCAGAAGTGCTAAACACAGCGTTTGCAGAGTGTTGTCACAACTGTAGGTATTTTGCTTTATTTACAATTGCTTGAGGAATGAGATGTTTTGTTCATGAGTTTTTTCATGCATTCTGTTATGACTCTAATATGGTGTCGTTCCGAGGATGATTATGGGGTCAATGTGAGCATTACTTAAAGAGAGACACCATTTATAGTGATTAAAACCTTGGAGAAAAAAATCAGCAGCTTTCCTTGAGCCCTCTAGTGTTTGAAATTGAGTCTCAAAGGGCTTGTGAAGGATCCCGCTTATTGAAAGTGATCTCCTGGAGATTTTTACGTATCTCAAGTAGCCCTGATAACTCTGCTGAATTCCTAATGCACACATAGAGCATTATTACTTGCAAACCAACGCATATTGAGCATTTTTGACAGCTGACATTCCTAAAGAATACAGAGTATGAGTTTTAAAAATAGAAAAAACAGTCTTTTTTAAGCATCTCTTTTCTGTTTACCATCCTTCATCAATATAAACGGCACACAGAATTCTGCGGATATATCAAATGCGTCTAGAACCTTCAGGAATCCACTGTTTCTGCATCACAGACAAAGGTTCTGAACACTACAAACAACTCAACTGATTCTGAAAAACCTTGGTCTATCCTTTCATGCTTTCACTTTAAGAGCTGCCCAGTTTGCAGAGGAAATGCCTGGGAGCAGCTGAAAAAGAAACCAGGCAGCTGACGAGCCAAAAATGATGTACAACCTAAAGCACTGTTGCCTCCTGATTTCTTTCATGGACCAAACTCTCCCTTTTTGCTTCCTGAGCCTCGTATCGTAATTGACAATAACCGCGACACCTCCTCAAAACACAAAAACTCATCAACTGCCAGCTCCCTGCTAATAAACTCATCCAAAACAACTTATTAAGACATAACCTTTAAGTGTGTGAGCAAACAATATGCAGCGAAACCCGCAACACAAATATCTATAAAGCAAGACGAAGTATTAGGATTACTGCAGCTTTCTCTGAGCGAAGCCAAGCATATGGTGGTATAATGAAGCATGAATTTACAGCAGCAGAGATGTACGATATAGATTAAAGCTTCATCTGGGAGAACATACTGCGCGGCAAAAAAAACCAAAACCAAAAACAACAAAAAAACCCCACCCCAACAAACCAACAATTTTTCTGTTGTTTTCTGTTTAACGATGAGATCCGAATAGTCTTGTGTAGAACGAGGGCTCCCTCTGCCGCCCACGGGGAAGGACAAACCAAATCCTGCCTTCCGAGCCGCTAAAAAAGCGCTCCCGAAGTAGCCCTGTTTTTCAGCTGGTCTGAACACGCTTCTCAGAACGCAAGGATGGGTGCGAGGTTTTCAGGCAGGACGGACAGACTCCTGTGATCCACCTGGAGGGTGCAGCATGGAAAGATCCAAGGAAAATTAACTCCACTCCACTAATTTTGTCTGCATTCACTGCAAGAGTCGTTAAAGGAACAAGCACCTGACACATTTTGTTACTGTTTAAAACTAGACTGGAAATATTTGGAAATACATCTTTATTAGCCGTGCTTTAAGGGAGTTGTGGTTTATTCATCCTGGTAGAACGGTTTTTGGTGCTCTTTCTTTGGTTAAATTAAACCTTGAAGTACGAGTAGAAAACCTACAGACTTTAATAAGAAAGTGTGACTGATCAACTCGGAAGGTAGAAATCTGAGATGTCAAAGTTACTTTTTTAACGTGATTGAAGCTGTTAAATGTGTGTGCCAGTACATTGCTATGATGACGCTATGAGAGTGAGTTTGTACCCGGTCTGATGAAGGCCAGTACCTTCGTCAGCTTTTTGGGAGAGTTTGGGTTTTTTGTTTTTCTATTTGATTCCAGAGGCAGGGCCGTGGCTGAGGCTCTGGATGTCCTTTAGTCCCCATTGCCGGCTGTGGACCGGACTGGGGAGCAGGGAGGCTCAGCACAGGGAGGCACTTTTGGGGAGCCCCAGCCAACAACACAAAAAAACCCAACAAACCAACAATTTTTCTGTTGTTGTTTTCTGTTTTAACAATGAGATCCGGATACTCTTGTGTAGAGCTCGGGGCAGAGCCGCTCCCTGCGGCACCCGTGCGGTGATCGACCGAATCGTGTCCCCACGGCCGCTTTTCAGAGCGAATGGGAGGGCCCGTGGCAGACACCGAGCCCAGGCCAGCAGCCCGTGGTGACATTTACAGCAGTCCCCGGCACGAAGGGACACGCAGAGCCTCGGTGTCCCCGCAGCGCAGCTGCCCGTGCCCGCCCCGCCGTGCCCTCACACACAGCGCGCCGGGGCGGACCCCGGCCCGGCCGGCTCCTCACGCCCGCAGCTCCCCAAAGAGGGGCAGCTCAGGAAAGTCAAGGAGCTGCTGGAGAGGGTCCAGCAGAGACCACAAACTTCTCGAGGGGTTCGGAGCACCTCTGCGGTGAGCAGGAACTGCGAGACCCGGGCCTGGAGAAGAGCGAGAGGGGATCTCAGCAATCCATGCCCGTATCTCCACGAGGATGGTGCCAGTGGCGCCCAGCGACAGGGTGAGGAGCAATAGCCGTAAACCAAAACACAGGTTCCACCTCAATACGAGGAAGAACTTCTTTGCACTGAGGGTGGCAGAGCTGCCCAGGCAGGTGCGGAGGCTCCCTCCCTGGACACATCCCAAACCCGCCTGGACGCGTCCCTGTGCCCCCCGCTCCGGGTGACCCGGCCCCGCTGAAGGGGCTCGGGGATCGGCGGTGGATTGGGAGCGCCTGGTGCGGGAGCGGCGGGGCGGGGGCAGCGCTCGGCCGTGGATTGGCAGCGCCTGGCGCGTGCGGCCTCAGCCATGGCGGACGAGGAGCTGGAGGCGCTGCGGCAGCGGCGGCTGGGAGAGATCCGGGCCGAGCACGGGGTGAGGGCAGCGCGGGGACCGGGGCCGGGCACGGGGGGAACAGGGGGATCCGGGCCGAGCACGGGGTGAGGGCGGCGCGGGGACCGGGGCCAGGCACGGGGGGAACAGGGGGATCCGGGCCGAGCACGGGGTGAGGGCAGCGCGGGGACCGGGGCCGGGCACGGGGGGAACAGGGGGATCAGGGCCGGGCACGGGGTGAGGGCAGCGCGGGGATCGGGGCCGGGCACGGGGCGAGGCAGCGCCCGACCCTCCGCTCGACCCGCTGTCGGCGCCTCTCGGGGGCTGGAGGGAAAGAGGAAAGGCCTCTGCGTGACCGAGGCCGGCGGGGAGCGGGAAGAGGCCCGGCCATGCCCGGAGCTTTGGCTGGAAACGGCACCGAGCGCAGCCCCGGCCCCCGCCGCCACCTCCCTCCGCTCCTGCCGCTGCTGCCCTGGGAGCTTCGGCACTCGAGCATTCCCTCCTCTCACTATTCCGTGGGTTACCTTCCTAGCCTTTCCAGCCATCTCAGTTTTCAGAGCTGAATCACAGCATTGTTAGGGCTGCAAGGAACCTCTGGAAATCATCCAGTCCAACCCCTCACCAGGGCAGGGTCACCTGGAGCAGGTGACACAGAAACGTGTCCGGGTGGGTTTGGGATGTCTCCAGAGACGGAGACTCCACGCCCTCCCTGGGCAGCTGCTCCAGTGCTCCGCCACCCTCCCTGGAAAGAAGTTCTTTCTCGTGTTGAGGTGAAACTTGGTTTAGTTTGTGGCCATTGCTCCTTGTCCTGTTGCTGGACACCACTGAAAAGAGTTGGACACCATCCTCTGACACCCCTTGGAGATATTCATATGGATTTATATGAAGTGTCAGTTTCATTGTTCCTGTAAAGGATCTTCCCTACCTCCAACCAGCCCCATTTCCCATCTGTATGGTTTTCCATCGTGCTTTCACACTTTTAAATATTACGTGTAAAATCTGGGGTGTTGATTCCATATAAAGTTCAGGTTTTGTTCCTTGTTTTGTTACTTGCTTCTGAATAGTTGCTAGTAATACTGACTTGGAAGTCTGCCTGCTTTTGTTTTTCATATGTGTTAGTGTTTAATGCAGGAACCAACTCTTGTAGAACCCCCCTCATTAACTTCTCATTGGTTTCAGGAGTTAGACTTGATGATCCTTGTGGGTTCCTTCCAGCTCAGAATATTCCGTGATTCTGTGATTTCAGCTGCCATGCTGAGAATGTTATGTTTCATTTCACTTAGCTTACTCTAGTGGATTTATAAGGGTTTTGTCAGTTTTCTGGGCTTTGGGGAAGCTTCTTGTCCTAGACCTTGGGGGAAGGCCTCCTCCTGCCCAAAGCCACAGGAGTCTGTGGATAGACCAGGAGCAGCACTCCCCCCACTGTTGGCATGACTGCTGTGAGGAAAGCAGAGGATGGCACATTTATTTGCTAGGGCAGCAGATTCCCGTTTCCAGGATCTTATCCACGGGCAGGCGGGTTTAGCAGGCAGGTTTATCTTCCATCGACGCTGCTGGAATATTTTAACTTTCTGTCCTGTGTGGAATGATTGTGGATTGTGATATTTGCTCTGATCTCCTTCTTCAGGATCCTTCCGCTGATCCGTCGCAACAGGAAGCAAAGCAGAGGTATAAATTACACTATTGAATTTTGGTCTTGCATCTGTTTTTAACCATTTACTCTTTTTTTTTTTTAGTATTTAATTTTTTTAGAATGCTGACCCGCATTTGTTTGGTTGCTGGGAAAACCACCAACAAAGGAATTGAAATGTCAAAAGATTTGATGCAGGTGTGGCTCCCGTGCCATGACTATACTGAACTCTGCTGGGTTGGGAGGGCAGGATGAGAAAGCAGCAGCAGCTCATTTTCACTTGGGACTTGCCTGAGTTCAGTAACCTCGTGAGCTGTAGTGATACAGTAGGGTGGTCTGGGCAAGCATCATCTCTCCCACTGTCACCTGCCTCTGGAAGGCAGAATCCTTGGCTCCTCAAGGTCGGTAGGAGTTTATGATCCAAGTCTTGAGGGCTGGCAGAACTCCTCCCAAACTGCTTTTTGTCAGTGCTTTTTGTCAGTGGTGAGTTTGGGGTTGGGTTGTGTTGGGCTGTTGTTGCAGTGGGGAGAGCCTTTCCTAGTTGATTTGATTTTTCTGGGGTATCTGTTGCAGTTAAAAATCTGAAGCAAAATAATTTGTGTTGAAGCTCAGGGTGGGAACAGTGTTCAGTATTTGTGCTAAGGGGAGAATTGTAAACAAGTGTTTGAAGAGCTGACTTTCCACAGTCCAAGTTTGTATTGACTAAAGTTTGCATAAACTAAAGCTCCAGTTTTGCAGATACTTTTTCTCAAATATTGTAAATACATGGAGACTTGGTAAAAATCCTAAATACGTAAATGAGGTTTGGTTTTGGAATTGCATGGACAATTCCTTGTGCCTACTCTACCATGCACTGCCTTGGGTTGAATTCCACATGGATAAATGCAGGATCTAAAGGGCAGCACAGCTTTTGCCTCTAAGATGCAATCATGAGCAGTGGGAAGGTGTAAGTATGAAACTCCACCCTGATTTCTTGGAAGGTGTTGCCAGCTGTGTAACTTCAGCCTACACAGAGCTGCCCAGGACAGGAAATGCTGTAAAAGATATCATGTAAATGTGAGGTTTGAAGGGACTCAAGAAGCCACTTCCATGAATCACAAGTCTTCTGCAGTTTGCTGTTTTGTGCATGTTATTTTGGGTGTTTGAAATCCTGCTTTTAATGTGTGGTTCACTTTTCCTTACAGGGAAGCAGAGATCAGAAATACTATTTTAGCTCAAGTTCTTGATCAAGCAGCTCGTGCAAGATGTGAGTATCCAAGTAACTTTCTAATATAAAATACTCATCTAAGGGCCTCCTCAAAAATGTGTGTTGTACAGAGGCCAGACTAGAAAAATACTGTTGTTGCTGAGAAGATAAAACTTGCAGCTTTTCAGTTGGCAATATCAGTGATTAAAAGGGAGAGGCTAATGGATATCTGAATTATGTTAATGTTTTGGGGTTTTTTTAAATTAGTAGAAGGAATTACACTGAGAATCAAAGTTGTTTAATCGGGAGCAAATATTTAAAAGTACGAAACATAACTGTCTTATATCTGGCGTAAATGAAAATGCATTTTTCAGTTTATTTCATGACCCTGGCAATGTAGAAGATTGCTTCCTAGGGACACTTCTCATATTTAGTTACTAGTGAAGGCACTGGAGCATGTTTTAAACCCAAATGAACAGAGCCTGTTTTTGTTGCAGTAAGCAATTTAGCACTTGTGAAACCAGACAAAGCAAAAGCAGTAGAGAATTATCTTATACAGATGGCAAGATTTGGACAGCTAGCTGGAAAAGTGAGTATATTTCCTAATTCTTTCTTACATATATTTATTTTTAAACCAAATTCACTCTAAAAAAAAGATGTTTATAATAGATGTAAGTTAGATTAACTGTAAATAGCTTCTAAAGACTATTATATAATTCCATCATAAACTTTTTGTAAGAAAGGAAATTGTGATTCAGTTGTTTGATACCAAGCATCTCTCAGAGTGTGTTTATCCACATTTCGTTTCATTTTCCTAGGTGTCAGAACAAGGTTTGATAGAAATACTTGAAAAAGTGAGTCAGCAAACAGAAAAGAAAACAACAGTGAAGGTGAGTTTTCTTTCCTAAATGTAATGTATAAAGCAGAGCAGCAGAATTGCACGTATGGGACGAGTTCAGGGTGGAACTTTGCATTTGCAGCTCTTCCCTGCCCTGGTGAGTGCTGGGGTTCCATCAGAGCAGTCCTAGGGACAGGAGCATGAGCAGCTGCTGGTGCCAGCGTGGTGTGTGACAGCCTGGCCTGGCTCTGTCCTTTGTCCTGTCCCACTGGGCCTGGGGGGGCAGCTGAGGGATGGGGTGGATGTTCTGCTCAGGCAGTGCCTTCATTGCCACAAGCATGGAGTGGGAGAGACTTGTGCCAGCCTGGATGTACCCTGACCCTTCAATTTTCACTTTATGTATTTCATTTTAGTTCAACAGAAGGAAAGTATTGGATTCTGATGAAGAGGATGATTATTAATACTACTGTAAGGCTGCCAAACAATAGCCTGGAAAAATGCTGTTAGCAGGCAGAATGCAAGATCTGAAAATGTTTACGCTTCTTGACTTTTTTTTTATTATTATAAAAGGCCAACAAATAAACTTGTAAAATAAATCTGAGAAGGGGAATTTTATAACTTAAATTTTTGTAGTATAAGAGGCCTGAGCAGTGTGGGGTTCCCCGTGGCTTCATTAGCATGAATGTTTCGTTGCCCCTTCCTCACTGTAAGCTCTGCTTTCAGCCACTGCACACACTTAACTTGCTGTTAGTGGAGACACCAAACATAGGAGGAGCCAGGTGAGAAGCAGGGAACAGCCACTCAGAGTTTAAAGTCTGTCCAGGCTCTGTCACAGAAGTGTTAGAAAGGAGATTCCCTGAGCCCCTGAAGATGCCTGTCCAGCCAGTCACTGGCTCTCAAGTCCTTACTGGAAGTTTAAAAATGAAGGTATCAAAAGAGTGTTTGGATCAGGGGATTCCTGTCAGACAGTCTGTGTAAAGAAATGTTACCAGCAAGCAGCTGAACTGTTCTCCTGTGAGTTCCTGAGCTCTCTCAAACAAAGCAAGTTAACTGTGTCATACACAGCACTGTTCAGACACTTGGTATCGTGTATTCTTACAACTACCTCCACTTTTATCAGATGGCTGGAGTGTTTCTTACCTGAAAGAAAAAGACCAGTTTCCTAAACTCTGCAACTCCTGCATGCATAAAGTAAAACTGAACTTGTGCTGTACCTTTATTCAAGAATATGGTTATGGAAATCAGTAGGATAAATACTGTAATGTGCTGACAAACTCCACAACCCCCTTACCTGACAGAATTTAACAGGATCGTGTACAATTCCAACTGCAGTGTTTTTTGGAACAGAATAAACTTGTTTCAAGTGAGCACTACTGGTTGTGTTTTTCATCTTGTCTGAATGTGGTTAAAAATATGAAACAATTACTATTTTTGTTTCATTTGGTTTAGACTGGGCATTTTGCTTCTCTGTGTTTGTAGTTAGGATGCCTTAGCTTTAGTAATACCTTGAGAATGCCAGATTTCTTTAGCCTAATGACCCTTGTTGAGTTTGAAGCCATAGTGTGGTGAACTGATTTTTCTTATCTATATAGTCAAGAAATCTGAAGAATAATTTAGTTAAATGCATGCTGCAATTAAAAGAAGCAAAATTCTCACTCTGTAGTTTGGAAATTAGATCTATAATAGTCTACTTGATCTTAAATACCTGTATTATTCTTGCTACAGGTAAGGACCAGTGACTTACTCTGGGTCATCATTATAGTGTCACAAGAAGGAAAATCCTGTTTTATCTCTATCCTTCTGTGTCTTTTGACTTGTAATAGCTGAAGATCCTTTTTTTTAATGTGGATGTAGAGCTAGAAAAGGAGCTTATGTGAAAATGCTCGGTTTCACTAACAGTTCTGTTTTGTACACCTCTGTGCATAAATCTAAAACCACACAACCTAATAAAGTTATCTGTAAATGTAGAAGGAAAGAAAGTCCAAGAGTAAAACACAAGGTAAAGTCTTCAAATGCCTACAAAACCAAGCAAGGGAATCTGCGTAATAGACTCAGAGCTTGGACAAAAGCACTCAAAGAAAACAGCATTTTCAAGAATTCTTTTACTATTTTTTTTCTTTCCATCATTTGGCACAAATCCAAGGCACATCAGAAAATCAGATAAACTCATAAATTATTATAAAAATAAACACATTACCCTCAAATCCAAATGCCATTTGACATTTTACCTCTTAGATTAAAAAGTTATCTGAAAAACCCACCACTCTATCATCCAGCTTTGTATTTTGCCAGGCAGTTTACTAATACCACAGTTAAAAGAAAGAGCATTATCTATACAAATAGTTCATGAAATAAAATGCAAGCTGGATGTGATGAGCCAAGAGTAAAAAAATACTGCACTGCAAAACCTGGCTTGTGCTATTTACAGCTTCTTCTCCCATAACCGAACAGTAGAAAATGAACTTCAGATCTAAGCAGCCAGTTTGTAGTTCCCTGTGAGCTTTCAATTCTTCAGTGATCTGCCCTAGAAATGGAGTGGAATTTGGCCTCTTCCAGTCAGTGCTCACTGATATGAGAAGTACCTTTCCTAATGGGAATTTCACCTTTTTAAGAGCAGTCCAGAGCAGGCTCTGAAGCAGTTTACTCTGTGGATGTTGCCCAGGTTCAGAATCGTGAATACTTGTGCATTTTTGCATTACTTGCTTTAGAGGAGGGGAAAACCAATTTTGTGTGCCCTTACCTTGCAGTTGCTTCTGCTTTTTTATTAGGCCATGAACAGCAAGTCCAAAGTTTAGCTTTGTCAAGGGCTCTCTACTTTGCCCCAGTATCTTGGCTCCTCTGTAAGAACTTGATTTTGCAGCTCCAGTACAGGGGAGCATTGCTGAGAGATTAGCAAGGATTACATCCCTTCACATTAATAATGCAGATGTTATGGACTATTGTTTGCCCAGCTACTGAAATATACAGAAATATATACTATAATGGTTTGTTAACATTACAATAAAAATAGAGACATTTCAGTTACCTCTGGCAATAAATACCTTGTTATCCAATATATCTTTTTTATATATAAATATATTTATATTTAATTCTGAATGTAGTGATAAAAACTGAAAATGCAAAAATTATTCAAAGACCTTTAAAACAAAGCAGGTGGCTGAAAAATACAATGCAGGTTTTCATTTGGTTTACTGTTACATAGACCTTTTTAAGAAGTGCTGAATAGAATAGGAAAGTAATTTTGCTGTCTTCATCTCGTTACATCGCTGTTTGTGAGATCAGTAATGGTCAGGCCTCCAACATGAAGAGATGAGTCAGTCCCCAAGGTGCCAGAACGTTCCAGCTGTGCTGCAGAGCCGGTCTGTGCCTGCTCTGAACTGGGGTGGGAATGTCACCAACATCTGTCACACAGCAAAGGGCTACTGAAATGACACCACCACCCTCCTCAGCTTTGGGCTCCAATCCGTGCTTCCCTGTCAGTGATCTGAAACTGAGCCATCACAGTCCTGGGACTGAGGAACACCTGGGTCTGCAGGGCTGGGTGAGCCATCACAGTCCTGGGATTGAGGAACACCTGGGTCTGCAGGGCTGGGTGAGCCATCACAGTCCTGGGATTGAGGAACACCTGGGTCTGCAGGGCTGGGTGAGCCACTGTCGCTGCCCTCCTCTGCTGGCAGTGGCACATTGACCGTGTGTCTGCGCTGCATTAATTTGCTCCTGGGAGGAGCTGGCGTGTCATCATCTTCCACAAACTCACCACTGCACCCCGTGTCAGTCACCTGAACTGTGCTCTGGTCCAGCATTCCAACAGATTTTAATTTGCTTTTATCAAAGCTTTTAATAGCCATCTGTGAGCAGAGAGAAATGGTACATTAAAAGCATTATCTCCTTTCTTCATTAAGAAGGAAAATTAATATGGTGTTTCTTAAACATTATTATCACATGAATTTCATTACACTGAGAACACAACCAAGATTTAAAATAGCTCTGTATCAGGGTCACATATTAGTTTTCTGACACCTATGTACTGAATGACATACTGCCTTCAGTGATCCACAGTTATCTAAATCCCAAGTTTAAGTAGTGGAATATTATCCTTTATAAAGAATTAATAAAATATTACAGCTTTATAGCATTAATTTAGTGTTCTCAAGGCTTTTGGCAAATATTCAGTCTTCTAAGGGCTGTAGGGAAAGAAAGATTATCCCATTTTCTAGATGGACACAAGCAGCAGAGTCTGCATTTCCAAGGCTGTGTCAGTCTAATGATGGGCAGCTGCTGGACTAACCTGGTAAAAAATGTTTTGTTTTGGACAGGTCAGTTTTTCTCTTGATTTAGTGTTCTGAAATGGCTCAGCAGAAGATGCAATGAAGTCCAAGCCAGTGTAAAGGAGGCAGAAGCAGACGTGCTCTGGGTGAAGGCAGCATCCAGCAGCTGGTGTGGGGTGTCACTGCACCCCAAGCAGAGGTGAATCTATCACTTACATTTGTGTCACAGCTGACAATGCCACATGCAGTTTGCTGTCACCCTTGCAGTCTCCTCTTACAAGCAGACTTAAAGCAAACCCTAATTTCAGTCTACTGAAAAATGTCTCCCTTGCCAAAGCAAGCTACAGCTCCAAGAAGCTGCAGAGCTTTTCCAGTCCTAGGTTTTGCTGGACAGGATACAGAAAACAAGACAGAGATGAAGCCCGCAGTAAGAGGCTTAAAAGGTTTAAAAGTAAGAATGAAGTGTTTAAGAGGTGTCATAGAAGCACCACTGAAGTTTGAACAAGGATGAAATGAGTAATTTGGCAAACAGGTCAGAACTTTTGTGATTCAACGACCACCACTAGTAAACTTTCCTCTTACATGTACCCAGAGTAACAGCAGAGCAAACAAACATATTTGCTGTGATATAAGAATAATTTGAGCAAGTGTTTCCACTTACCTGGTGCAGTAAGTGGTAGTCAAAATTAGGGACACTTTTATCTCTTGTTATTGTTCTCCGTAAATGTTTTTCTCTGAAGAAGATTTTAAAGAAATCAAAGAAATTAAATGGCTTTACATAAGCCGTTCATAAAAGCCTCTTTCTCAGAAGCTCCACAAGGTGGAACTATCTCACCAGAGACAGGCAGCTCCCTGACAACACCTTCCCAGAATTACAGCCTACTCCTATTCCCTGTATTTTACTACAGAATATACATTAAGGCTTAAACAGATAATAAGCAAAACCCAACCAATGAGTGAACACTACTACAGTATTTTTAAGCAATCTGGCTCTGAAACACTGGTGGTACGCCAAGTATTAGTGCAATCCCAGTTTTAGATACATTTTCAAGCCCTCCCTCACCACCCCAACGAGCTTGTCGTGCCCAGAACATCTGCCTGGGGATGTGACTGTGCCAGCCCTGCAGGATTAACATCCACTGTCACACCACCATGTCATGTGTAACCACCACTGACCCACTTTGGGCCTTTATTAGCAGCTGGATTTCTCCTTTGCTTTTGGAAACAACAAACATACTCTGAGCAAGCTTCTCTGCTTACTTGTTAAATCTGTGAATTGATTGGACCAGTTGAAGTTGTCTGCTTATGGGATCATCGGCTTCCTCACAGGGCTTAGGATGCACTGGGAGTTTAAAAGAACAGGCAGCTAAAATTACAACTGAGTCACACTTAGGAATTAAAAAAACCACAGTTCTGATTTTAAATTTTACAGTAAAACCATAACAGTGCTAACTTGAATTAGAGTGGCAATTTGTCTTTGGAAGTTTCAAAAATTTTTAAGTTGCAGGAGTAAATATTCTTCTTCAAATTAGCACGGCTGACCAAGCTTCTGAAGAGACTGTAATTCTGGACTTTGAGGCCCTGAATTCCAGTTTCTACCAACCTGAATTAGCACAAATGCTAAACTACCTCTTCATTAATATTACTCACTCATATCTTCTATTGCTCTTTTAGAACTATTCATAGTATTTGAAAGAACTATTCTCAATTTTGGGCGTCAGCATGCTGTGATTAATTGTGGTTTTCTGTTAACCAGACATTCACTATCTTTCCGAGGGAAGGAGGCAAGATTTACTTTGAAAACTCATGGATGCTGAAATGGGCACTCCTGCTCCTCATCTTCCCTAATTCCTGCTTTGCAGCCTCCCTGTTTTCTTTCTACAGTCCTGGTGGCAGCAGGTCCTCTGCTGAGCTGTCCAGCTCAGGGGGCACAGCTTTTGTTACACCCCCAGGATAGTGAACTTGAAAATTCACCTGGAAAACTTCTGAGCCAGCATAATGGAAGGAGTGGATAAAGCAGATCAGAAGCTGAGGGTGAGAGGTCAGGAGGGAGAATCTGTGGTCTTTAAGCTCCCTCTCAGAGGCTACTTAGGCACATTAGGATAGGGACCACATGTCAAATCCTTTAAGGAGTGAAATAATTCTGCGTCATTTAATATTACATATAATGTTTTTGCTTTTAATAGAGGGGAAGGTCAGAGTTAACACTGCAAGATAAAAGGTATCAAAAGGATGGTAACTCATCCTTCCCGATGCACTGGGGCCCTGCTGCAGCTCAGCTGTGCTGTCACTGCCACCTCCTGCCACTTGCTCAAAGTCATCTGCAAACTGTGCTGGAAGGGCCACAGTCACCCCTGTAGCTCATTTCTGCCCCAAAATATGAGAGACAGGAACAAATGAAGAGTCACTCCCTGAGCTGTTTTAGGGCAATGGAAATGAGACCCAACAGTCATTTAAATCCGTTTTGCTTTGCACTGAAATGCACAGTTATTGGTTAATAATATCATGGTTATCATCATGGTTAATTATATCATCTTAAATGTGGTGTGTTTTTAATATTAAATGTTTTTGTATGTAAAATTTACACATATAACCCAAAGTAGGTGAAAACTAAGTTTGAAGCAATGTCGTGAGTATAATACAAAGTCTGCTGCATTTAGTTACAGTATTTTAGGTGTTTAGGTGTTACCTATCATAAATATGCAAAATAATCGACTGTTCTATTATTATATGTAAATCAATTACATAAAATATTTGATATAGTCACCCATGAATTCCTAAATCCCTCTTTCTTTATACCAGTGGAAATATGACAGGCACCTTTTTTCCTTATCTTGACAGTAATGTGTTGCTCACTCTCCTCTCCCTCTGCTGATGTGGGGACACAGCTTGGTGCTGTTTCCAACAACTTCATGATGTTTGAATTCTTGATTTTAAGAGTTTCCATTTTCACCATTATCAAAGAAAAAGAAAAACAGCAGTACAATTTAGTATTTTAGTCTGTGCAGAGTGTGTTAATTAATGCTTCCATGAATCAATACAACACACATAAAATATCTCATTATAAAAACAACTTTGAAATTGTATCATTCTGAGTAGGGACAAAATCAGTGTTCCACAAGCCACACTGTAATGCAGTGATGATGTTGGAGTCTTGACCTCTTATTTTAAGCTGTATTATTAATGGCTAAGCTAATTTCAGTTTAAATGGTAACATACATACTCAAATTGATTCAGTACAGAATTTTGTGGTCATTAAGCTCCATCTCAGAGGCTATTCAAGCACATTAAGAAAGGGGCCATGTGTCAAATCCTTTAAAGAGTGAAGTAATTCTGTATCATTTAATATTACAAATAATGTTATTGCTATTAATAAAGGGGAAGGTCAGAGCTATCCATTGCAAGATAAAAGGAATCAAAAGGCTTGAAGGGCAGAAGGCAGTGGGTGGAGCAAGGAACGTTGCTGCCAGTGCAGCTGATTATTGCAAGGTGGTCATTTGCCTGCATCCAACATTGCCTCTGCTCTCTCTGCCATTACAGAGATTTTAATGTTCATTGTATTTAGGTCTGCGCTTTCACTCTTTATAGACTCCTCCTTTTTGTCTAGATAACTTATTTTCGAAACACAAGCGGTTTCACAGGCCACAGGAACCATTTGTAGGCTGCAGGGCTGGGCAGGCATGCCAGGGTTTATATCCCCCGTAACTGCTGAATGCAGTTCAGCCTGCGCAGCCCTGCAGTGACAGCAGCAGTGTTTGTTTGCTGTCCTGTGCCCCGTGCCCCGTGCCCAGGCTGGTGCAGCACTCACGGGCTCGGCGCAGTCGGCAGCGGTGCAGCTCCGCTCGTTGCGCAGGTGCCGCAGGGCCCCGTTCTGCAGCAGCAACGCCACCAGCGCCTCGTTCCTGCCCGCCACGGCCTCGTGCAGGGCTGTGTTGCCCTTGGCGTTGGAGAGGTTCACGGAGGCTCCGTGCTGCACAGCAAAGGGAAATCAGAGTTAGAAAGGCAGTACGGGCCCGAGCGACGCAGCAGCCCCGGAGCTGCACACGGCCAGAGGCAGCTGCACCACCAGAGCAACAAGAACCCACCCGGTCACGTTATTTCCCCATCTCATAGCCACATTTCATGTGGATCAGCTCATTTTGGTTTTGCATATATCTATTATATATTCCAAGCTTAGGAGATATTTTAAAAAACCCTAACGCTATGTGATAGAATCCCAAGCAAGAAAACCTGACACCTGCCACATAAAAACAGCTACCTGTACAATAGCAAGGTAATATTTATCTAATTAAAATCTGTGAAGGGATGGGATTGAAAGCAGTAAGTTTTTGTTAACAGAGAAATGCGTAACTAAAAATTCTGATCCTGAGTAGTGGGTAAGCACAGATATCACATGAGAACACTGTATTCAGTGATCTTACCTGCAACAACAGGGCAGTAGTCTCATAGTGACCATTCGAGCATGCATAAATTAAGGGAGTATTTCCATATATATCCTTTTTATTTTGTTTAGCATTGTAATCCATCAGACACTTTACCACCTATTGAAAGAAGTAACAACTTTACTCTTACTATTAAACTAATTTGCATATTTTAACACCCACTTTTAAAAAAGAAAAATTTAAGCAATTGCAAGCAAGGCCAGAAAATAAAACTCAAGGTATGTGAAAAACAAATATAACCAGTAATTTAACAAAACATCCAAACCAAACCACCACAGCAGCAGCACCTTTTTTCAAACTCATCACAGCACTTGGAAGGAGTTCTTTATACTGTAATTATCCCATGAACTAATCTACAACTATCCCATGAATTAACCTACAACTCTGAGTTGTATTCTTGGTTTTTCTTGCTTCCCTAGTGCTTTGTCTTCCCATCATTTCTAGAGTTCTCTTTTTTTCCCTCCTGCAGTCCTCAGCTGCTTATTTTTAAAACCCTAATTTTCTGCTTTTCTGCATCTTCCCATTTGCCTGACTGCCTTGCTTTTCATAATTGTTATTTTCCCCTCTCATTTACTCTCCCTCCTGTATTGGCACCCTCCCCTCATGGGCTCATGCTTCTTCACTGCCTTTGCTTCCCTGACTTGAAGTGAGGGATGAGTTATCTGCTACCTCAGAGCTCCACTCAGCTGGTGATCTAATTGAAGAAGCTGAAAATACAGTAATTATCTAATACTGTGGCCACTGAAGATACCAAGACACAAACATAACCTGGAGAAGAGGGTACAGAGGAACGTTCACAGAAGATTCAGCCGCACAAAGGATTTTTAAAGCATTTGAAGTATGACAGAAGATTTTGCAGCACTTGCATTAAACAAGTATTTTAAGTCATTTATAAGGAAAAGGTGACTACTGAAACAATTTCGGCTCAAAGCTCCCCTTTCCATCTGGAGATTTTAGACACTGAAAGCAAAAACCAGAACCACCAAACCCATTTGCTCTCTTGCTGGTTTAGTCTGGTTGATAATTTCCCCGAACATCTTTCCATGGGTGGCCAGGTGTCAGAGAGCTCTGTGCAGGGGGCAGGGTTACCTGCGAGTGTCCCCTCTGGCAGGCCAGGTGTCAGCTCTGTGCAGAGGGCTGGGTTACCTGGCAGTGTCCCCTCTGACAGGCCAGGTGTCAGCTCTGTGCAGAGGGCTGGGTTACCTGGCAGTGTCCCCTCTGACAGGCCAGGTGTCAGCTCTGTGCAGAGGGCTGGGTTACCTGGCAGTGTCCCCTCTGACAGGCCAGGTGTCAGCTCTGTGCAGAGGGCTGGGTTACCTGGCAGTGTCCCCTCTGACAGGCCAGGTGTCAGCTCTGTGCAGAGGGCTGGGTTACCTGGCAGTGTCCCCTCTGACAGGCCAGGTGTCAGCTCTGTGCAGAGGGCTGGGTTACCTGGCAGTGTCCCCTCTGACAGGCCAGGTGTCAGCTCTGTGCAGAGGGCTGGGTTACCTGGCAGTGTCCCCTCTGACAGGCCAGGTGTCAGCTCTGTGCAGAGGGCTGGGTTACCTGGCAGTGTCCCCTCTGACAGGCCAGGTGTCAGCTCTGTGCAGAGGGCTGGGTTACCTGGCAGTGTCCCCTCTGACAGGCCAGGTGTCAGCTCTGTGCAGAGGGCTGGGTTACCTGGCAGTGTCCCCTCTGACAGGCCAGGTGTCAGCTCTGTGCAGAGGGCTGGGTTACCTGGCAGTGTCCCCTCTGACAGGCCAGGTGTCAGCTCTGTGCAGAGGGCTGGGTTACCTGGCAGTGTCCCCTCTGGCAGGCCAGGTGCAAGGGAGCTGCGAGCTGGGCGTTCCTGGCGCTGGCGCTGGCGCCGTGCCGCAGCAGCAGCGCTGCCAGCTCGCCGTGGCCGTGCAGAGCTGCCATGTGCAGCGGGGTGAAACCGTCCTGGTTGCAAACGTTCACCCCGAGCCCGTTGGCACAGATCCTGGAAAACTTCTGTTGAGGAAAATTCATAATGAAACTATAAAAATAATCATTGTTTTAGATTAATGAAATAGCCAAATAGCGGCTAAGTTTATATAAAAGAGGCAGATGAGTATTACAAGAACTTTTGCTATAAAGCTTAATTTGAGGCCTTCAGAAAAAGTCAGTAAAGCAGAGCAGCTTGGAAGTATTTTTCAACAGAAAATGACTTTTATTGTTCTCTTTTTTCTTCCAACACGATAACTCCATAGAGAGAAATTCCAGGCAAAGTATTCATGATATTAAAAAGAGGCTAAAGCAGCACAGGTTGAGACATAAGTAAAACTGGAAGTTTTTATATAGCTGTTAGGATGCTCATGCTGGATATAAGTCAGTGTTGATGAGTTACTTTCATTTATACAGATATTTACGCTCTTTGAGATGGACAATAAACACCTTTTAACGCTACACAAAAGCTTCAGGTAATAAGGTTACAAAGTAAAATGAATTTAATTCATCTGGAAGCAACAGTGGCCGAGAGAACAGACTCTCCTGGAAAGTCAAGATAAGGAAACCACCTGGAGGACAGCTTCCACAGCAGTACAGAACACCCTCTTTCACTCCTCTTGCAAACTGTGGGTGCCTGACATTTACAGCGCTGGACAACCTTTCACTCTGTGCCTGCCTAACACAGGGGTTAGGATTAATTAACAAGTTCCTTCCTCTCATTCAGCAGACAAGTAAATTCCAGAGCAGATGCCATTCCCCTCCCTGTTAGCAGTAAAATGAGCTTTATGGACTCCAGCTCTGGGATCTTTAGCACATGATCTCTGTCCTGAGGGCACAGGGATACCCCTGACCAGGGAACAAAGCACGTGAACGTGAAGCATTTAAGGACAACAGCACACCCTAAGCCTGCACAAAATAAACATGTGGTGGTACCCGGGAATTTAGAAGTTAAGCCATCTCACAGTGCCAATACCCCAAAGAGTGTATTGTAAAGCCTCATTCTATTCTACAGAGTGTGGTTAAGTTAGGGGGGAGGAAATCTTTGCAACTGAAAAGAAAGTCTTCGTAATTATATTTAATCTCTGAAGAGGCTTTAGCTATGGCTTGTAGAAAAGATGCAATGCAATTAAAAAAAAGACTTCATCAGCATTACACGGATTCTGGGATTAGCAGGTATTCCTTGCTAAACTGATTACTAACAGGTAAGTGGATATGCTGGGCCAGGTAGCAGTGTAAACTACAAAAGAGAACCAGAGGCTCAGAACAGGATGTTTATTCAAATTGTCCAAACCTTCCTCACAGCACTCCACATATCCTAAAAGCAAACTGTGAAGCTTTCTCACTCCTTCAGACATTAAGAAAGTCCATGAACACTGCTCCTGTATCCGAAATTTTCAACAGTTCAATTACAAAAAGAACAATTTCATACCAGCAGATGAAGTGTGAAAATCTGTATAATAGTTAATTGCTTTTTAGACAGAGAGACAGAGGTGCTGAGCCATATGAATACTGTTTCCCTGGAGGTGAAACTTACATTACAAGAATATAAATTATTCTTTTTACAGAATGAATATTCCAACCTTTTGTGCTGGCCCACATTTTGAGCACTGGCATAATGGATGGCAGAATTCTGGTTTGGATGTACTGGCTGTGTCATCCTCATCTTCCAAGTCTTCTTCCATCCATTCCAAGAGGTAACGGACCTGGCATAAAAAGCAAGTCCTTCTTTACAGAGTCCAAAGGTTCTGTGTCCTAATAGATCTGCATACGTAGACAAGTCAGAGCTGACAAATGTACACTTGTGAGTATCTCGGGGAGGCTGTACAGCTGCCTCCTGGCATCAGCTGCCCACAGGCCAAATTAAAAAATCAACTGCTATTGTTGACAAAGCAGCTAGGAAGTTCTCCAAGTACAGCAGTGAAGTGAATTATAAATGACTTCCTGCTGCCTAATCACAACTCCAGTGTTCACCCACTCTCAAACCCTCCAAATCCTTCTAGCTCAGATGATTTGTGCCAGCTCATATCAATGTGAATTTTGTTTCATCTTTTGTTTAAAAGAACATAAGAAATGACAAGAATGACAATATTTAACTGATTCCCAAAACTTTGCAGGGGCACTGACTCTCCTTAGGCCTGTCACCTCCCAGGAGTTGGACAGTTTCACTTTTTCCTCAATGTACAATGCATCATTTTTGAGAGAGAGGACCTTCAGTGAAGTCTTAGGGCTCAGAGCATTCATGTGCAACCTGCAAACAGTGATGCTTAGGGCACGTAAATTTTACATTACATTTCATACAACAACAAAAAAAAGCTGCTTAAGAAATAAATTTTTATCTTGAAATTCATTAATCTACAGTTCACTAAAGACATCTTAGAATTAGCAGTGACTGTATTAAGTCTCCATGACTGCTGGACCAAGCCAAGAGCTCTACAGCCGCTAGTCCAAGGGAATGGGGGCAGTGGGATTTCTGAGAGGTTCCTCCCACTCTGTTTACTCTCACACTTGTCACAGGTTCTGCTCCTCACCATTGAGCTCTGGGAAAACAACACATTCATGTGCTATCCACTTAAACCCAGGCAGCTACAACAAATTCTAGGACAGCCAGGAAGGGCCACAGACCTGTTTCTGAATGATAACATAACTGAGCCTGAAAAGGGATGTTTTTCACAGAGACCACTGCTTTCCCTGCAAATTCCATGTTGTTCTCTGGAGTAAAGGAAATCTTTTGAGCCTGCCTGTTTATGGAAGGCCAGCTCAGCAAAGCTTTACTACTTGCTACATTTATACATGTCTGAAGTAAGTGGAACTGTCACTTCACTTCCCCCTTTCCCCGCAGACTCACCAAGACTCTCGGAATCGACTTCCTCCTCCTCCTGTGACAGCCCAACACTGCTGCTCTCATTATCCAGTGCACAGCTCCCAACATACTGATACCAGTGTCTCCCAAAAACCTGAACACACTGCTCCCATGCCCATTTCTTTGTAACAACAGTGCAATAGCTATTTTTCTTGGTTTCAAGGTATTTTTGGTCAAAATACTAACTGTACTTTCAAGCAGACACACACTGAACCACCTCAGGAGATTGCCCAGTCTCACTTGTCACCTGAAAGGTCCTTTACACTGCTGAGTTACTTTGGAAGACTTAGCTGAACACTCTGGGTCTGTGTACCCTCATGCCAACCTTTCAGCTGCTCCACAACACTTATTTCAGACAAGAGATTTGCTTTTTTCTGTGGTGGATTTGCACATATCCTTTCCACTGCACATGCTGGGTAGAAGGAAAGTACCAAATCCAGTATCTACACTGAGACAATGCCAATCACATCATAATGTTTATTCTTTTAAAAATCTTCCAGTTTCCTAGCACCTTTTTAATGCCTCCTCTCGCAAAGCTCAGTTGGCTGTCACAGCAAAAATCTACAGCAGCCCTAATGACCTGGTTGCTGTGGCTGTTCCTATGGAGACAGACCTCAGGCTGTCAGAACAAGGTCAGAATTTTTAAATACTCGTTGTTTTTCAATAGATATGCAATCTGTAACCTCTGCCATCCAGTTGGATGATTCTCTTTTCATGAACAGCTTTACATGAACTTCAGTAATGAGGAAAGTAAAGCCACAAAAGATGAGTTGATTCTGTCATCTGAATGCACAGCCTGGATTTCTACATGCTTTTCATTGCTGGTATCTCTTGAGCACTGCTAGATACTAATTTTCCAGCAAGTTATAGTACCATATTTAATTTTCTTGATGAAGTTTAGATTTTCACAAAGTGGGTGAAAAATTACCTGTAACACACGCACATTTACCACTGGCCAGGAAGATGGCAGATGTCACCATTGTACATGCTACTGCTTCTTGAAATGACTTAAGGGCTGGCTTGGAAATAATTGCTTATATTAAGTCCCACTGTAAACTAGGATAATGATAGGTACTCAACAACTGAACAGTTCTTTGCTCTATCAGCTGATAAATTATTTCTATCATCTCAGTGGAATAGAACATGAGAGAAACAGTATTAACATGGCACATATTTTGTTTTCTATTTTCTAATGACTCTATGAGGCTTCATTGGCATTTGTAACTCCTGGCACAACCCAAACCCAAATAGATTTTTCAGAACATGCACCCAGCAGAGCAAACCTGCATTCTCACACAGCTTTATGGGTTTGTTCTGTGAACTACAAGACAATCAAGAAATCTACAGCCTTATACACATTTCCAAAAGCAAAACTTCTACAGATTTCTGTGTCATCTTCAATTTTTGAGTAGAATGACATTGGAAGCATCTTAATTTTTAAGGAATAAAGGCAACAATAAATAAAAAAATAGTCAAGACAGGTGGTATCACAAATTACATAACATCACCTCTGAAACTGGTATTATTATAGCCATCAACTGTCCATTTGAAGTGAAATCCAAACTACACGTGGTTGTGTGCCCCACAAATAACATCTCCATGCTGACTAGCGTCACCTAAATTTCCTCTTTATATGAGATTATTACCCAAAGCATTCTCCACTTGGTATTACTTACAAATTACTTCCTCAATTTAAATGAGATAAAATGGAATTCAATCATATTCAACAGCCACGTTAACACTCACCATTTCCAGATCTCCATCAGCAACTGCTCTCAGGAGTTTTTCCACCTGTGTATGAAGAAAATAATTTATTTGCTTTGTTAGTATTGGTATTAAGCAGAACACAGAAAATCCTGTGTCCTTTGCTAACCTCCTAAGCTCATGCAGTAGGATTACTGCTGGCCTATTTCATATTTATTGATAAAGTTTTAAAGGAAAAACCTTCTTCCTTTATGAAACAGAAAAGCTGTACAAGCCCTGTGGCCACTTGATGGCCTGATCTCTGACTTGCTTAGTTAAACAGTACTTATCTAAATCGAGGATATGTGGCCCACCCATAAACAAAGCCATGTAAGCTGATATATATTATTATGCTGCTCCAGCAGCAGCTGCCCTGTGCATTTCTGTGTGAACCTAACATTAAAATTACCTACTCAAGGCAAATTCCTACCCTAATAAACACTAATACTGGTTGGACTCTTGCTGAGCTACTCTATGCTACCAGGAGCACAAAGGATGGCAGGTTTCATTGCACTATTCGAGAAACAACAGTTTAAGATGAAAAAGATGCTTCCCTTTACATCTGCAGATTGCTGGTTTATTCCTATGCTAAAACTGAAACATTTACAAACCTAACTTGGCTGAAAGTTTGACATTTGTTTTCTTACTTAAAATCTGGAAAGATATAAATATCAAGGGGTGTGCATTAGGAAAAGCACCAGCATTAGCCCAATTAAGTGTAAGGTGAAGGCAGGCAATGCCTGGGCTCCACTGCTGAGGGAAGGTGCTCTCCTGCTCACGAGCTCTGCGGGGGAAAAGAGACACGTGAGGGAAGAAGAGGTGGAAGGTGCTTTGCAGAGCACTGCTGCCATTCCCCTGAGCCCTCAGGTTGCTTGTGAAAGCAGGAGAAGGAGATTAACTTGTCTCCTCACTTCTCTAATTCTCTACTCTCACACGAAGGAGTTGAGATCCAACCTGACAGGAACGGTGCCAGCAAAAGGGCAGGGAGAGTCCATCAGTCCTCTCACAACTCACCTGGCTCTGCAGAGTGTAAGAAACATTTAATAAGCTTTGTGAAAGTCTGTTTCAGCATTATAGCAAATTATTCCAGCACTGTGCTAGAATCACCAAAGATGCTGCTGTGCAAACACGCTTGTTTCAATAGTAGGGAACACCCTGCAAGTTGAAGATGTCATGGAGTGACAGCTACAGTTTCAATCTTTATCTAGAAATGACCACCTTGCTGAGTACAACAGTGGTGTTTGGCAAGGCAAACAAGGAAGAATGAGACTGAAGTTTGTGCTTGATTGCTCTGATCTCTTTCTTCATGGTTTTGGATAAAGAACAGGACAAACAGCTGAAAGATCAGAGGCCAGATTAAACCTCTCCATTTTTATCTCTTCTTAGGAAAGCTGCTAAGTTTGGTTTTATTACTACCTTTCTAACACAGGATGAAGGTCCTTGAAGTCATGCACTGGTCACTCTGGGCAGAATCTATGACTCTGATTTTTCTTTCCTAACTTTGAATGTCTAAAAGTCAGCTGTCTAAATCTAAGCCAGGCATTTAAACTCCCTCTCTGGTAACTACAGAACACAATGCAGTCAACAAATAACACCTGAGTGCAGCTGAGGTCAAACAAAGCATGGCTGAGATCAACTCCCCTGTGGAGTTAATTTCCCTCCACTGACTAAGGAGGGGAAATAGATGTCTAAAGTGAAGACAACTGTCTTCCAGAAGCTGGGTGAGCTGAATCCCAATCTCTCCACATAAACAGCTAAAATGGACTATATACACTTGGGAGGTCTGTGCTTCCCCTAATCATACAGAATAATGTCACTGGAGAATGTAAAGGTTTTAATGATTTTTCAGAGTCAGTCTTATGCCAGATAAGATGCCTAAGAGTAATAGCAGGGGCCCACAAGCTCTGATAATTTCTTTCCAAAAATAACAACTTCTTTACAGAACTAAAAGCTGCCTCAGGCCCCAGCAGTGGTACATCTGTTATGCAGCTTATAGATAATTTATTAAGAGTACTTAGGGCAAAATGTCTGCTACATGCCTTTCCTCATCTTTCCAGTTTGTTTTCTCACTCTTCCACGGAACAGAACCTTCCTTTAAATGTAAAAATAGAAGAAACAAATCTACTACAATTCACCTGCATGGCCAGTTTTTCAGCTGCTGAACAGAAACTGTGCACAGAGATTTTAGTTCCAACAGGGCAAGTCCCAAATTTACAATCCTGGCTCTTTCACTCTCTCTTTTCTAAGTAATAATGAATGAGCCACAATGACTGGCTCATTTAAGAGTTTAATTCAGTATTGATTAGTAAAGGTCTGACTGGATCCCTTTAATCCAAGGTGCAAACTTTGAAATCTGGAAAACTGACGATATCAGTTTCCCATTACTTCCAGTGGCATTCCCTTCATGGAACTCTCTCAGCATCAGGCTCTCGCCTCTTTGAGCAGGGAGCCCAGGTGAAACCTGGCAAACAGAAATGAACTAAAGCTGGATTACAGAGAAGGTCATTAACCCCAAGGACCTCAGGTGTAAGCAGTTTGTAATCTTTTCCCCTGGTTTGAACTACAGTCTTAGCACTTGGGTGTGATAAATTTGTTCCTTCAAAGAAAAATAAATCCTCAATCTACAAGGAGAACTTATTTAGAGTGCTTGATTCTGTACAAACAGGGAGGTGCAGCCCTACACTGAGCCTCTCAAAGAGCAATTCATATTGTCCAGTCAAAATTTACATCTTTTGTTTCTTCAATATTTTTAGAAAACTCGAACTTTTGGCAAGAGAAGAACCTCTTAATAGCAAGGAAAAGAAATAATTTGAATGTAGTAGTGATATTGAGAGAAACAAACATGCTTAGGAAGTCAATTTGAAAAAGAAAAATGAATAGGCAGCATAGGAAAATGAAAAGAAGCATCAGAATGAGTGGTGGTAGGACAGTCTTGGAAGGGGTAACGAAGTATGGATCTGAGATCCCACACGAAAAAATTCAGAAGATGCCATCTGGTGTGGGCAGAGCAAAATCAGCAAACACATACACACATGCAAGGTATATAATATATAGTCTGTACCTCTTCACTTGTTACAAAATTGATTCCTAAGCCTATTTTGAAAGTTTGTCTTAACATTCCAATTTGTTGTTTGCCAGCATGCCTGTATTAGTCTCTTTTCCCTGACAGATTTTGTAAGCTGACAGTTGCATTTAATTCCTGGATGGGACAGCCAGGTCCTTGGGGCACTGACTGCCACTGTAATTTGGTAAACCTCAACAAATTCTTTAATTACGTAGTTTACTTCAATAAATATGAACAACTAATTCAGAGATGGTGTCGATTTTTCCCCAGCAATAACCAACAGAGCAGTTGAAACCACACAAAAATAAGTGCTCAGGTACTGAGGTGACAAGCCCCTGAGGACAGCAGCTATCATTTTCCAAACCAGACAGAAGGCTATTTCTGAAGAAGTGGTTTAAAACACTGGCAAAATATCAATCTTCTAGCTTCCTTCACTTTGCTTACTGCCAAAACTTATACCTCAGTCTTACCTCTTTATAACTGTTTTTTACTTCTTCTTGCTTTATATCAGTTGATGCTGATGACAGGCTTGAGACAGATGATCCTCTGCTGAAAGTTTCTGCTGAGTGCTGAGGAGACCTAAGTGGTGACTTACAGTTGGAAAAAAACATGTAAAAATCAATCACACAAACAAAAACCCAGAAAAGGTTAAACAGCAAATTAAGGAGGTTGAGCATAGGCAAGAAAGAGTTTAGCAACTCTCATGGGCTGTTACCTCAGAAGCACTTTGTCCTCTTTCAAACGTTAGGTAGTTTAATTCCATCAACGACAAAATCTGCATAAAAATATTAAAGAGAACCAATGGAACTCCACTTAAAGAGGAATCTACTGACTGAAGCACAAATTAGCTGACAACCTAATAATTAGTGACAGATTATGACTGAGCAGATTAAAATTACCCATTTACACCTTCATTTATCCCACAGAGTGTATTCCCACTGCTGGAGTTAAAATGGGACCTTTCGTCCTCAGAGTGAAACACACATTTTCTCTCTAATAGTGAAACCCTATTAGCAGTGAACATCTACACCTCTGTGGTATTGCATCAGAAACCAGGCTGGAAGGTAAAGAGGAATACCTTGGAATTTAATGCACACTGTAGGGAAGTCTCTTTCATCCGGTTCCGAATTTCCGGGTTTGCCCCGTTTTGCAAGAGCACTTCTATGATGCCCTGGTAGCCCCAGCGAGCAGCGATGTGGAGAGGAGTGTCTCCCTTCTCATTGCCAACATCCAGTCTGCAGGAATGTACATCATAGTACACCAAAGCCTTGACACACTGGAGAGAAAGGAAGGCTATCAATAAATTATAGTGTTGTGTCTCAGTTCAGACAACAAGCACAATCCTAAAAGGTCTGTTTTTATTGCTGCTCGTGTAGCCCATTACCTAAAGAGCAGGCTTTAGTGGTTCAGTGTCATTAAATAAAGAGTTAAATAACTACATTTGCAAAGCACTGCTATCTTAAATGTGAACTCACATTAAAAATTGCTATGAACTACCAAATAAAGTCCTAATTTAGAGCATTAAACAATTTAACCTTCAAATATTTTTATTTACCTTTTAAAATATGTAAATTTAGTGCAAATTTGCATCAGTTTAATTCCATGCCATTAGAATGCCTATTTGGTTTGTTACAAAACAATTACTCACATCCTCATGACCGTAAGTGCAGGCTAAATGAAGTGGAGTATTTCCATTATTGTCCTGAACATCAGTACTTGCCTTGTAGTGCAATAAGAGCAGCTTAAAAGAAAAACGAAAGTAGACATTTAAGTAACTAAAAAATTAATGTACAAACAATTATTGCTCTGCAGATTCCTTTAGGGTTCTGGCATGATGAAGCACTTCATGAGACACTAGCTCTGCCTCCTGCTTCAGACACCACCCTCCTAGCACTGCAGCACTCTTTGTGCCCTACCCTCAGAACCAAAAAGTCTCTTCTTCCATATTCAAAATTTTAGTTGAAAAAAACCAAATTCTCTACTGCTGCAAACACTGCAATATATTCACTACATCATCTACCTCATATTTCAAGAGCCTACACAAGTGAAGACACGGCTTAATTTCAACAATGCTAATTGAAGAATATCACATCTATTAAATTCAAGTAGACAATAATTACTGTAGTTACACAGTCTACCCTAAACACAGTGTGAAGTATTTAGCTCAGTCCAGTGACTGCAATGGTTGTTCTGTCTCAAGCAAGAGCAGAGATGCTCTCGATTTGTATTATGTATTGGACATTTGTGTTAATAAAGTGGATGAATTATCAGGCGTGCAGAGCTGCCAGGTGGTTATTACCAATGGCTGAAAACCTTGCAGTGTAAGAAAAAATAAAATATCTTGCAAACTACAATGATGAAAGATCCTCCATTCTGACAGCTTACACAGTTCTGGTAAAAGCGTCTCAGAAGATCTAAATGACAGCAACAGTAGAAGAGCTTAGTAAGAGTCATGTATTTATTATTTAGGTTAGGTGTTGTGCTTACTGTAACATTTTGATATCCCTTCTGACAGGCGAGGTGAAGGGGAGTTGAACCGTGGTAATCTGTAGCATTGACAATGGCTCCTTTGGCTACGAGTAAATCCACTAATGAAGTTTGACCTTGGAAAATAAGCATTCAAAGAAAGGAGTAAACTTTGCACAAGAACATTGCTGCTTTTCAAATTCAAACAGTGACTGTAAACCAAAATACCCTGCATTTCTACATACTATGTTTCCATATACTGCATATTCACTGCCTTGGTATTTGGGTTTTTCTGTGGCAGATCATTCAAGGTCAAAGCCCCATAAAAGAACCTCCAGCTAAAAGCAAGCTCTACTTGTATCCTACGAATAACAAAAGAAAATATTTGGATTCAATATAATAACAAAAAAGGAAATTATAAATAAGAATCCACCCACTAAGAAAATGATACAGCTTCTAATAAAAGGAAGATCAATTACACAATGAACATTACAATCCAGGTGTTCCAGATCTACAAAGCGCAGCCAGCTGCAGGAAAGAGAAAAGTCATTTCTCAATCTACCAGTCCTTTAAAACAAGACTGGTTTCTGAGGACACATTTTTACTTTTTTCAGAGCTGAAGAAAGCACTACTGTGATAACCACGACGGCAAAAGTAAACAGCCAGCAAACAAAGAATAATCAGCCATAAGAAACTGAGCTTAAAAGAATATACAACTTCAGTCTGTGCCCAGATAGGAACAGCAAAGTTTCAATAGCAAAGAAGCAAAAAAACGACTTAATGCAAAATCCCAACTTTAATATGAAGGTGGAAAACAGGCTGACACAAAGACATAAAAGTAAAAGGAGTAGGAAACACTAGTGAAGAACAGCCCACTCACCACAAATAGCAGCTATATGAAGTGGAGTGTATCCCCGGTCATCTCGGGAAAACGGGGTGATAATGGAAGGGTCATTCAGTTTCCTTTAAAACACAATGGTTTGAAAGCAGCTCAGTTACCCAGGTGGTGATAGGAAGGAGAAGAGAAAGGGAGAAGTTGCCAAGGATGACAAAAAACTGATTTTGGAGCTTTTTATCCTTTTATACTGACAAATCATTCCATACAGAACTTTACATTTTGTTAAGAGAAGTGGGTTTGTTCCAGATCTGTAAGTTTCATTCAAGAGAAGAAACACCATGTTTACCAAAGGACACACAGGCTCCACCACAGAACAAGTGGGTTCCAAAGGATTCTGTATTCTCCCAATATTTCTTTTGCTTTTTTTAAAACCACACAAGCACCTCCTCTCTACTACATCCTGAAGTGCTACCAAATTCCTCTATAACCAAAAGCAGCATACTTTCTGAAGCAAATCTTAGATAAAGGCTTCTACACAGCTTTCTGTGCATTTGTGGGGATGAAGAGTGCTCACCCAGAAACCAGCTTCTCGCATTTGTCACAGTAACAGAGTGGGTGACACATTTTCTGTACAGTGTCCTTATCACTGTCACCTTGACTTAGCAGCCGCTCCACTTCCTCCTGATCACCTGAAGCTATATGCTACAAAAAAACAAGAGATGAGAGAATGAGGAACCGATATAAAAGGCCTCCTCCCAAGAAAAAAAAGCCAAGAGTAATTTACTGAAGCACAAAATGAAAGGAACCGATTATGAAAGACGTATTCAAGCATTAGAAAGCAGAAATGAACAATGTCACAGCACAAAACCCCCTAATGGGCATTCAGTATTAAAAAGAAACTGTTCTTGGCTTACTTCACTTTCTATAAAAAAATTAAAACAATTCCTATTGTTCTCTTTAGACTCAATCATGAAATTGAGCTCCCTCTGTGCAAAAACATGTCTATAAAATTACTAAGTCTCCAGCTATAAGCTGTGAACACATATAATTAGAAGCTCTGCTTCGTGTCCTTGTATAGGCAAAATTCTTTTAGAATGACAGTATGAGATTAACAGATAATATGAAGTAGCTGTCAGGTGACATTTAAATTATTTCAGAAAACTTTCAGTTTCAAGCACTAAAAGCTGTGAGACACAACCACATAGTAGTATCACATCTGTGCATTAAATGGGCCACACAATACCAACAGCAGTAGCATTTCATCCTCAGTTGCTTCTGTATTTCATATAACATGTGCTAAAATTCGTAAGATTATACTATGTTAGTAAGGCTTTGGCACAGAAATGTACTCAATTCAAGATACTTTTAGCATCTCCTAAAACACATTTCACAGTGCTAATGTAATTAACCCTTCGTTACATTCCAGAAAATTGCAGAAAGGGAGGGATATGAATGTAAAATATGCAAATACATACATATTCTGCCATAAAAGTTATTAACCTTAAACAAGCAGTCTATTGGTGCGGCAGACATCTGGGACAACAAGTTCATCCTTTGTCTTAAGAGCAGCTTGTCACACAGACTCTCGGATTCCTGAAAATAAAATAGATTGATTATCTATAAAGTCATTTACAGGCAAAAGTGCAGTACCTTAACAGCGGAATTAACTTTTAAAAGTATTAAACACTGTATTTACCAGGTATGAATTATCAGACACATGTGAAATCTGAATCAGTTTAATTTGTAAGATTCTGTGACTTAAAAGACTGGGCACGCACAGAAATAATAAGTAGATGCTCACCAGAATATCCCTTTACCGAAATTTGCTGTGATTTAACTGAACAATAATGAAATTTGTGATTTAACTGAACAATAATGAAATTATGCCTATACCATCTAAAAAGGAACACAGAAAAACTATAAAAAACATATCAAAGACAACATGAACTGCAAGAGATACAACACAGCTTTCTCAAGAGGAGAAACTAAGACAAATTCGTGTAAAACATGTCTACTCATGGCTACTAAAAAAGATGACCCAGATACAACTCTGACTCAAAGAATTGCTGAACTCTCTGCTGCTTGCTGAAAAATAAAAGATTGCACCAGGCAAAGCACTGCTCTGCAGCAGATCCATTTGTGTAGTATTTCCTACATGGTTTGAGCTAAGCAGATGCAATGCAACCCTTGCATCAGTTCTTGTTCTCTGACACAGCTGAAGATGCACTTCAGGATGCACTAAAGAACATAAATGCCTCCAAAACCAGGTGAAAATTATTAAGTGGAGTTAGGTTCTGAAATGGCAGCACTGACCCTCTCATGAAATAAAACAAGAACCTAAGGAAAACACTTTCTAAGAATGCAGATGGAAACTTTTGCATTTGGTTGGTTCTGATCAGCAGCTGCTTATGGTTGGCAGTGGTGCTGTTGTTGGATAATGGCTCTCTTGAAATGGAAAGACTTCAGCCTCCATAAAACACAAAACCACCACATTTAAGATACACACCCATGTATCAGACAAACTTTGATGGTTTAGGATCTGGGCTATGGCTTTTGCAATTAAAGCCTGTCAAGACCAGATGTAAGTGAGTAAAACCAGTCTGACTCCACTCTTAACATTAGTAAGTCAGCATGAAATTTAAGAGCCTCATGAACTGCAAATAAACAAGATCAATTGAGCTCAGGCTTTCTAAAAATTAGACTATTAATGTTTCAAAATCAACACAGATGCCTCTCATAAAGCTGTCCAAAAAACCCTTAAGAGTTCAGCAAAAATTGTCATTAAAAACATGTTTGTGAGGTCTGGAGATGAAAGTTTTTATCTGTACTTCACAGGAAGTTGTTTGCATTTAGATGCATGAAGGTGACAAATATTCACCAATCTTTTCAAATCTCAGTACTTTAGCTAAGGATACCCCAGCATCTCTTTTCAGAATTACAAGGCACATAACACTAGTGTCCTTGGATAGATTCTTCACTATGAACAGGAATAACTTCCCTAAGAAATACTTGATCAAAAATTGAACTGCTGGTACAAGTTTCTGATGTCTAATCAGAACTTCTAGAGTGGATGCTCACAGACAGCTTTATACTTTCACTGTGGAGAATCTAAGTAACCACCAGCAAGATCTACTGCAGTTTTAGTGCTGCTCCTTCCACAGCACGTGTCTCCAAGAGAAGTGTTTCCCAAGTGGAATCATTATTTTAAGAGAGTCACATGAGACAGCAACCCTAATGTAGCATTATTATATATTTATTATATAAATCATAATACAAAGAGCCGAGGTGAAACCACGTACCTTCAATAGTGAAATATGGAATGACAAAATAATCAGATATTTGCTGAAGGATTAAGCAAGTTTGGGCCTTCAAAGTTATAACTCACTTGTAGCAGCTTTACTTGCAGCCCAAGAACTTGTATTTCTATTAAAAAGAGATTGCTTTGAGTGGGACTTTCAGGTAGTTTAAGTGTATGTTGTCCAGGAAATACACACCCAAACATTAATGACCTTTTTAATCCAATACTACGCTGTGTAGAAAAAGGAAGTATTTGTACCTATGAAGGTGCACCTTTGTAATGATCTATCCCAAGTCATTCTCACAGATTACAACTGATGACTTGGAGGAAATACAGGTGGCAGAAGCCAGGAGAGGAAGTCTTGAACACAAACTAAGGCTAATAAAATGTTTGGTGGAGAGGGGAGTAGGGATCATTTCCCCATCTCAAACTCTTCCCCACCTACAGCTCTTTCCCTACATGAAACAAAACGCTGCCTATTCCCTCATGGCTGGCTCTGACTCCCTATTTATTTATACCTCACTTGAACCCTGTGAACTCCAGAGTCTTCCTACACATTAGCTGTGCATAGGAGTTAGCTAGCATCCAATACGTATTAACAGGAACTCTAATTGAATAATGTTGACAACTCAGAAAATAAATGTGACTCTCTCATGCTTTATAGGCTCCTTTCCTCCCCACAACCAAAGTGTCTCACAAAGACTTGCATGACCTTGGGTGAAGGGATTTGGCAAGAACGTCCTAAGTGCAATTCACTTACTGACATGAGGGTGAGAACGTGCCCATTATCCCACAGGGTACATTAGTCCCCTGCTGAGTTTCTTTCTGGAGTTGGCTTCATTAGGGATTGGCCTGCAGCATTACTCAGCTGCCAGCAGCTCCATCTGAAGCCAGCTATAAAATTAAGCATAAGGGGCTGTAATGAATCCCCAGGGCACAGCAATGCTTCTGCTCACTTCAATCCCACACCCCCTTCCAGCACAATCTGGAGAAGGAAATCATAGGGCAGCAAGATGACAGCTGCTGCTGCTTCAAAGTTCATCTTCTTGACCAGAGATTAAAGGAAATATCTCAGCTGGTAAGTTTATGAAGGGAGAGCAATGCTCCTCCACCTCCTCACTACCCTTTTTCCACTCCTGCCTCACAGTCTCCCATTTCACTGTGTGCCACCTTCTCCTACCCTGGAGAAAAGGGTGGTCTGGCTCTTTTCAGCTGTGTTGAGGGCAAGTTGTCACTCACTTCATCCTCAGTGTTCTGCTGCCTTCCAACCAGGCTGACTCCAAGGAAAGGCAACGCAAGAGGATTTTGTGTTGCACGTTCACCCTGAAGTGAGAAAGGTCTCTAGGTCTGGAGCTGACCCAGCTGAAGGATGGGCAGAAACACGTATGGATTGCTCTTCTCCTGGTGCAGAGACTGAAGTCCTCATTTAGACTTCTCAAATACATAGTTATCTTTCAAGACAGGTGCCTCCCAAAGAAATACAGTACCTTAATGGAAGTGGCACTTAAATTACAACACTTGAATGCAATCCCAGTATAAAAGCTGCTATCCTTAGCTACAGAGGGAGGGATAGGATCAGGCATCTAATAGGAAATAGTCTTTATTCTAGAAATTTAAGAGCAGTATATTCTATTTTAGCTTGCTGGCATTGTTGTATAAGACAATTCTACTTTGGCTTCAGTTTTCTTTCAGAGCATCAGCTTTGCTCTTTGTATATTGATTGTGAGTAACAGCCAAGTGACTGCAGGAAGAAAAATCATATAGCAGGTTGTTTCTTTTAAGCTACTATTTTTATTTTTTTGAACATAATTCAATTACAGACAAGAAAGACCACTCTCTTTACACAATATGGAAAAGCATTGGGTTGTTTGTTTTTTTTTTTTTTAGTGTACAAAACAAACTTGCATAACAAATTCATGGAAAAATCCCAGAAAAGAACAAAATCTAAGACAGCAAGAGGCCAAAATGTTACTTTAAGTGCTTGTTCTTTAAGACTGTGCCCCAGGTTGTCCCATCCCAAGCCCTGCACACTGAGCCATTATTCTGGCCCCTGCAGTTAGATTCCAGTGCTTTGCAGTTGGGCAGACTGAGACACATTGGATTCACTCCGGTTCCGAGTTCACTCCTTTTGATTTTCACATCAGCTCAGGAAAACCTAATTTTACAACAGTAGAAAATTTTACAGGAGTGGTAAGACTGGATTCCTTGACTAAGTAATCCACAAAGTTCTTAAATCATAGAAGTTTCTAAAGTCACATCAGCATCACTGTTGACTGGCCTGCAGGGATGTGACCAGATTGACAGCAGGTCTAGTTGCCCAGTAGGAAATCTCTCATGCATCCACAAATTTCCTGCCCCTGCCAGGTCAGAGATCCTGAGAGCCAAATTTGACCTTCAAACACCACCTTATCACAGCCCCTCACTCCCTCTAAGCCTTCAACTCAGTGCAGCATTGTAACCTGTGCTGCAAGCACATGCAATTCTTTGAGAATGAAGATTTACTGAATAATTCTAAATTACACTGCTCTCTCCATTCTGCTAGCACAGCTAAGCTTTTTAAAATTACACAAAAATTTAAGCTGTGCCTGCTCCCAAGTACTGCACTGCTTTCACAACATGGTAGAGTACAAACAGGAGATAAACATACTGGAGACTCATCTCAGTGCTGTCATTTTTCCTGTAATCATATGAAGAGGCAGACTTGATATTTAACTACTTCCTCAGGGACCATACAATGAACAAATATTGGTACATAGTTAGGACTTCATTGTAATCATTTAGGTAAATTTAGCATTTGCTTCAGGTAGTCACCTCTACTCATTTTTTTAAGCAAAAAAAGGGAATTCTCCTGTGATTTATTTGCATCCTCTGGCTGGATTCACACCTACAATGGTACACAGAACTACAAGTTATCAAACAGGCATTTGACAGACTTTAAGAGTAGCTTACTGTTGATCTGTCAGTGAGGTTGCCTTGTCGTATGTATTCTATTGCTGCCTCAATCGAGGTTAGGCAGTATCCCAACTCATCCTTCACTGAACTGCAAAGCCTGAAGTTCTTTATGTAACTCAAGTTGGCCATCCTGAAACAAAAAAGCCATGAACCACTAAAAACAAGACACTAGCATGGCACATTGCAGCTCATCTTAGGCAATCCAGGCAGACAACAGATGTGAGGTGGGAAAAAGCTTCTAGAAAGCTTGTCAGGCCTGCAATATGGCTGTTCTGAGCTTGTATATTGATCAGAACTCTACTTATCTCTTAAATATTCAATGAAAAGTTATTAACTGGATAGAAAGAATATGAAGGATGAGATAAGGACAATAGTGGGAGATTAACAGCTTTGAAGTGAGTGAAGCAATGTTTGAAGCAGCATAAGCACCACAGTGATAGCTACAAGTTAAAGGCCAAATGCTGATCTCAGAGTACAGGATATACCACTACTGAGAATCAGTTCGGGTACAGCTGGAAGGTTTAGATAGACTTTTACTGAAAATGAGGAGACACAATGGCATTGGCTAGCAGGAAGTAACAAAACATTCACATCTAGTTTCTCTGTAAGAAATGCACCAAATCTTGAAATGCATAAAGGTGTCACAGCTCCCAACACAGATGAGACAGAATCACTCTGTGAAGGCTGTACTGACATGCAGATTTGGTAGAGAGATGGCCTCCCACTACAATATTTTTCTAGGCTGAGAATCAAAACAAAGACACATTACTGATAGGTCCTTAATTTAGTTACACGTATAACACATCTTTGCTATTTGTCCTATAAAATGTTTTCTGCATTTCAACAGGACCTCTTACACTTACAGGAAGTTACTACTGTATGTTCAGAAACATTTGTCCCTACAGCAGCACTACACAAGATGGTAAGAAGGAGTTCTATATAGCCAAAACAGTTACATACCAGTTTGGGATTTCTGTTTTTACAAGCAAATACAGCAAAACAGAGAGAAGATCATCTGCACACACGGTTTCCATGTTGACTAAAAAGAGAATTCACGTTTGGCATTAGTCATGTCACGGTTCAAATCAAGAGCAATAACTCTAAGGTTCTGCTTCCTAAGGGCCAGCTCTACTAGTAGAGAATGCATGGAGAGCTCAGGGCAGGCCTCCAAACATTCTCAATCTCTCACTGAAATAGGCTGCCAGCAGCCAACACAGATGTAGTTTGTGCAGTACACACTGCAATATTTGACTACCATCCCTCCCACCCCACACAGCTAGAGCCAGAGCACTAGCACAAGATTTCTGAAATTCTTGAGGGCAAAGACTATGCTCAAAGTCAATATATTTTTCCATAACCCAGCAGTCTTCACAGAGACAGGAAGAGATGAAATAGGGAAAGCATAAGTTCACTGTGCTACTCTGTTTGCTTTGTAGAAGCATCTTCTCTTTTCCAGCTAGATAAAGTAAATAGCAGGTTAAGAGGATTGTGCTTTCAGATCACAGAATCATTTCTGTAATCCACAGCAGCACATTTGTTTGGCCCCACCCAACAATGCATTCTGCAAAAGACGCATCTCAAGAGTATCAACTTCAAGCTGTCAAGGAGAGCATGGACAAATACACAAGAATGATCTAGCAGCAATTTCAGTGTTCAAAATGGATCAGCCTGAGTGTCCTAGCAGATGTGAGCTTCCCACATGCCCAAGCTAAAACATACACATGCTAACCCAGCACCCCACCTCAGCCCACAGGAACCAGTACTGACACATCTATCTCCCTTCCCTTTTGCTCTGTTTAGAGACCTTAGAGACTCCAGCCCAATTGTGTTTGATCCCCAAGTGCTATCCAAACAGTTGTTTATATATTGAAGTGCCTTGTGCGTGCTGGTTCAGTTTAAAATTATTAATTGACTAATTACTGACCTCTTTGGCTTGGAGACTGCATAATAATTTGTACGACTTTACGCAGACAAAGTAGCTTCTGTTGAGGGGAAGTACATTTGTTCAACTGGCCCAGTTCTCGCTTTGCACGTGGTATATTAAAACTATAAAATAGTTAGAAAGGAATGATTAGCACACAGACTTCTTCTGCAGTGTGTCCAAAGCCCAAGTTTTAACTTATTCAGAGCTGAATTGAAGAATGGTTCCAAAATATTCCCACTTCTACTCCAAGTGCACCTGCATTTCTGTATCCTGTAGATGGAAAGGGAAGCTTAAAAACATAAAAGTAATGGAGACAATCAGTGCAAAGATTGTCCTCATATGACACTTGCAAAGATTTGATTTTACATCTCAAATGAATGAAGTATAAAAAAACTTGCTAGTGTCTGAAGGAAGACACTTTTTGGCTGGCATGATCCTATTTAAGACAGGATCTCAGGGACTCTTCAAAGAATCCACAGTCATCTCTCTCACCTGAACTCAGGCTTCACTCCAATGTCTTTTTGCTGCAGGTCTTGAAGGCTCCTCGTGATTTTATTAAAATCAGCATCCTAACCACGAGAAAGGCAACAGGTTTTTTAAATGCCTTAGATGAATATCACTAGAAGGTAGCAATCAAAGAAACTTACCTCACTTGCTTCAATCGTCCCCACATATTTGAAGACCAGATCATAAATAGCATGATGGATATACATCTGCAGAAAAAAAACAGTACTTTAGGCGTGAAAGGGAGAGTTAAAAACAGCTTGCTAATTATTTGCCTTCATTTCAGATGCTTACTTCAACTGCTTGTTTGATCAGATTCATCTGCTCTTCTTGCTTTGCAAGCATCTTCTAGAAAAGCAAAGCCATAAACAGCAAGAAAAAGTCAGACAATTTACTGCTTAAGTAACACTGTACTATGTATTTAGGGGAGTAAGTCTTTACCAAGTGCGAATCTCTCAAAAGATGCTGCAGACATTTGGTATAAAGTGCATTGACAGAATCCTAGGAGAGAGGAAAGATAAAAGCCATGAGATTCAGGCTAATGGGACTTGAAGGAACAAAGCCTAAATAAGTAAAGTCTTCCCTATTTCAGAAGTGTACAGTATGGTAAGAGTTTTAGCAATAACAATTGCATTTACTAAACAGTTCAGATAGTGAAATTCTTAAATGTGAATTACCACTTCTCCCTCCTCCTCTTTCACAACTCTAGGCTACTCTGACACAGAAAAGCTCAACAAGACAAAGGTAACAGCAGAAGTGAAGTGAATGATATTTAGCAAATTAGACATCAGGAAGAAAGATACTGACTATGTAATGGCGGAGGCTTTTCCTTTCGTGTTCTTTAAATGTTCTATAGAAAGATCCTATGTATTTATCAAATCTCTCACAGTGCCTTCCCAAGAACTCTCTAACATCTTCAATGTTTTTAAGAGAATAGGAGTTTGATGAAGCTGTAGATTCACCTAAAATAAAAGCCAAGAATTAACACAGGCTTAATAGGTATGCATGGTAAAATACATTTTGTCCCTAATATACAGCCAGCTGTGAACTGAAACACTAACTCAGCTTACTGCACCTTTAACTAGATGCATTGCCTTCAAATAAGAGAATTTAATGCATCATATTTGAGCAGGCTCCCCTGCTTTTTATGTCAAGTATTTATTTGGAATAGCTAAAACAGATTTCACATGTTTTTTTACACTGGGGTAATTATTACCACATGCACTCAGCTTATGAGTTGTGTAAGTCAAGCCCGAAAGTAGAAGAAAAGCACATTACAGTGTTGACTGAGTGCCCATGCAGGAAGTCAGGGTGCTTTAAGTGAGCTGCAAAAATCCCATCTTGGATTTTTACATAACCTATTCTTTATTTAGACACCCTTTCTCTGAACAGGAGAGCAAAGTTACATGAAGCAACATTAAACCAAATCCACTTTTCTTCTGAATAAGACAACTGAATCCCTCACTTAGAATTCATGTTGCTTTTCCAAAAAATTTTTCTAGGGAAATCTTTCATCTGCAGTCAAAAGGCAGCCAACTAATAAGAGGCTTAAATCATTCTTTTCAAGTTACTTTTGAAATTAGATATTCCTTCGTTTCTGAAAGACTGCGACACAACTATATTAAGTAATGGCTAAAGAGAATATCACAAGAATAATTTTTGAGATACAAGTTAACACTTATAGAATTTAAGGCTATATGAATGGCAGCTGGGTTTGTTTTTTTTTTTCCAGAAAAGCTGCCATACTTCCCTCACAGTACTACTTTCACACTACCCTAATACTACTTCTCTTTGCATTCACTCGTTTCAAATATTCTTATTTATTTAGGAAGACTAATGTTTTTATTTCAGAAAAAGCTGAAGCTTCTAAGCTTCTTAAGGAGCTTCTATTCTTCTTAATTAGTAAACATAGATTGTTACACAAGTTCACAAGGACAAGCTGCTATATTGACAGCAGTCTTGAAAATAGTGTTACAGCCTTAAGGAGCACTTTCAGTACAGGACAAAAATTAAGACATTCAACTTAGTAAGTTGGGCCACCACCAGGAGGTTGCTACCCAACTCTGCCATTCAACTTCTATCCCCTGACAAAGTGATCATGAAAGAATTTACCTCTCCAGTTTTTTGTGCATCGACCTTGCATCACAAGACACACATGGTCACACTTAAGATTAAATCCCTTTTCTAAGCAGTCACCACTAAATTGAGCACTGCTAAAGAAAAATCACGCTGGATTAAGTATTCCACAGATGATTCTTAATTCTGTAGGATTTATGCCCCAGTCTCAGCACTAGTTTTGCCTGGCAGCAACTTGGTATTTCTCTGCAGCAGCACACCAACATCTGGCCCAGCAAGCTAATAAATGCCAGGGGCTTTTAACCAAGCCAACACTTTCCAGAATGAACACATTTATTAAGCACATCAAACACTAACTTGCCCACTGTGCAAAGACAGCCACCAAGTTAACACCAATACATACTTGAGCTTTCTGTTTTTTCCAACGGATGAGCTATGCACAATATACTAAAGCTTTCTTCTTTTTCATTGTAAAAGGTTTCCTCAAAGAGAACAGGTACTGAGAGATGATAGTTAAAACCAGCTCCTAGAATGATGAGGTTTCCTTGTATGAAGATCTCCTGAAACAAAACAAAGAGCAGACCAAGTGTGAAACACTGACAGAAGAAAGTTACTCTTTGGCTTCTGCATTGCTTAGTTACATTTCCAAGGGGGAGAAGAGAAACTTGCAAGGCAAGAAAGCTACAAATTGGAGAAATTTCATGTTTTCATGCTGTGTTGACACTGAAACACAGGCTCCTTCAGTCTGCAATGGCTGGCTGAACCTTGCTTACAGGCACTTCCTTTACAAATGTACTGCTAGACGAGGTTTCAGACAATCACCAAGGTCTTATCTGCCGATTTTAGAGCACTTTTAATAGAAAGGAAATTTAAAAACCCAACAACTTAAGATCAGGACTTAAGTTCAGCCTCAGAGAAATACCACATCTCTTTTCTCTGTATTCCTCAACACTTGGCTTTATTTCCCCAAGCAGCTCCAGTGAGGACATCTGGAATAGGAAGATGTAGATGGCAGCCTGCAAACGATCTCTAGTGCAAGCTGCATGTCCAAATTCTCAGACTGTACTGCAAAATTACAAATGAAAAACCTGGGCCCCATGCAGTGTCAGCCCTGCTTGCCTCTTCTGTAACCATCAGTTCACACAACCAGTCAGCAGCAGCGAATCACTTCCTGGAGCGTCCCCAAGCCACATTCAGATATAAAAACAGAACTACCTTTCCATTTAAGGTTTGAAAATTTTCGTCCAGCGGCTTCAGAACATAAGATTCAAACTGGCAGATAGAAAGACTGTTGCTTGAAAGGCTTCCTTTACATGGAACTAGCACCTAAAGGAAGTTAAATCATGCTTTAGAGAGAAATGCCGTGTATTGCCAGCTACACCTCAATAGCTTTTGTCCTTTAGAGACAAGTAATTAAATCAGGCCTATAAATATTTACAGTAAACATACAGGAACTATAGTTGCTTTTATTTAAATAAAAAGGAAAGGCTATCACTAGACACACAGTCTGATAATTAACCCAGAAACTTCATTTAGTAACTTCTCTGAAAAAGGCTGACAGATGCAACTGAAGCAAACAATACTAAGGGAAGTAAATTAAATCTTTCGTTACTTAGCACCAGTCACAAATGACTTAAAATGACAACAAATGACTTAAGATTAAGCAGCTAATAAAAAAGTGAAGCATATTTTCAAACTCAAATGAAAATCCATCAGAAAGAAAAAATTCTAAGATAAACATCTTGAGTTTACACCAACAGATTGGCAATTTGGGACAAATTCTTAATTAGAAAGCAACAAATTTTATCATCAGGTAACAATCTCTACGCTTAATGGAGTCTCTACACACTTAATTGTGAATGAAGATTAATTGCAAAATACCCAGATTAGTAAACATTAAGGACTGGAGTTTTTATTCCAGGTCAGTTTAATAGCTTTAGTTTGCTATGTAAAATGCTGTCAAATGAGTAACTGCTTGTCCAATGGGCATTTCAAAAGGTCAATCCCATTTAAGTTATAAACTTGAGAGAATATGTAACTTCAGTTCATAGAGAAGAAAATAAATTTCCTGTAGAGTTTAGAAACAACACCAACCTTAACTTTTTATTACCTTGCAATGTATCAAGAGGTCCATATTAATAAATAATGTGCAACTTAAACTACAAATTGTTCTGCTTCATTTCTAAGTTTTGTAGGCTCAAACTAATCTTTACATGTTTCATAGCAGATATATGATTTAAATTCAAATAGGTACTATTTACTAAGCAGCTTTTAAATATACTGTCTTATACTTACAATACCATGGAGTTCTGCAACTTTGCTGCATAGATCAGGACGTCGTTTCTGAATGGCCAAATAAAAGGGATTTTTCAAGATATCTTCATCATACATAGCCATATGGACTTCAGATATCCCAAGGAGATGTTCTAAAAGACATATGGAGAATGGCTGATGCATCATACATGGTATTTGTTAAAACAGAATATTTAGGAATACCTAAGGGCAGTTGGATTCTCCTTGTCCAAAAGGAAAAAGCAGTTTCAGGTCTTGATGTAAGCAGCCAATGGCATTGCTTAACTATTAATATTAACTACAGTTACTCAGAAGTTATTCAGAGAGAATACTTTTCATGATTATACATTTCCAGTCACACAGTTCTCCTCAGTGTCTCCTTAGGCATTCCAGGTGTTGGAGTCTAACTGTGAATATCGGAGAGGAGAAGTTAAGATCAAAATTATTACCACTTTGATACACAGACCAACTTCTGCTGCTGAGATCTAAAGCCAAGAGACAAATTAACAGCTTTTTTTAAAGCAGATTCTGCTGCCCCACAGGACATTGATGCTTTTGCACTGTGCTCATGTAAGTCTTAAAACGCACCTGTATAAGGATTACTGACACACACCAATGAGACACCCAGAGAGTGTAACAGAAAACCTTGTGTAAGGCAATCCTCAACTTTCCAGGGAAAGTTAGAGAGGTACACCAAGGAGATATGAATATCCATGTCATAATTAAAAAGCCACCATGAAATTTATCATCATTTGTGGTCATCTCTACTCCCATGAAAAGAGTCTCAGTGATTTGAGGTCAGGCTGGTAAGTAACATTTGGCTAAACAGAGAGCAAAAGAGCAACTGGAGAGTGAAAATCCAACCTGTAAACATTGGAAATGCTGTCACTAGGTGTCACAGTGCCCTGGGAAAGATGATCCCTAAGGAATCAGACCTTCACCTGCTCACTTCCTCAATTCCAATTCTCCACAACACATCCCAGACACAAGGACAGGAAAAAACCTAAGAGATCCCTCATGGAATAACTTCGGATTTTTTTTTCTTTTTAACAGGAATTGAGATTAACAGGCGTACAAATGCTTAAACAACAAGCTTGCTCTATCTTTCCCCTCATGCAGCTTCCCTTAGAAATCAACAGAATTTGCACGATTTCCTCATGCCATTTCAACTGTATACAGTAAGAAAGGGTGAGCACAGCTAGAGACTTTAATTTGAGCATACCACCCTTACAATCAATATCCCCATTTCCTCCAATGCAGAATTATTCCTAGCACATTATTTGCTCAGTGTGAGCTCACTGTATGGCAGTTCAAAGGAGTGGAAAAATATACACCCAATTCCCATCGATTCCAGGCAGCCTTTGAGTTTCAGCCATGCTGTCAGCTGATCTACAGCCCAGTAACTGAGCTGGGCTCTGGTCCCTCCTAATCAGGCACAAGTAGAGTTCCCCTAAAGAGCTAAACACAAACACGACCAGTTAAAGCTACAAGTCATTTCCAGAATAAAGGTATCACCACTTGGACAACCCCAGCCTGAACCACCGAAGTCTGGAAGTGGCAGGTAAGTGCCTCGAGCAGTTTTCCCACGCAAATCCAGACAAAATGGTCCATCCACTTTCAAAGCATACAATAACACCAAGAGCTTCTATGGAAGACTACTTATTCAGTGTTCCCACATCAGCACAGCTATGCAGTTTGCTAACACAATGGGGAAGAAAATGTTTGCTCATTGACACCTTCAGAACACCAACCAAGTTGAGTAACTAAAGACTGCAAGTCTAGAAAAAGTCCAGCTTAACAGAGACTTAACGTGAGCCAGAAATCTGCATCTGAAGCCCGCGAAACCAACCATGTCCTGGGCTCATCCCCCTGCAGGGGCAGCAGGTCAAGGGAGGGGAATCTGTCCCTCTGCCCCGCTCAGGTGAGACCCCTCCTGCAGAGCTGCCTCCAGGCCTGGGGTCCCAGCACAAGGACATGGAGCTGCTGCAGCAAGTCCAGAGGAAGGGGACAAAGACGCTCCAAGGGCTGGAGCCCCTCTGCTCTGGAGACAGGCTGAGAGAGCTGGGGGGGTTCAGCCTGGAGAAGAGAAGGCTCCAGGGTGACCTCATCGCACCCTCCAATACCTAAATGCACTGGAGAGAGACTTTGGACAAGGGCCTGGAGTGACAGGACAAGGGAAAGGGCTTCCCGCTGAAAGAGGGTGGATTTATATTAAATGTACAGAAGAAATTGCTCCCTGTGAGGATGTTGTGGCCCTGGCACAGCCTGCCACAGGAGCTGTGTCTGCTCCATCCCTGGAAACGTCTCAGGCCAGGCTGGACAGGTCTGGTAGAAGGTGTCCCTGCCCATGGCAGGGGGTGGAATGAGATGAGCTTTAAGGTCCCTTCCAACCCAGACCAACCAATTCTATAACCCATGATCTGTCCTACCACAGTGTCTGGGCAAATAGGATGATCACTAGTAATTCCACCACATGATTACTATAAAGATTTCTTGGCAGGTAGCTGCAATCCAAGTCCAAGCTGAGGGCTTCTTCCTCAGCCAGTGCTGAGGTGATATCAAGATAGTTTTCACTTTTTCTTTTATATACCTTTTACACAGTTCTATGTATCCACAAGTATTAGCATGCATACTTGCAGTTCTTTAAGCCTGATAACTTAGCATAGTTTTAGTGTTCCATAGGGCCAGGAAACCAAACACCCCAGAAGTCGTGAGGCCAGGAGACCAAACATTCTACTCTCTTGGGGAGCCAAGGTCCCCTTCTAGAACATATTCTGTAAAGTAGAGATTAGCCCACCCAGGGGGGGATTCCATAGATGGGGAGAGTATCACACCATCCACCCACACCCCCTTTACTGGGCCCCTTGTTAGACACGTTAATGTGTAAGGTCTGTAAATTGTATACGTGATTTACCGTGGGGGCATTGCCACACATTCCACCTTGGCAAAGTGGCGCACCAATAGGATCCTACTAAAGATACCGAGGTAAAACCCCCTACCCCTTTAACCGTGTCTGGCTTTCATTTTGTGAGACCAGGAAAAAAGAGGCAGCACAAGCCGTGTGGCAGGTCTGCTGCAGGAACACAGATAACTCATCGCTGATCCACACAACAGCAGGGCTGAGACACACCTTCCTAAGCAGAGCTAGTTATCTACAAAAATCCTGCCTGCTGAACATCTGGCTAGGCCACAGCTCTAAGTAAGTCTTAATGACAGCAACTTGCAGTCCAAACATGACTCAGGGACAAATTAGTATATATAACTAAATACAGTTTAGGATAAGTCAAGCACCAAGCAGGGCTGTAGGTACACACACGTGCAACCTGCAAAATAGCTTGCCACAGCCAGACTTGAGAGTCCCCCACACTTTTTTTGGATGGTTTTGGATGTTCCTGTCCTCATCACAGGAGATGAACTGACTGGAGCACAGCCTGAAGTAAAGAAGGCAAAGGGGCCTTGTAAGAAGAATCCAATCCATGGAAGGCAGTGATGCTTATAATTAAGAAACTACATGAAGTAGGTAAGGATTTTTTTCCCCCACAGGTGGATCAAGCTTTCAGTGAAGGGCATTTTTCCCACATCTAAGAAGTAGGCCTTAACTGAAGAAAACAGGCTCAGTTTACAGATCAGCAACGCCTTTCAAAAGGGAAGATAAACACATGGTTTAGATTGCTTGGCAAAGCTATCAAATCTCTCATGTTGTAGATCTCCAAGAACATGTCAGACAAAGCCCTGCTAGAGGCGATAGTGACACAGCAAACCTGGGAGGGTGGATTACATGGTCTCTTGAGACACTTTCCAAATCAAGCTTTCATTAATGTAGTTGTCCCACTGAGGCAGCTTCATCTGCCTTTAGTTTGGTGACTTCGTGTACCTGGCCAAGCAGCAGAAGATGAGACTGCTGCGATCCTCCTCAAGACAGTGACAGAAGCTGTTAGCACACCACATACTGTCAGGGCAAAAAAAGCACACACTAACACAAGAAGGCAACCAAGCACGAGACTGCAGTACTAAAACTGCAGTGCATAAATGTCTCCAACAGCTTTATTGTCAGCCTTTCAGCCTAACAAATCTTCAAGTCCAAAGACTTCTTCCCATAACAGGAGGGGAAGAGAACACATACCATAAATCCTCCTCATCCAAAAACCTCTACCTCACCATCAAAAAAAAAAAACCAACCACTGATAAGCTCTGTCCAGAAAGAAATTTAAAGTAACACTTCATTCCCTGGCAAAAAAGGTGGAAGAAATTTATGTGAGGAGGAAAAGCTCCCACAGAAAACCTGATCTCATGAAGCTTGCTGTCTGTCTGCCCTCTTAAATCACTGCCTGCACCTGAAAAAAACATGATCAACTGGAGTACTTTAAGAATCATTACTGATGGACCATCGCAGGAAGAGCTTGAAATTACAATCTTCAGCTCCTGGTTCATGAGTTACACACCACAAATAACTAGTTCTAAACACTTATTTGCAGCCACAGATTCTTTTACTACAAAACTCCTGATAGGGCTGAATCACACTTGGAGGTCCAGCAAGGAGAGAAAAGAAACTGCATTCAAACATTGAATTCTGGCATTTCAGTTACTGTAACGCACCTAAGGTGCCATTGACATGCTCCACCCCAGGAAGGAAGGTAAAACTTCTAGTTCACACGGGTATTTGTCACTCTCCTTGAGCAGAGCAGATGGGAACTCTGCACTGCTCCCCACATGCATGTTCCTACACAGCAGGAAACAACCCCCACTGGCCACATTAGTACTGTTTTGAGAATCACAACTCTTAATTTCCTTCCCTTTTCTCTCTCCCTTACCCCTGCAGCTGTCCAGTGTCTTATTAGGGGATAGCTATCACATCTGATTAAAATGTGGATATGAAAAACAACAGGTGGAATACTTATTACCAGAACAGTTTAGTTACTATATTCACTTGGCCCTCTATCACCTTCACACAGCATTCTCCAGAGAGACAGAAGTGTGGATGGAGAAACAATTTAAGTCATCAAAAAAAAAGAAAAAACAAAACCAAATTTGGAATTTAGTCTACAGATTCATGAGAGTACATTACAGCTTCCCCAAAGCTCAGGCATTTTTGAGATTAAGTCAATTTCTTTCCAACCCAAAAGTTAAATGCATCTGAAAATACTGGCTAATGCATTGCTGTAATTCTAGGCACATATTAAAATTCTCCATTAAAGAGTTTGTTGGCAGAACACAACATCCAGCTTCAACCTAATTTAACTTGGGGGTGACACAGACTTACTCTTCTATCTGCACCTCAGACGGCTTTAGCTCTACTGTGAAAACGGAAAATGTACCAAACCTTATATACATTACCAGAACTGATTAATGCTTAACAGAACACTCATTAAAAACTATCATAAGCTATATTCACTAGGAAGTTTACCAAATTCTATCATGCTGAGCAGTAAAGCAATACTTAAGTACTAATGTTATGTAAAAGGTTTAAATGGAATCACTTCAGTGTATGGCTTCATGCCTGTAAACACAGAAATAGCTCAAATTGCTGGAAGAACAGAAGCTAGCTGGATCAGACAATCTAATAAGCATTATGTTACAGTTTATGGTTATGGTTTTTTTTAATCTTACAACAGACAAATCCTTTCTAGATCAAAAGCAGAGTGATAACTCTAACAACATAACTGTGGTACAAAGGACAGCTCAAGTGAAAAACATGGAATCTAAGTATGTCACTGTTTTCCCTAAAACACTGGAAAAGAAGCCTAATTTCCTTTGGTACTGAAAACAGTGAATAGGAATAAATTCTGACAGTTCATTTGGCATTGATGGTGTTTTCCTTTAGAGATGGACAAGTAAGGGACTTCTCCAGAGCTTGCAGGTTTCAGTTCCTTTTAAGAAGTACTTTGAAATCTAGACAAACAGCCATGAAAGTGGATGATGTCATTGTATTTGCATTGTTACTTGGCAGTTACCTCCTGTCTACATTCAACTTGTACAACTATTTACTCAAACCTTAGGCACATCATCTTCTGAACATCCTGCTGCATCCCTACTAAAGACTTAACATACTGCAGAGAAAATGCCTTCCATAACAGAAGGAGGATTGTGTATACAAACACTACATAGTCAATGCCGAGCAGCACAATATTCTGTGTTTTCATCGTGGCATTTTAATAATCATTCAGCAGAACAAAGTAAAAACAGCTACCAAAGTAAAAATTATGAGCCTAGTTCAGTAACCTGAAATGTCTCCAGGAGAGCAAGTCAGGATGTTACACTGGGATACTAAATCAAGTACCTCAGTGTCCTCTCCACACAAGTCCAGCTTCAAGGGAGCAGAATGCCATGCTCTCCAAAACCTTCAACCCCAGATCCATTAGCACGGCAAGATGCATAAATTCATCAAATTTTACTTTAACAATGTTGCCAAGTTTCACATGACAACATCACCTTAGTTCGCAATAGCTACAACAGGAACAACTAAGGCTTAGTAAACCAGTAACTTGATACTTGCTGAAGTGCTCAAAATTATGAGTAAATGAGAAGCAACTCATTACTCGACTAAAAGAGTTTTACCTGAGAGCAGCAGATAAATACACATACAAACTTCATCTGAAATGTGTCATTCTAGCAAACTGCACAGCTCCCCAAAAAAAAGAAAAAGGAAGCAATTGTTCCCCAGTTCTAAATCAAGTTCTTTTTTTTAACAGAAGCGCTTCCCCCACACACCCTAAGAGCACCACTTGTTAGAAGGAACAGCCAAATGTAAGCATATCTTAGAGCACCTTACAAGCAAACAGGAATCTAACAGTGGAATTTAAATAGTCTCAGTCCAAAAACTCAAGTTACCACTCCAGCCACTGTTTTACCAGTGCTATTACTGCTCAGTTACTCTGTTTCCTGGCAAAAGTTACAATCTGAACTTGAGCCCCACATCAGCATTCACCTCAAAATAAAAGCAGAAGATCATTTCTGTTTCTGAGCATTTAAAAGCTTTAAAGGATGAGTGTTGAGCATCCTATGAAAAACACCTGATACATTCCAGTACACGTTGCTCACCACGAGGGAATAAATAAGTAAATCTATTCCTGTCCCTCTTAGATTCAGACTGTACTGATTTCTGTGAAACTGAAGTATGCAAGAGCAGCACCTTTGAATTAGCAGATTCTGGAGTGGCGAATTCACATCAGTCAGCTCAAGGCTTACTAGCAACCAGTGAAAAACTAAGTTTTATCATCCCAGAACACCAGTCTAACAGCAATGAAACAGAGTCTGTAAATGAGGGATCACGAACATTCCAGGAAGATGCTAATTTCTCTCAGCATCTCCCTTCCAGGCACACATTTCTTCCACTGAAGGGTTAAGAGCTGGCACAGGATCTCATGGCTTGTGTTTTGCCGCCACACAACATCCCCCAAGCCTTTTCTAAGCCTGGCAGCTCCAGCCCTGCTACCACTGCTCCACCTCCTTGGACAGGCCTCCCCCAGACCCTGCAGCACTCGGGCAGTCCCGAGCACATGGGGTTGGACCAGATCCTTGTGCAGCTGCTCATGAGCCCCACCTCAAACCCCAGAGCTGAGCTCACTCGTGAGACACGGAGAGAAGGTTCACCCTTCATGGTCTAACAGTGCATTTGAACCACTGTTTGATGTGGGCACACCCTCACGTGTCCCACACTTGAGGGCTTGACTCTCCCCAGTCACTTGTTCCTTTCCTCTGCAGGAAGCACATTTCAATGTGTGTGGGTTCTTCAACAGCCAAGCTTCCCACTTCTACCCAGTTACTTCCACATACTCAAGACCATCTTGCTTGTCATTAGCCAAGTATCAGGAACAAGCTGCATTCTCTTTTCACAACAGGGTAGACACTAAATTCCCAATTCTCACAGGTTTAGAAATCCACCAGCGTGGCTGAAAAGAAGCTTCATTCTTTAGCTTACCACTACGGAAGCTGCATTATGTCTCTGATGGACAGCCCCGAGCTACTCAAAGCAAGCCCTAGAACAAAGTGCAAGTGCTGTTCGGTGAACCACCAGCAGTTACAAGGAGCATTTAGAGGCAGAACATTAACAGAAAATACAAAGTTTCCACAACAGTTTCTCAAACAAGGATGCTTCCTTCAAACATCAGTGAGCTGTATTTAAGGTCACCTCCTCCTCAGGCTCTCAGAGGTTTCAGCACTTTGGTACTTCACTCCCTTCCTTTGTGTGTGTGGGGGGGGTAAATTCGTATGGAGTTGAAATATACAGAGGTTTACTTAAGCCAAATATTTTCATTCATTTAGGCACCAGCACAACGGTAAGGAAGGCTGGAAAACAATTCAGCAGGTAAGCTCTAACTAGCAAAATAAATTAGTTTAACCACCACTGCTGTATAAATGCTACACAATGCAACACGTAACAGCCCAAGCTAATTAAGAGCTTCCTGAAAGTAAACATGAAGTAAACAGAAGTATCAGTCTAACATTCCCCCACAACAAAAATAAGGAATCTTGCTATGGATCAAACTCTCTCACCACTACAAGCAAAAAGCTTAGCAGAAAGAAAACCACAGAATTCAAAGAAGTGCACAGTCTATCAGTGATCAGGGGGAGAGAAGGAGCTGATGTCACATTTCATTTTCACTGTATTTCATCCTTATTTTCCTTCTTCATCTCATAGTGGCTTCAAGCTTTCCCAGGCCACAGCAATCTACAGACCAAACTTAGTATATGAGCTTACTCCAAAAGCAAGTCCCTCAGACAAGGCTTACCAACCACTTAAGCAAAACAAACTTGCATTTACCTAAAACTGTACTTAAAACTATTAAAATGAGGCTATACCATTTAATTAGTGATGTTCAAGATGCATCACAGAATACTTTGCAAACAGCTTTAAGAGTACTGCACAGGAAGAATACGGTCATTAACATCTATTACAAGAAAGCCTTGCCACAGAACCAGGAAATACATTTCTTCTACTAGTCATTATGCTGCTTCCTAAGTCAGTTCTAAGGATCTTTACCTCCATCCTAATAGTTTTCCCAGGACAGTATTTTGGCTAGTCAGCATCTTGTTTGAAAGCAGCATCAAGATTTGGATTTTCAGAACATCATGCCTGACTGACAAACAACTGAATTTTAAGGGTTCCCACAATCTAAGCAAATTGTATAACTGCATGCAGCTGAACTTAAATTAGAACTAACCTAAATAACAGGCTCTTCCCACATGCACACCTAAAGATGTACTTAGGCATTACCTGATACACATTATGACTGCTGCTACCTCCAGGTTTAAACAGTCACATGTTTCTGAACCAATACTCCATCCCTCCCCTTCCCAGGCACATTCAGAGAAGCGGCTTCCAGATTCTCACATAACTTCAGTGCTCTGTGGCAGACTTTAAACACAGCTAAAACAGACACACAAATATGCAACATTTAGTCAGCATTAAGCTTAACACTTATGTCACATAGGACTCCAAATTCAAACCCACAGCTAATCCTTTTTCCACCTGACAACAATTAATCAATTACAAGACTTCACTTACAATCAGGTCAAAATCATCCTTGTGTTTCTTTATTCCTACAAGGAAACAGGCATGACTGATTTGCTTCTTCTAGGCTACCAACATGCAAATTGACAGAGAGCTACTCAGTTTAGTTGGCAGTGATTTGATAAGCTACGCAAAGTTAAGAGGCCTTTTCTTCCACACGGAGCAACCTGCAGCAGGAGCTACATGGGTTTTGGAACTAGGGCCAAAATTAAAGCAAGATAAAACATAAACAAACAAAACCCCCCTAGTCAGTGGAGTCCAAGCTACCAAAATCCAGAAGGAGGAACAGCGTCTAGACAAGACTCCTCAGGCTGGGCTCAGCAGCAGAAAGCCAGTCTGCCTGGACTCTGTTCCTCACAGCAAATTATCTTGCTCATAACACACACTGCCCTGTAAGGGTAGTGATAAAAGATAAGGGGAGGGGTCATGCTCCCCTTCTTGTGGGACTCATGTGGCTTCACAGCTTTTTCAGGTGACTGCAGCATCACAAAACCACTCAGTTACCCACAAACGCTGGGGCATATGCGGTAGCATAAGTTGTGACAATCAAGCTCTCCAGAAGCCCACTTCAGCAGACACACCAGGCGCTGGAGACAGCACAGCTCAGCGCACCGAGCGGCAGGCACCCCGCATCACCTGCGCCCCGCTGGACGCACACCCGAGCACGGCCTAGCGCCCATCAGCGCCCGCCGTGCTGCGCCCAGCACGCTGCCAAGGGCGGCTGGCGGAGCATCGCTTCTGACAGGAGAGCTGGCATGTTTCCCGCACTTCCTGGTGTGCAATTACTTGACTCGAGCTAACTGCAGGTGCCCCGGATCGCACGCCAGCCCTTCCTACGGATGACAACAGCAGCAAGCTTCTTCCCCAGCCGGGCGCCGGAGCGTCTGCGGCACACGGGACACCCGGGGGGCCGGGCAGGACCGACCTGCCGTGCACAGCGGGGCCCAACACGGCAAGGACCGGCCCTGCCGCGGCGGTCACTGAG